>JAPQRN010000017.1:13080882-13092726 GCA_037367275.1 Coranthus polyacanthus | reverse complement strand
GTCTCCTTTGAAGTCGGCATCAACACTGAACCATGTTGGATGGCGAGGCCAAATTAAACACACACACACACACACACAGGATATAAGCATACACATGCATTTGCCCCCAATAAAAACATGAAAGAAGCAGAGGACTTTTACCTTGAAAAAACACTATAATATTATTCATGTGTCCAATAGGGATGAGTCTTTTTTCAGCAGTGGGTCTTTTTTTTTTTTTTTCACTCCCAAATTACGAATATGATTTATGAGCTCATATGACCACTGAATCCATTGTGGCAAACATAATTATACCCACCAGAAGCTTTAACAAGGTCTCATTTTCTAATAGATTTGATCAATGTTTTAATCAGTTATGGTCAAAAATGTGTTGTAGTCATCCCAAAACACAGATATGTGCGATGTGCCTTGAATGTGTAGAAAATCTTTTAACAGGAGCAGAAATCTTGCAGAAACGCATATGAGCTGTTGAAGTCCAGGAATAACATAATAGCCTAATTAAAATAGATTTATCACTGATGTGAGTAAGCGGTGTGTGAACATTTAAAGAGGTTACTTTCCCAAAACAAAAGACAGAAAAAGAAAGAAAAAAAAAAAAATATATATATATATATATAAATATAAACTAACTCCTCGACTGCAGAACAAACACTGGAGTCACAGTGGATATCCTTGCTTTCACTGTCCTGTGATTTTTGTTATGATTACTCAACCAGTTTTCCCCAGATGGTCTTCAAATATCTGTTAGCATACACTGACAGTAACTCCGGTTTGATAGACAGTATGAGTCTTATATGAAACCCATGGGGAAGGATGGGTCTTTCTGTCTAAGAGATGCCATGTCTACTTTTGTATCCTGCCAGTGTTACCCGTTCCATGTTAACATTTAAATTGCTACCTCGCTGCAGGCCCCGAGATGAGCAGAAATGTCATTGTGCGATGACAAACAATGCCTCTACCCTATCTTGATTCCTCTATTTATTGGACAAAAAAAGCAGAAAGGTCCATTTGCATTTTAGAGAAATGTGGGCTAGGAAACCTCAGGCACACACAAAGAACTGCTGGTGTGACGCTTGGAAATGTGACATCGTGCCACAAATAAAAGTCAATCCCTCAAAGGCTACACGCTTTCGCAGTTGCTCTCCCTGAACAGTCTCTCTCATACACGCTCACACATGCTCGTACACACACACACATACACACACACAAGCCCAGCGGCCATTCGTTGTTTGAGCAGCATGTACCCATCAAATCCTACCTCCCCTCCAATCCCTGCAACCTCTCTCTCGGAGCGTGTATCACAGGGCTGACAGACAGCACTGAGGCCGAATCGCTCCCTCAGCTGTGGAGGTCTGGTCTAGTGAGTAATACTGATCTGTGTGCCATCAGCCACCGTTGGCTTCACTTACACACTGCCTTGTAGAAAGCAGTTTTATTTCAAAGGTCGAGAAACAATTTATTTTCAAGCATTTGTAACACCAAAGGTAGCACATTATTAAGCTGACTGACCTAGTGGTACATGGTAAGTCTCCGGAGCACTTTCACACATACCACAAGATTTGTTTTTCAGGTTTGAATCTAAAACCAGACGGAAGATATTGCAGCTGCTGTGGGTCAATACAGAAGTTAAAATTGGCTTCACAAGACCTTTTTGGCTATCTGAAAACCTTATTTAAAATTTCTTAAAACACACTTTGGGGCTTTACTACCTGTGTGATTCAATTTAGCAGCTTTCAAAAAAAATATGCGCGAGTCTCATGAAGTCGCCCGAGTGCAGGAACGCTGTACTCTTCACTGCTTTTCTGTGAGAGTCCACCGATTCATTTAGTGCGTGGGGAGAAGATAATGTTTAATCTGGAAAGGAAAAGATGTTCATCTGATATTTATCTTGATGACTGGCAGTCCCAGCTGGATCTGCTTTGCTATTCATAGAGCTGGGACTGAGCCTCCTCACCTCAGCTTGTTCCACGGGCCGTTAAGGGCATGATTTACATGCACACACCATTGCTGTGTGTGTGTGTGTGTGTGTGTGTGTGTGTGTGTGTGTGTGTGTGAGTGAGAGTGTGTGTGCGCACGCAGCGATGAGAAGAACCTTTGAAATAGGTTGTAATAGGTTACAGATTACCAGTTACCATGATAAAATGTATTGGATAATGTAACTATTTTAATTTCTTCATCAAAGTGACTGATTGAATTCGATGACTTTTTATTACTTTTCTAGAAAATGTTTTAAACTGTGCAATAAATAACACAACAAACGTATTCATCACTGATTATTTAAAAGGTGCACTATGGAAGATTTGCCTGCGCACGTGTGCTTACGTGAAGTTTGTTTGAGTCTGTTTTGTAGCGACATTGGCCAACTCCATTACTAAGCTAACAATGGTCTCGGTTGCCTATATGCTGAAAACAGCCAAATCACACTTATTTCTATGTAGAGGCTTCAGGTCAGATTTTCAGTGAAAACCCTCACACTCACTCCAGAGTTCTCCAACGCCTGTTTTCTACCACTGCAACAGTGTGCAACACTAGCCAATGCTACCGTAGAAATGGAGTCAGCTAATGTCCAAAACTGACCGGCTCCCAGCACAACACAGACGTCATGTAGACAAAGGAGGATTCTCAAATCTTACATCGACAACTATCAAAGGTTTTTCAATAGAACTCGGGAGAATTTCCATTTCCAGTTGTGCTGCAACTTCTGTATCTGTTTTGATGATGCACATGATGTGTTAGGCTCTTTTTTGCCCACAATAGCTTGCAAAAATTGTATGCAAATATTAAAGGTTCAAAATGTAAAATTCATGCGCCCTCATGCGCTTAAATTGAGTTTTTGTTGGAGTCCATTTCTAAGCTAACGGTAGCTAGTGTTGTACATCGTTGTCACTTTAGAGGAGCAGAAGAGAGGCACTGAAGGACTTTACCTTGGGAACAAGTGTAAGGATCGTGCAGAAAAAAAACAACCTCAGTACTCTACATAGAAATCAGTGCACAGGCTGTTATCATGGATGTAAGCAACCGAGACAGTCGTTAACGTTAAAGTCGCTGACGTCAAGAAATGACTGCCTTCATGACAGATTCCATGCGAATTTGTGTGCATGTGGATGGTTCAGAGAACACACAGTTCATGAGTAGAACCAAAAGAATCTACAGTTGCCTGTTATTAAAGCACTTATGATTACCATGACCTGGATGACTGAGTCTACAGTACAATGAGCCGTGTGCTAGACCCAGTATCTCTGTGTTCTTGTGTGCACATAACTGTTTCACACACACTCTGGTTCAATTGTGTGTGGTGTGTGTGTGGTGTGTGTGTGTGTGTGTGTGTGTGTGTGGCTTTCAACTCAGTTATATGTTTTCTTCACTTTAACGTCTTCCTTCTACACTTGAACTGCTGATCCATCACTTTTTATTGTTGGGGAAAAATGAAACCCACATTCGCTCTCTAATGTACTGAATAGAAATTTTAAAACATATTTCAGGACTGAAACATAGCTCATGGGAATTTTGTCTTTTTTTTTTTTTTTAAATGCAAGGATATTGAGATATGCTGAATTGAAAGACCTTGCCATGAAAGTCTGACAGACACTTCTCTGTACAATAGTCTAAAATGAAGGTTGTCTTGTCTGTCCAAATGTCCTGCACAATTCACTTAAAATCTGCTTTTCACAACAAGTATTTTTAGTTTGACATGTTGGCCTAATAGATACCGTTTGAAAATCAAACCATGGAAACCACCCCTTTCTAACATGTAGCCTGCAGCACTGCTGTTGGCGTTCACATAAGCTCTGTGTACATAGTAGGTGTTGTGTTGCTCGGCCAGTCTACACAAGAATGATGTAATCTTTTGCTGTGTTTTACCTGGGAATTTGTTCCCCACAGGGCCGTGATGGAAGATTTTCAGACACTGCACTAGATCCTGCACCAGTAAGGTTACAACATGGAAAATCTTTCCAGCTAACTTTGTCGAGAAAGCTCTTATCAGCTGAGAGTCAAACTGAGTATGGATTCCTTGTTGAGTCTGGCTGTTGATTCTCAACATGACAAGAAAACCAGCAGGTGTTAAAAAGAAAATGAATTTTTTATTATGTGCCCCTGCAGGCAAGCATGGGAACATGACGATTTATTCACATACATCATGCATTCTTTTTGTTATGCCTGTAAGGTCTATCATATTCATGAACTTTTCTTCTGTTTTCCCCATCACCATCCTTTGTTTCAGTTGTGTAAGTGTGGCAGAAAAACTAAAAATATCCATATAAACAGGAGCTAAATAAATATTTTTTATTTGTTTTTTTAAAGATGACTAATGAACTGCACTGCTGAGTTCACTCCCTGTATAGTCAGCCTAATGAATAATAACAATGAAGTGCACTTTCTATGTATTTAATATTGTAGTGTTCTCATTACCTTAGTAGTTGTGAGAACACTAATCTAAATGTAAAAACCTGGCTGCCCTTGTTGAGTTCAATAAACCTACTGTATGTTGATTAATCACCTTAAATTACAGCGCTGCAACTGTACATTCAACCACACACACACACACACACACACATCCATGTACATCCATTAAGTGGTGTGTCGGATATCCAGCCGTGAAATCAACCGCTGAATATGGAGTGCTTCCGTTCGGGGAAAGAGAGATCCATCGATCGCTGTCTCCCGACATAAAAGAGAGTATTGATGCCATACCCCACAAGGATTGGTGTTGGACGTGCAGACGGAGAGGAATCACACACCATGGAGGAATCTGACCCCTGTGACCCCCCACGTACTTTTTTTTCCTCTACTGGAAAGCGCTTATTTCTGTGTCAAACTTCACTGTGAGAGCCCCGGAAAGGCCATCACTCTGTTCTTCCCTGAAATGTAATGAGGGGAAGATGTTACAGTAAATATGTATCTGATAGCACCCTTATCAGTCTCCTCTATTAATCCCATTTCGAATGCTGTGTTCAGAACAAATGCAAAGCCAACTTTTGCCTTGCGTTACTTGGCGAAAATAGTCACTGAAGTATTTCCACAAAACATGAATTTGCCCTTAACCTTTTGAGATCCACCAGCTAACCAGGGACCTATTCATGGGTTAGAGTTACATTTGAGGCATGTTTGAACTGATGATGTTAGGGTTGTGTTTCAACCACATGCTAAACACTGAAACGAGAAGATGTTCCCTTTCAGATGGAGTCTAATACATGTATTCTAGCCTTACAGTATTAGACAGTCCTAAACCTAAGTGAAAGTTGTGGATGTTAAAATGTTAACAGACAATGGGAGCTAATGCAAAACAGTACTAACTTGGTTCATAGGAAAGTACAGCTGGAATCAAGTAACATATTTTCAGTACTCACCAGGTCCTACAATTTCACTCACTTTTCTCCAGCCCCCTCCAGCCCTTTTTGTTCCATATCTAGACTTCAAAGAAGTTGAATCATAGAGCACCAGATGCACACAAACAGCGACGATAGTGCATGTAAGGAAAGTTGTCAGGTTGTAGAGGCATACTTTATGGCAAACCTTAGCTAAAATGTTATGCATGTTCTGTCATACTGACTCATTGTAAGTTTTTTTTCCTGTTATGTTCAGTTCCACACGTTGAGTTGTCTTTACAGTTATGACACCGGGACTTTTCACAGTCGGGTATCTTGGGGAAAACAGCAAGCAAGACATAGTTTCCATTGTTGCCTTGTTCGTAGCTACAGTCGCACCGAAGACGTCACAATAGTTTACGCCGCGTCGCTGTGACGACCAGCCGTGCTGAGGGAGTACTGAGGAGTGGAAGAAGTCCTAGTTGTCTCACCGTCTTTGTCGAGAGGGAATCACTTGCTGCAATAACTTTGGACATCAGAGGAATCTCAATGTCGATTGGCTTTCGTGATGCAGCGCCATGCAAGCATTTGCAACTCGCATGGACGCGGCATGAAAAGTTCATTCCACTTTTTGTCTGAACACAGCATAAAACATTCTGTTAGCACTTCTTTTTTACTTTTTGCTAAAGGACAAGGCCAAGAAACTTGAACTGAATGAACCAAGTTAGTGGAAACGCACAGTATGATAATGGCTATGCTACAATCTGACCCTTAACTCCTTATTCAAATTCATTGTGATGATGGGAATGAATTTCTTCTATCTTGACCCCAAACTGAGCAAATACCCATGCTTATTAACACCCTTATCCAGTGGAGACCCATGAGGAAAAAAAGACTATGACCTATTTGATTCAGAAGTAATAACTTGAAAAGGACTGCAAATTATTATGCCATAAGATCAAAATATTTTATCCACCTCAAGTGAGAAGCTGCAGGAGGAAGGAAATGTTCTAACATAATAAGTCTAAATCTATATTTAATACACCTGCAATGTGGATTTCACTTCCAATAAACTGAATTTATTAGTGTGCCGTCAGAAAAAATGGCTTGCTAAATATTGTGCCCACAAGCAAAGGATGTGACTCAGTTTTCATGTTACACGTCCCCAGTGGAACATTAGCTTATAAAGTGCTCCCCCATAAAATGTCTGCTGTTATACTGTTCTGGCAGCCTCAAGGCAAAAACTGTAAAGGTAGTTTGATCTCCTCAGACATTTAATTTTTTCTCACGTAAGACAAAAAAAAGCCTCCCTGTAAATACACTCTTAAATGAGGCACATAGGAGCGAGTCATCTGCTTTTTTACATTATTTTTTTATGATTCCCTATTAGATTTGCAAGTGAGATATTCTTTCTAACAGCCTGTCCAGTCTTCAATTACCACTGAAGCCCATGTTGTATAAAATACTCTTGACAGTTTCAAGCAGACAAGCTGCGATAACAGGAGAAGTACTGTCATTTTTCAAAGTCTATATTCATCTGCAATAGTGCAGTATTTCGTGACAATTTACAACATACAGGCTTCCGCAGTGTGTGCTGAGTCAAAGGCAGTTGTGTTACTTCCCATGGAGTGGGTGCTAGATAGCTGTCTGTCTGTCTGTCTGCCTGTGCGAACACACATCAAAGCCTGCTGTCAAAAACTTCTGATGGAGTTGGAACAGTGACATATTTCAGAGCTATAATCAGTCACAATATGACAGAGAAATTACCACCTTCCCTCAAGAGCAATCAGTCAGTTCCAGTGCCAATCAGCTCATCTGACGCTCACACAAATAGACATGTCAAAAAACCCCAACTCTGCTGTAACATTCCAGTTTTTGGTGTTCGAGGTTCTGAGAAAAAACTGAGAAAGCTTTGCACTCCCGAGACATTAAGTCCTTCAGCAAAGCATCTGTGCCTGCTCATTAAAATATATGTTTGATTGTATGAAAACAGTGCACACCCTGATCAAAAGCATTCTGAACTTTTTCAAATCGCATCCATATGATTTGCTGAATGACTTTTAGTGTACACAAATGATTTCAGCTACATCTTTGACTGTTTATCTTGCCGTGCGCAGCTGGCCAGCGCTCCCAGTCAGTGTTAAATGATCATGTTCCAGTCTGTCTAACCAGGCTTTGCTGTGCAACCAAGATGCCCAGAGTGACAGAGTTCCATTTGAGCAGAGAGATAAGAAGGCCTCCTACTGGCCGGCTATCGCTGGGGGAGCACAGCAGGGGTTGGAGAGGTTGAGGGTAGAGGTGTGGGGATGGAAAGAGGAAGGAGTGGGGGGGGGGGGGGTTTCTGTCGCTTCCTCTGTAATCTGACCAAAGCAAGAGGAGAGGGAATGGACGGTGAGGCGAGGTGAGTAGTTGTAGTGAATGTGCCACACTGGCGGGCCCCTGGGAAGACCCTGTAAACACTGCTCAGTCACAGCTCTGATTACAGAGGCAAAGAGGGAGGGAAGGGGTGAAGGAGAAATGGAAACATGGGGAGGGGGTTGCTGTGACAACAAAAAAGAAGAAGGGATAGAAACAAGAGGACAGAAAAGGGCACGGAAAAGTAGAAGAACGGAGGGAGGGGAGACGGTAAGTGGAAAGAACAGGATCTAGAGAGGCTGACTGAATAAAAAAAAAACAAAAAAAAAAACAAGCTGAGAGAGTAGAAGGGAGGGGAAAAAATTCCTGGAAATAAGAAATGATGGGGAAAAACAGACAGCGTGAGAAAATGAAGCTATGAAAGAATCAAAACCTTTCCTAAGTCCTATTTTGTTTAGCTGGGATTGTTTTTTTAAAATTTTCCCACAGGTTGAAGTTCTGGCCTCTATAGGAAATCATCAGTCAACACGCCTCACACTGCAGTGTATAACTCCAACTGTATAAAGCCAACACATAGATTTGCCTTTTAGAGTCAATACTGCAGGTATACTGAACTCATTTCCATTTGCATTGTGCATACGCCAGGCTGTGCGCCCCTTTCTGTGCTATTGATCTAGGCATGTAGCTGTTGCAACATGAGGATATTGAATGGAAGCGGAATAATGTTTGATATAGTTTTCATTTAAGCAGTGACACCTAATTATGTGGCGAGAGTGGGACATTAACACTGCTTTCTGTGCTTGCATACATCAGTGTTCTTTGATAAAATGTTATGAAATTAGAAATACTAATTAATTCCTTTAATGTAGATTAATACGCTTACTGATAAGTGCATTTTCTCAAAGAATGAGCGTCACATTCTCTTGCTTGATAGCCTTCACTTCACTTAAAAGAAGAAGAAGAAAGAAAAAAAACCGAACCAGCCATAATCACAAGGCTGTACACATAGAGCATGTCAGAGTAAAGCTAAAGAGACACGGTGAGAGGAGATTGAGACTGAGTAATGAGAGTCAGTGTTCCTCCGTCTTTGGGCTCAAGGTTGTTTCTGGTCCTGATAGCCATCTGCATTCAGTGACGTGGGCCAGATGGATTAGTTTAATATTGAATTAGAGCTGTCTTTTTAGAATGCCTCTCCATGTTCACAGTTAGCTTGCATAATGTCTCATGTCATTCATCTGGAGTGGCCTTCCCCTTGGCTTCTAGGCAAAAATCTTGAAAGACAGAGAGAGCGAAGTTTGGAGCGGAGGGAGACCATGAGGGACTTGTCGAGAATAATTTAATATTCAGAGTAACTGTATTGAAATTCTAGGGTTGCTAATTTAAAACTCAATTCATCTCCTTTTGTCATTTGTGCATGCATGATGTGGGAAAACATAAGCCTAAAAGATGGAGCCTACACTTGATTGTCATGTCTGAAGCGGTTGATTGATGTCCTCTCATTTGTGTATTTCAGTCAGGTGTATGTTACATCCATCCCTCTGGCTAATTTTGTCAGATTTTACACAAAATGTCCAAGGAGAATTCATTCAACTACGTTTCCATGCACACTAATGTTCCACGTCTGCGGGTCATGTCCACAGAATATTCTCTTTGCATAATTAGGCCTTTTACCAAATGGAACATTTTCCAGTTAAGACACGTGGGATATGCTGATATTATTCAGGTTTTAGGAGCATTCTTAGTAAACAGCACATTCAGAATATGTGTCTCAGTTGGGGTTTTTACTGCTGTGGCCTCTTGCTTATTTACAGTCAGTTCTTTGTGTTGCACACAAACCAGCTATCCAACAGTTTGCAAGGCTGGGGTAGAGATGCATCCTCAAAACAAAATCCAAAATTTCTGGTTGGAAGGCGAACCACATGGTACTTTTAAACACTGAAAGACTTGACTATCAACAGGTGTTTGCATATTTGCAAATATCACAATGCTTTTGCAACCTTTTCACAGACAAGAGTACACCCATTCTTTACTCAAGTGTAAGTACAGATACTAAGAGAAGAAATTCTGATTCAACTTCTTTACTCATGCAGAAGTGAAAAAGTACAAGCTCTGAAATGTACTTCAAGTACTAAAGCAAAGAATAGCTATAGTTTTCATCTTGGTATGTTTAAGGAGTAAAAGGAAAACGGTGTCAGACAAATAAATACTCAAGTAAAGTACAGATATCTGAAAACTTAAAACTACAGGGAAAAAAACACCAGAATTTGAAAATACACACCTTCCCTCTGCAGCTCTTTCCTCTCTGTCCAAATCAAAAGACTAAATAAAAAGAAACGATCCTGTGCTGTTTCACGGCACTGTAGAAAAGAAAAAGTCACTTTTCCAAGGCTCTGTATTGAGCCACGGAGAAGAGCAGTAAGGTCACGGTTGACTGAATCTGATCGGCAATCCGTAATTACAGCTGTCAGTCACGTATGTAACTCCCCTGCCTGTACTGTAAAACACCTGTGATTAGTCTGTGTTAGACTTCGGCTCCAGTTTTTGTTTCCTCAGACGCCGTTACGCGCCCAAAAAAAACTATTAAGCGCTGCAGCTTTAAGTACTGTAACAAAGTATTTGTACTTTATTTCCCACCTCTGCCTCTTTCAAGACGGTGGTTGAAGGAATGACGGAGGAAGGCTGTGTTTGAATCAAACAAGTTCACCACCAGTGGAAAACTTTTTTTTGATGCAAAGTAGCAAAAAGGCACAAGCAACTCCAGCCACTTTTTCATATTTTGACATGATAAACTTGTAATTGCATTGTTAATTGGAATATAAACGGCTGCATGTAAACAAGAATATTAGTGGAATAATCATTTTCGTTAGCTGTGTAAACAGCTTAGCGGGAATATTCTCTTTTCCGGAATGAGCACAAAAACTGGAATAATTTGTGCTTGTAAATGTAGTCATTGTTAAAAGGACCAATTATTAGGTCATATACGTACCAGGCTGCAATTTCATTTTAAAATTGATGTTGCATATTGTCTTCCAATTTAAAAGTTAGTTTCATGTTTTATTTAATCATCTTTATGTCAAGGCTTTGGAATATTTGTCTTTTCATTTCATGCCAAAATGTGGCAGTGATTAAATGTTGATTGAAAAAATATATATAAATTGCTCCTTTCTCTCCCCGATCGTAGTTGTTTCATTCACGTGGAGTGATAATACATTACTCAGTGTTACATGTGTGTATGTGCTTTGGCAGCATGTTTAGCGATCAAAATGTAAAGCCTATAAATCTCCATTAAATTGAAATAAATTGAATTCAGGCACAGAGAGAGCGCTGCCAGAATCCTCATGGCCTTGTCTCTCCTCGGTGGCAAATAGGCAGCCACTCCTCTGTCACACAAAAGAGAACACACAAGAAGGAGCTCAAAAATTTAAATGAAGAACTGAAAGAGAGGCAAAGCGAAACCAAGGCCAGGCAAAACTTTCAATTTTCAACTTACAATACTGTACTATTAAGCAGAGTATTGTCAATTATATTATCACAATAACCACTGTAAATGAATTCAAAATAATGAGATAACAAAAGCCATCATCAACAACAGAGGTAGGTACGCATTAGAAACGTACTTGTCATGAAGGCAGATCTACCCAGTTTAAAGTAAGCAGCTGCACAATGCCCCAAGCGATCCATTGAAAAGAAGATAATGCAGACGGCATATGTTTGAAAAATAAAAACGCCGGTGCATTTATTAAATCAAAAAAAACGCAGACAAATTCGGTGTGTCCTTCTCTGCGTCTGCAGACGCTCCCCTTACATAGTCATCATACTTCAAGACTAGCCAAACACGCACACACACAGAAACACACACCTTTTCCATTTCCTTCCTTCCCCCTACCCTGAGCTGACTCCCCCAGACTGACAGTGTGGATGATTTCTCCTGTCAGGCTGCCTTAAGTGGGCACTGTCACACCATAGCTTCCTCTGTCTCTCTCCACTGCAGCACTCCCACTGTCTGATCCTGCCCTCACCTTCTCTGTGGACTGCTGTCTCCCCAAACTTTTTTTCCTCCCCCTCCGCCTCCTCCTCCTGCTCTCCCTTGCATCTTCATCTATCCTGCAGACTCATTCTGTCTCAGATAGCCAGCTAACTTTTTGTACCCCCCCCACCCCCCACCCCCCCAACATAAATCCTT
>JAPQRN010000017.1:13064854-13075570 GCA_037367275.1 Coranthus polyacanthus | reverse complement strand
ACGTGAGATTTTCCATCTAAAATAACCTTACCTTGATGGCTATATCGCGTGCTCGTAAATACACTGGACTCTGGTGGTGCTGAACAGGCAATCCAAGCTAATAAGAATGTTTTTTGATGAACTGCGTGAATGTGATCTTGTAGCGGTTGATAATGTTTGGTAGCAGCCTGATGAGAAATGGGAACAGGCAGCTGTCACACATCCTGGTGAAAAAATAGTCTGGTGGCTTGATGTTTTAGTGTGACAAACTGTACTTCCGTCGTGACCCGAGTACGGCATAAAGAAGGTTGACTCTCTTGTTAGGACATACTGAAGCTGTCCGGTGTGTTTGGCTTTGATTTGTTCTGTTACTCTTTCTTTTTTTTCTTCTTCTTCTCTCTCCTGCCACCTCTTGACCTGTTGTCAAGTTTGTTTCAAAGCCCCGTGAAGTTAGTACTGCTTAAGTGTCTACTTTCTTTTAGCCTCTGGTGCCCATACATCCACTTTTTAATCATCTCTTTTCTGTGCCCTTTATTCCCTTTTCAGACTCCTTCCTTTTCAATCAATGTCCCACTCTATTTGCATCAGTCTGCCTCACACACCACCACCTGGGGAAGGGTATTAAAGATTTATTGTAAATTAAATCACAACCCTGTGCAGGGATAAGGCAGTCTTCTAAAAATTTAAATTATTGTTTCAATAGTAATGTCGACCCTGGTAGACCTTGTCTGAGGAAGAGGCAGAGAGGAATTAACATGAAGCTATTCAGACAGAAGAAGATAAGCACACAAGTCATCTTGATGTTATATGTGCAAATGTATGTTAGATTTTTTAATTATATGTGACTGTGTCGTACAAGGTTCTGGGAACTTTGAGACGGCGCGCATTCTTCCAGAGGGATGTTTTGTGAAACAACATGGAAGAGCTACCAGATGAAGGGCTGCTCATGCTCAACAAGGGACAGACAAGAGCGGCAATCCAGTGGTGACATTTAGCTGAGGAGCACTGCCCTTTACTGAAAGTCAATTTAACAGCAACACACAAAGGTCAGTGTGTTAAGGCGGGCCCTCATGATGAGCTATGAACTGCACCACTCTTTGCATCCAGTGGTGCTGTGCATCACAGTCTCTGACTTACAGCTTTTACCCTGCTGTAAATGTCCTGACTGATGCGTTTACCTGCAAACAACAGCGTTAATATACTCTTTTCAAAGTACAATGAAAAGGAAAAATAACTTCAATGCCATGTTCCATGTGCACCTACACAGAAATGCTCAATTATTCTCGTGTTTTACGATTCCACGAGCCTGATACCGAAGTGGCTGGAATTGATTTCGTTAATAAGATTGAATGTATACACACAGCAGATTGTCTCACTGCATATGCTATGAGCTTTCTCTTTCTTCATTGTTACCCTACATTATTCCCCAAGCAGAAGATTAATGCTACGTCTAAAATTCCATACTAAGATGCTATTTAGTATTCTAAAGCGGTATGTGAGAATTGCATACTATTTCTGAGGAAGTAAAACAGCATGCAAGTACTGGGCACAACACTAGCAAAGACAAAGTATAGGGGACAAAATAAAGCACAGTGCTAAATAGAGATGTGAGAGTCAAAACAGTAATTCAATAAATACTAAATGAGAATGAAGACAGTAAACACAATAAAGACATTGTCACATCACAAAATAAAAGCAATTGAACCAAAAGACAACTTTAGTATTCTTTAGCATGGGTGAACAAAGTTCAACACCCGTTTCATGTGTCACGTTGTGTCATATTGTGTCTGATCACTACTGTCATGGATCACAGTCCTGGTCTAGTCTAGTCTAGTCTAGTCTACCAGATCACAATCTTTCCATTGTCTGGGTTTTCTGGTTATATGGACTAGAGATAGAACAATTAATCAGTTTAGCCGATTAATTGGTTAGGATATTAGCCGTTTAGATCACCAGTCCATCCAGTTTCTAATAAAGTCAAAGACTTAATTTCCATGAAATATAATATCAGATATCCAATTAATTGGTTATTTTCCTGCTCTAAACTATTGCTATATCGGCCTTGAAAAATCCACTATCGGTCGACCTCTATGGCCGCCGTCATGGGTCATTGTCTTCCAGAAATGGTCAAAATGGCATCATTTTACATTTTAAATCCAATATACAAATGTGCGAATCTGAGGTCCAAGCTCTGTCACATTTTGATGAAAGGCAGGTCTGGATTTTCAACATCTGCAGTGAAAGTAAACTCTTGCCTCTCCGGCTTCTACCTGCAGAAAGACAGGCCGACTCAAGCCAGTTAAACCACTGTGAATCAGGAGAATAGACTTCAAAGATAAGCTGATTTATACACAACTTTTCACCTCACGAATGCTGATATGGGGATGTTAGCATTTTGTGAGACAGGAATGTTGAAGCCAGCCCGGCTGCCTGTGATGTACTGCACTGAGGGGCTGTGTATTATTTCATCTGTCTCCAAACGCTCCATCTTCTTTGCTCTCTCATGCTCTTTTCAGAGGACGGGTGTTTTGTTGTATTCATAGATCCTTTTACAAATACGGATAAACATGATTTGCTTTAGGAAGCTTTAGCATACATTACTGTAAACAAAAAGGAAAAAAAAAAAAAAGACCACAACTGAGCTTTGGGAAGGGGTTATTGTTTAACACTGTGTAACATTCACACGCTAACTTTCTAACAACTCATTTATCTGAGGGTTACTCGGTTAATGTTTGATTTTTTTCTGTTTAAATGAACAGAAATCGTTCCTATGTATTTATGAACATTTTAATAGAGGATTGTATTATTTTGTGAAAAATAACCTAAATATGTAACACTTTTATTATTTAAAGATGGACTGAATAATTGGCTTGGACAATGTTTTATAATCTGTCTCTACTGGTTGTATTATTGGCCAATGGCTAATATTTGTGGAGAAATAATAGCTCAGAAAATAAAAAATTGGTCCCACTTATTTCCAGCGGTAGTTTGACGTTCAGCTGCAGATTTTTTGATGAATTACTTTGAGTTAGATGTTCAGTTTGTCAGTTTCTAATAAAGTGGAAGCGTGCTCATTTCCAACAGTTTTTTTTTTTTTTTTGGGGGGGGGGGTAAGGGTGATATTAGCTGATTAATCGGCTTTTGGCTTTTTCCTGCTCCAAACTATGATTGTTATATTGAGCTTTTTCAAATCCGCTTCGATCAAATGAATAACTGTATTTTAAAAGTTCAGTATATGAGATTCAAGTGTGTGTTATTCTGTTTTGTGGTGGTAGTCGGTTGTTTGCTGACGTTAGCTAACTCCAGTTCTAAACTCACGACTGTCTCAGTTGCCCACATCCGCAATAACAGCCTGTACATCGACTTCTATGTAGAGGATTTCAGGTTGTTTTTTTTTCCACGAATGTTTGCTTTCTTATCCTTGCTCCTGAGTTCTTCAGTGCCTCTTTTCAGCTTTTTCTACAGCAGTAGCAGTGTGCAACACTTGCTGCTGTTAGCTAAGAAATTAAAGTTGTAAGAAAGTCGGCTAACGTCAACACAGACCGCAACACAAACCTCACCTAAGAGCACACAAATCTTAGATATTGAACCTTTAAATTAATTAAATGACCCTACCAGTGGAACATAGTGGGTTTTTACAGTTCTTTGAAAATTCTCTTAAAAAATAAGTCAAGCAAATTGTGTCGTCAGACAAAGCGGCAATATTTATTGCATAGTAAAATGTGCCTTGCAGTCCACAGCATCAAAAATACATTACGGTATCAGAGTTTTAAATTACTCAAGGATATCTGGCCCCTGAAGGGTCAAACAAGTTTTTGTAAATATACAAGTAGCATAAGAGCCCATTACTCAGGCCTCAGGGTGATGTAAACAATCTCTGTACTTTGAACATAACTCTCCATATTTATTTCTACAGAGCTGGATACACCTTCCCCAGTGGTATACATCATTACCCTTACACACATTTACAGCGCTGTTCTGTTGAAGTCTTCACTTCTTTTGTCTCTCTCCAACCATGTGATCATTCCTCTCCTTTGTGGAGCTCAAAAGTTTCGGCTCAGGCCTTTCTGTTTTCTCGTCTTCTTCTTCTTAGCCTCCCCTCGCCTCTATCGTCCGCCTCTCACGCCGCCTCCTTCCCCTCTGCCCCACCTCTCCTTGTCTTCCTTTTCATTTCTCCTCTTCTGCCATTCTCGCTGGTGATGAGAAGCATTATTTCTCAGAGCTTTTACACTCGGGAGGCCACTGCCTGGCTTTTGGCAGACGTTGATAAGGGATGATGCTGCGGTTTCCAAGCCATACAAATTATTTCAGGAATAAAGAGATCAATAGCATCTTTCAGCAAATCCTCCGCCTTCCCATACCACCGTTCATCCGAAGTTTATTTTTCACTGCCAGAATGAAAGTTAGGAGAAACAAAGAAAAATGCGAGGGAGGCGAGTTTTCAACTGTTGTGCATCAGGGGTCATTCATGAGAACAGAGGGAAAAATACAATCAGCTTTTCTGTTTGCTGAGGCTGTCACTCTCAAGACCAAACTACAACAACTACAGTGTCATGCGTATAGGTGAGCGAGTGACACACAATGCACCTCAGGAGCACTGCAGCACCTAATGTACCACTGTTGGAGACATAGTTACAGCAACTAAAGTCACTACTAGTTAACCCACAATTTGTCGTTTCAAAATGTCTGCTTGTTTTAACTGCGAACCGTGTTTCCCCACTGCCTTTACTCCTTTATACTAACAGCTTCCTCCCTCAGTATACTTAGCACACATTTGTCACCTTTCTGACATCACTTTTTTTCACGCGTCTCACCGCTTTCGCGGAAAGCAGTGTCTATCAAAAATGTTTTCAAACTCGTCCTTTGACTGCAGCATAACGTCTAAGTAATTTATTATCAAAGCTTCCTCATGAAGCAATCTGTGTTTTTCATAAAAGCACAGCAGGTGTAATTAACAGTTAATTGGCGTGTTTAGGTGCAGCAGTTGCAGGGAATCGCTCTTGTGTATACGCTGACTCATTTAATTGGTTCTCGTGGAGACTCTCATGGACTCTTCAGCATAGCCATCGTTAATGTTATTAGGTACAGCTGTGCTTTTCCTGCCAGGACAAGTCACGTGATTACATGATGCTGCTTTAATCTCGTGTGCTTTCCTGCAGTACACAGCCACAGACATATACATATCGTGGCAGCGCTCAAACATAGTAACAGCAAACACCAAATAAGTGTGGACAACGTTCGGTTGCATTTCGACATTTTGATTTCAAATTCTTCTGTGGTTTTATGTCCTCTGACACTTAACCTCGATTCCTACTCGGGGTAACTTAACGCTGAACTGACTGTATTTGTGCTGGTATTTTAAGACTTTGAACGCACACTATCCCAGTTATTATTGGGTTTTTCGAAGGATCCTGTTTTTGTGTTCGTAAACACCGTATCCTAATTATGGAAACCTGGATAAGCCCTTGCTCCAGTTGTGAGAAACCCATACGTGCTATCTGCAAACTGTGATACTGATTTCTGACCACTGCCGATTAAGTGGTAAATATTTCCACAATCCCATGGGCTAGAGGGCTCAAATTTGAACAGTCTGACCCTCTCAACCGAAGCATTAAATAGTACCAGCATGAAGGCTGTTGAAGATGTTTTACTGGTGGCCAGTTGTCACTCTGAGCAAACTGACAAATTTGACATTTGGGTATGACTATGCATCAGATGTCAGGGTTCCCCAACGCCATGGTCAATATCTACACAGTGCCAGAGGCTACAATACCTCAAAATCGAACAGTGTGACCCCCTCAACCTCAGCATTAAAATGTCAGCATGAAGGCGATTGAAGAAGTTTTAATTGTTGCCAGGTGTCACTGTGTGCAAAGCGATAAATTTGACATTCGAGTATCATTTGTAGTGGGTTTCAGGGTTCCCAAATGTCATGGTCAATATCTCCACAATGCCATGGCCTAGAAGTGTCAATTTTGAACATTGTGACCACCTGAAACTCAGCATTAAATAGTGTCAGCGTGAAGGTGATTGAAGAGGTTTTATTTGATGTCAGTTGTCACTCTGTGCAAAGGGATACATTTGACATTTGGGTATTACTTTGTATTGGGATTCAGGGTTCTCAAATGTCATGGTCAATATCTCATCAATGCCATGGGCTACAAGCCTCAAATTTGAGTGATTAAAGAAGCTTTAATTTAGGAATCTCGTCACTGTGTTCAAACATTTAAGTTTGACACTCGTGTATACAATTGCTTTAAATGCCAGGGATCCCGAGGGTCACAGCCAATATCTCAATGCCAGGGGCTAGAAGGCTCAATTTTTTTTACAGTGTGGCCCTTTCAACCTCAGGAATGAACATAATTAACATGAAGGTGATTCGAGAGGCTTTAATTTTGGAATCTCTTCACTCTGCACAAACATTTAAGTTTGACAATTGGGTACACATTATATGTATTTGCATTATATGTGTGTAAATTGGCAAAAACTGCCATAAAATGCCTTCCTGTTGGTCTGGCATTTCAGACCCCCAATCTTTTGTGTAGATCTCGGTGAGATTCACGTGTACTGAATTTCATACGATTGGTGAAAGTAGCCGGGAGTAGTGATCTTTAGGGGGCGCTACTGAGCCATTTTTTTCAGTTTCATGTGTGAAACAACTTCACCACTTCTGATATGTTTGCACATTTTCATGAGTTTTTGTGCGTATTTAGCCCCTTGAAAACTGGCCAAATATTTTTTTACATGAATCTGAGCAGGCCTTTGCACCAGTGGTGCTTGCGCCCAAATGACATTTTAGATGCAATAAAAGGCCTCAATGTATGAAGAGCTGCAGAAGCAAATGTTAGACAAGAGCTTTGTTAAAAATACATTTTAATATTTTTCTCATGCCAATTCTCTGAAAATTGTGTTAAAATTTCCATTACCTTTGAATGGTTGCGTAGTGACAGGCTGACGCCAGTCAAAGTGGATATATGCCAAATCTGCAAATGCGATGTTGGCATTTAACTGTGCGCCAAAGTGGCCTTGTTTTCAATAGCCTCAGTCAGATGAATTCAAGATTAGGCTAAAAGTTAAAAGAAGTCACATTAAATTGTCGGTTTGTGTTGTAAACACCACCTGCCGTACAGCATGCAGTAATCAGCAACCAGGATACTAGTATTTATCATTTATACAGGGATATGAATAAACATATTCCTCCGTTTTTCAAATAATCAACACCAGGAAGCCTAATAACCAGGAGAGTGGTGCACATGTTGTAAAGACAGTCATTGTTGAGAAGATCAATATTGTCACCATTTTCTTATTTAATGGTCTTTGAAAGCTGTGAGCCCCTTGGAAGATTTGGAGGATTTTGCGGCTCAGTCAGATTTACAGCAATTTATTGCCGCCAAGATTTGTTCAGTTTCTCACTGGATATCTGATTATATTGTTTCAGAAAGGTTTATGTCATGATTACAGATTTGCTTCATTATTACTCTTGAGGAATAACCAACTTTTAACAAAACAAATCATAGCAAGTTACACCAAGATACTTGTAATCAAGAAAGAGCCGAGCATCACAGAAAGACATTGTTGATTTTGTGTACGTGTGTGTTGTGCGGTCCTCGTAATTCGTTGAATGAATTGAATGGTTTGCCTCTTGTTGAGAAGCTCATTAGAGTTGTAGCATATGATAACTGTTCAACATTTTCTCATTGAAGCTGGAAATGAACCACAGCATTTTTTTAAAATTCATGATCAGTCGAGTAAATTCTGTTTCTCACACTGCAGAGGCACTGCAGTCAAGGGTTTTAACCCCAGCTTGGCTTTAAATTTGCACAAAAAGTACTCATCTTATGCATAGCAGTAACATATTAAACCTGATCTGGCTTCTGCTGACCAATTTTATCTTTTCTCTTAGAGTATGCAACACCATCCACCACCCTCAGTAATAGTAATATCTTGCTATGTTTCATTCAGTGCAAAGTTATACCGGCACAGCAACTTATCTTGTTATAACTTTTGTCCTATGAGATAAACGGATATAATGTAACGAAGGCGTCTTTGTGTTGGTGGAACCGACAGAGATTTTCAAGAACGAGAAAAGCTCTAAATATACATAGCGCTTTTCCTCTTTATAATGAGAAATGGCTCCTCAATGTGGTTTATTAGGTAAGGTCGGTTGTAATGCCAGGATCTGGTTAGTGGCACCATATCTCTACATATACTCTGCTTATGGTCCGTGCATAATGATCTGTGGAATCTGCCGTAGATCTTTCTGTGTAAATGGGAAAAAATGGCTGGACGTAATGGAGTTTCCGCAGCCCTAAGTGAGACATGGATATGAATGATGAAGCATTACGATGGTAGTCTTTGTCATTTTCAGACATGTTGCAGCTTCATATCAACGTGCTGAATTGCCCATTACTCATCATTGGAGATCAGTGCATATGTGTGTACGTATGTTGCTGTGTGCAGTTGTGCAGACAGACACACAGAGATAAAAGGAAGGATATCATCCTGGCCTTGTGCCTCGCTGAGTTCTGTGTAGGCAGGCTTTTGTGCAGAAATATTCTACGTGAACTCATCACATCGCCTACTGTAGTTATTATTTCTTTTTTTTTTCTCTCTCTATTGTGGCATGTATCTTTGGAAAAGAAAAGTGAGAGAATAGAAGGGTGACAGCACACAGACCTCTTTGTGTCTTTGGGAATTCAAATAGACAATTAAACATTGGTGAAATTAAGAAAATGGGTAGCACTTTACAGTATACCTCTGGTAATAAGATGGTATTAGTGGTAATTTATGGGGTAATAAACTACTACCCCATTATTACCATATTATTACCACTGTACTGTTAAGTGCTACTGGAAAATGTATTCCTTTGTCCGAGACATCTATTGACCGATATCTTCGTTCTATCGTTAGACCACATGTTTGTCAGAGCGAGTAGTTAGTAGGTAGGTAGTAGGTAGTTTATCCGCCATTCAAGGCATTATAGTAATTACACAACTGTGTGACCCAGCCGAATCCAAAAAGAGCAGCTTCTGTCAAGATGTCCTTGACAGCAGCAGTTAACCCCTAGCTGCTTTGGTGGAGCTGCTCGATGTGGCCACAGTAGGTTGTGACTGATGTTTAAGTGCAAAGTGAAGTGTTAGTGAAAAAGATTAAGTCGGACCTGGGAAGCCTAGAGGTTAGGGAATGGGACTTTGACTGAAATGTTGTCAGCTTGGGTTGGGAAAATAAATGAAAAGGGCTCGCTGCTCCCACAGCAGCTGCTGCTAAGTTGTCCTTGAGCGTGGAAGAAACCCCAAATTGTTCCAGTGGAACTGCACAGCAGCTAATGGTTGAAGATTGGTGATTGTAGTGGGCAGCTCCCAAATGATGGTGTGTATAACCGTGTGTGTTCAGGATGGGACTGAAAAATAACTGCAAGCTCTATCAAATTTCTCTGAAGACATCCAAAACAAAAAGCAATACCATCTTTATTTTATTTTTTTATGAAAATACAAGGCAGTTTAACAGTGATCTACACACTATGATGTATTGTATAAGCACGACCTACAATATGATTTGGTGAAAGCTTAATTTTTTAAACTGTTATATGATCTTGTGCATTACTCAAAAGATTAAACAGTCTGATGATTAGGGTAGAGCAGAGATAAAAGGAAGGCCTAGAGTTTGATACAAGAGAAATACATTTGAAAGCCTTAATACATTTCAGAGAACAGTGAATAGTATTTTTAGCGTGCAGGTGCCCTCGGTTTTTTCTTGTGAAACCAGGGCCGAGCCGAACCGAGCAAAAGAAAAGGTACTTCTGCTTTTTTCTGGGTTAAATTCGTCATTTCAGGGTTGATACCTTCTTGACAGAGTAGACATGCCAAGAGTATCACTTTTTGCATGATTGAAACCAGCCACGGTATGGCACATCATATTATTTGATGTCCTTGCTTTGATCGGTACAATCAGTCATGCATTAAATGTCTACTTTATAGCTTTTCTGAATGTCATTCTCTCTCCTTCATCTCCCCGAAAAGAAAGGTCTAGCTATGAGTGAGTAAAGCTGCGAAGCACTGCACATCTCAATCACTCCTGTGCTACTTCTGTCTCAGAGGTAAAATCCTCTCAGATTTCTTTGCTCTGAATTTTTTTTGATTTATTATTGTACTTGTAGCTGTTGCCACATTAGACTATAAGTTAATGAATGTCTTCATAAAGATGACAGAAGGCTTTCCATAAGAGAAATTGCACGCAGTTCAAAGCCTGTCTTTGCTTTTATGAAGGTTATCTCTGACAGTGGTGTCATTATGGTTTTTTTTTCGCATATTGCGTAGTGTCAGTGAAAACACTTAAGATTCTTCGTTTTTGCTTTACTGTCACATTAAGTGGAGTTTAGTGTATCTTGGATCTCATCTTCACATTTCAGGTTTACAATCCTCACATCGTGAAACAAAAAATGGGAATCGTAGCCTTTCACCTTAAAACTTCCCAGCAGGAATTAAGAGAAACATAAATCTGGTAAAATACTGTTGGTAACTTACAAAAACAAATCGCCTGTCTTGGTAGTCAGACATGCAGCAGACGGCAACGCAGAGCTACCAGCATTTTTTTTAAAAACACACATTTACAAAATCTTTCATATATAGCACAAAATACACACAAACAAAATACAAGTATGCATATACACCTGCATAATACAAATATAGATACACACACACACATACATATATGTATGATACATATGAATAAAGTTTC
>JAPQRN010000017.1:13045445-13064754 GCA_037367275.1 Coranthus polyacanthus | reverse complement strand
CATATACACCTGCATAATACAAATATAGATACACACACACACATACATATATGTATGATACATATGAATAAAGTTTCAGGATCGGAATAAACAACATGTAAAGGCAAACACCGTATTTATTAAAAGGCTAACCTCGGGATGAGATTTCAGCAGTGCTTTAAAACAAGCCCCAGATTCAGCAGATCTGACAGAACGGCAAATGCTGCCCCATCAAGAGCTTCAGCCTCATGGATTTAAAATGGGAACGGGGAACAGAATTGAACATTAAGAAAACCTGCATATTAGTGACAGAATGCGGCGTCTCTGTCGCTAAGTTCAACAGCTAAACTAAACCAACAGGAAGAAAGAGCAAGGGGCCATGAAGGACTCTGATGCTGTCCATGCCGAGCAGATCAGAAACTGTGCAAAACAAGCTACATGTACTACTTTATATGTATAGAGATGCACCTTCCGGTCCTACTTGGCATTCATTGGGAAGCCCGTGTATGGGAGACGGGATAAGTTCCTTTTTATACAGCTGTGACAGCAGCATATTATATGACCTTAAGAATTGTGGTGCAGGTAAATTGGACAGCAGGATTTTGTAAAAATGAGTATTCTTTCGCCCTGACACTAAAAATCCCACCATGCTGAAATCAATCAAAAAACACGCTGAATGTTGGATTTGAATATATTTCTATGCATGTTGGTGGGGTGTTTCGCGTTACTTAAACGAAAGATTTACACGACTTTCAAGAGCTTTCAAATATTTGACGTGGTTTTCATTTTGGAGGTGCACATTGCGGTTGCAGTTGCCATAGGGATGGATGTCTTTACAAGCAAGCACACAGCTGTTAAGATCGTCTGTAGGACTGATGTACCATCTGTGTTTTCTTAAAAGTTCATTCATTACCGTGGATATAGTAGTTTGTGTGAAAATTCCCAACTCAAGACCCACTTAAAGCTTTTTCCAACAGTCGTAAACATTTATCTTTTAAAAAATGATCTATCATTTCAGCACACCCTGAAAATTAGAACCAGTACTTAGGAATATATTCTGAGTTTTCCAATGCAGTTTTTGCACATGAACAGATCTGCAATCTATACTAGGTCTTTTATTTATCACTATCAAGACACTGACAACTTCTGTGCTTTTTGTGTTTTAGACTATTCTTTATTCACAGCCAAACAATTGTAAGCATAATAATCGCGCTACGGGCACAGCTGTTGCCGAGCAAAAAAGAGCTAAATGCATGAAATGGTGCAGCATGAAACATCTTATTAAAACAAATGTGGGCAGAGAGTGGGTGGTTCCACTGATCACTTATTCACCCACTGAAACTGTAATTATATGAATAGCTGACACCATTGTTCTCCTTTTAAACTTGGCTTTGAGGGTCCAAACACCTGCTGCAGTGAATTACACTGATGAAGCACAGTGACTGACGTTTGTCTGAGTTCACTTGCTCCACACTATTTCCTCTAATTTGTTTTTGCTTATCGTGATTTCCTCTTTGACTTAGTGACATCTGTTTCTTTTGGTTTGCCGCGCTCTCTCACCGTCGCTCTGGACTTTATCTTTGCGCTCTTTGCAGGTGAACAAAACTTAGAGAGGCTGAGCGCGAGACAAATAGGCATAGTGAGAAATAGCTTAAGAGGGAGCTACAGTGAGGAGAAGAAAAAGGAGAGAAAGGCGAGGAGGAGGAGAAAGCAGAGGGGTGTGAAGTCTCATTTAGCAATAGCAGCAGCAGAATCTTTCAGCTTCAGTGGTTGGTGTTGATAGAGGAACAGGAACAGCCGGGTCCCCTACAGAGAAAGGGACCAGCGCAGCGAGATGAAATGGTTCTTTCAAAACACCCTGATCACACATTACAGCAAATTGCTTCCCATCGCGCACACAAAAAAGAAATAATAAATAAAAGAAATCAGTGTGCATTTTCACTGAACAGTGCCACTACAGGCTGTGAGGCTGTGAGATGATTTGTAAATGAGATCCGGGTAAATGCACGTAATTATAAAGTAAAACTCCATACGTGCAAGTTTTACGATGGGGTTCAAATAAAAGTTGTATTTAATAGAGGCATCCAGTGCTTTTACATCTCAAGATATACTTCATGTATTCATTAAGCCTGATCCATATTGCTAATTAACTTCCCCTGTGCGAGTCTTATCTCAAATTGCCTGTGCACTACACAGATGTTCAAGAAGCATCTTTTAAAACCGTGGGCCTTGTAACAGAGTCCCCATTTAAAATAAATAAATAAATTCCTGCCTCAGGGACTTTTTTTAACATCATGCAGGGGCACACAAGAAAAGTTGGATGAAAGCAGTGAATGTCAGCTCCTCTGAAGTTATGAGTGGAAATTAGAAATGTGACAAAAACTCAGTAAGTGGCACTTCAGGAAGCCCAAAGTGGAAAAGACACATATACTTTTTTGATATGTATCCCAGAATACTCAGTACTTGTTTTTGACACATAGTTACTTTTAATCTTCATGTAAATGTTTTAGCCAGTGCAGCTCCAGAAGCTCAAGAGAGACACAATATGTAAAGGCTTTCAAGTGTGACAGAACTGGTGCTGACTACAAATATTAGGAATGGCAGTAACATAAGGATATTTGTTTTTTTATGTAATTTGCATTGACAGAGAGAGATACAAGAAACATGCATAATATATGATATGGAGAGAAGATATGAAACGGTGTACTCAGTGTAAAGATATTCACACTGTATATACTGTATATATACATATATATATATATATATATGTGTGTGTGTGTGTATATGTATATGTATATGTTTTTCAAGAGAAAAATAGAATTATCACAATATAAAAATATATCACGATAATGATCATTTTAATAAAGCACCAGCTTAGAGGGTGTATATATATATATATATACATACACATGTATATATAAATGCTATGTATATGTGAAAATATTCTATTCTATTTCTATTTCTGCATTTCATTAGATCCTGTTCAATGCTACGAACTCTTACACAGTAAACCATATACCTGTAGTATAAGGAACCATACCTAAAGTTTGTGACTGCTTTCAGTCAGGCAGTGTTATTCAGGAGTAGGCCCTTTGCCAATCACCAATTGATTTTCAGGCAATGACACATGACCTTTTCCAAAAGCAAATCAGCATTTATCAAACATAGATTAGGCCACACGTAATGATTGATCCCGCTGTGACTGCCGCGTCACAACATTTTAACTGCACTCTGCTCTGCAAATTTCTTCAGTCACTGTGAATTTTACTGAAGGCTGCCTTGCCCCGGTGAACTGTGGGATCCCAAGACATTTACCTTCAGGCTCTACAAACCTTAACATAAGCAATTCACGGTTTAACAGCTTCTTTAAAGGTGTTTGTTCCTGCTGGAGTGAGATTGTTATAAACTAGCAAGGCAAAACAGATGGCTGCAACAGATTTGAGCCAGCAGCTGGGCCTCACATGCCATTAGCTTTAAGCTGCCCCTTCTTGCCACAGCACAAATCATACAGTCTCACCCCATCTTGTATACTACATGCAGATGTCTTCTTCCTTCACCAAGGAAACACTGGACTTAACCTTTCGCTTTTGCATGCGTGCGTATGAGCGGGTGTAATCCTTTTACAGTATGTGTGGTCATATGCGAGTGCTCTGCTTGCACACACGTGGCTAATGATTAATGTGTGGGGGTTGCAGTTTAAGCCCAACAAGCATGTCTTATACTCACAATGCTTTGTCTTCACAGATCCTATGACACCAGCTCCTGTGGTGGAGAACAGACAATAGTCTTGCTCCCCCAAATGTACCTCCCCAGTGCCAAGGCCATTATAGGCAGTAGGGCGTACTAAACAAAACCCATGGAAGCCAGAAATAAATGCAATGTCTCGGATTCAGGCAGTGAACAAACAGTGGTAGCACAGAGCCAGCAGCAACAAAGCTGAATGCACTACGTTTTTTTTTGTTTTTTTTTCCGAAGACATACTTTATTCTTTCTGTTCTAACACGTTCTGATTTTTAATTGACAGGTCCCTGCTGTGTTCACAGGCTTGTTCTAGACGTATATCAGGAATACAATATTTACTCGTAATATTTCAGGCATTTCTTCCACACCTTTAATGCTGCCTACATGCTATACAACTTTTAGGTCGCTTGTACGCCAAGTGTTTGCTTGCTTGGGTCCAAACCATTTGAATTTGTAAGCTTTGAGCGAGACCTATTCTTCTTAAGGGTGTCGGTGCAGTTGTTTTGATCTGCACCCAAAAACGATTACTGTGTTCACACCTGCCCAAAACGAACCACACCAAGGGAGGAAAGCGGACTACAGTTCAAGTCAAACAAAAGTTTTATCTGTGAAGACATCCATTGAGTCATCAGACTGCTATATTGACCACAGTACATAACTGTCTGTTTTATACTGGCGTATCTCGAAGGTCTCACGCATTACAGGAAATTTCACTAAGAGAAATCCTTGACAATTCTGTTGTCCGTTTCAACAAAACACACGCAAGAAATGATTCGGGAGATGACCATTCGTGAGTGAGCAGTCGTGTGAGACAGGGGTTCTTTCCTCCTAAAATGGATGTCTTAAAATCTAGTGTACCAATTTGTTTGTGTGCTGATGTGCAGCAAAAACCAAGGAAGAAAAAGCAAATAGCATAAAGGAGAGAATGGATGGGGAGACCGATTGCTGTAGCCATGCTTGTAGATGTTCTGTTGCAGGTGTTACAGCCCTGCCCCCTGATATTTCCCTCACCCCATGTCATGCGCTCTCTGTCTGGCTGTTGGTTTTTGCAGCTGACATTGCTGGTCAAAACATTGCTGGTTTAGATACTTAAGGTTTTATTAGGCAATAGTTTTTGGCAGCACTGGGCAAAAATTTGATACTAACTCTTCAGCGCATTGTAATTCAAGTGGTCTGAGAGGAAACTTGACTTCTGCATTTCCTCTTTGGCTCTGTTTTCAGGCTTTAGAAAATCTGCCCTGCGACGGAAGATTTAGGCCAGTCACGTGACTTTTCAGAGAAGGGTGATATAAAAATGACTGACAGCCAGCTGACTCTATGATCTCCACAAACTGTCAGCGACTGGAAAATCTGGGCAAAAATTGTGTCGTGTAAACCTGGCCTCAAGTGCAATATTTGAAATGAACCTTTTTTTCCTTTAATCAGTCCTATATTTTGCCCATATGCAACAAAAAATAGTATTGTCTTCTATGACTGACTCCTGGCCTCCACGATTCATTGTAAAACCACGTACAATAGGTGCATCTGCAGGGAAATTTTGCCAGCTTTTTTACCCACCCAGAGAGAAAAAAAAAATTGATAGGATGGGAGTTATTCTGAAACACTAGTCTATATTATCTGATGCTGAGGGATTTGGGTTCCTATAATGGGCACTGGGACCGGTAGTGGTCCTGGAAGAGGTGGAATCCATCCAAAACATTACCTCGTGGATGGATGACCTGGGATGATGTGACCCAATGGGGTGAGGAGAAAGACCAAATCAAATCCAATCCATGTGTGACATTATGTTTTGGAAAAAGAGAAAGGAGGAAGTTAGTAAAAGTGGTTTTGAGAAAAGAGCAGTATAACACACTGTGGCACTTGGGTTAATTAGGGGGGGGGGATCACACAAGGATCACACAGGAGCAAGTAAAAAGTTCTGGAAAATTAAGTTTTGGGGGTACTTGAGTTTCCCGTCAGCCGTCCAAGATGATTATAGGCACACCTGCTGAAAAAGTGTTTCTCATCTCATGTCTCATCTCATGTATCACTGAATGGGTGATGTCTGGGGGCTTTTTCCCCCCTGTATCTGTCTTTATGTAACAGAATCTGGATGAATTTCCCTGTCGGATGCCATTTGACAAGGCCTCCTCCATTTGAAATATGTCACCTTTGAAATGGATTGGTTATGCTTTGTGATAATATAGCCCGCAGCCCAAATTTTTACTTCTGCATATTTAAAAATCCCATCAGTTCTCATTTAACATTCCCTGAATATTTCATTACATTATGCTTTGTTCTTAGGATGAGATGGAGCCCAATGCAAATGTTTTGCCAGAGTTAAACTAGTTTATAGCAAAGTGTTTTTAAAGTAGTCGTAAAAAATTCTGTTTTATAGTTTCAATTACTTTCAATTATGTAGCTTGACTTATGTTTGGTATCCATTAATATTTGAAGAAAGGTCTCTTTTTTGTTGTCATTATTAATTTCAGGTTGAGAGCAGCTTAAGAGCAGCATAAGTCAATATAGGGCTGGGTGATCTGACCAAAAGATCATGTGACGATCTTTTGAGGTAGAATCACAATCCACATTCTGAGTCCTCTAGTTTTCTCTGGTTTCTGGAGGCTGTGTGTGATGTTTTTTGTCTTTCATTTCATCATTTTGAACCAACATTATTTGAAAAAATCTCAGCACACCTAGACACGGTGACAGGTGTGTTGGAGAAGGTAAAATCTTCAAATTTAAGAAAAAAAGCGAAACAGCGCGCAGGAGCTTTTTCTTTGTTGCCTTCAAGACCAAAATAATATCAACAATAATATCAAGATGAAGTAAACACTATAGACACAGCTGCAGTGTTTCCATGAATTACCTAGGTTGTGGCGGTCTAATTTCAATAATGAATTTTTGAATGACACGATCTGTCCAGTCCCTCTGAAAAGTAGATCATATGCCAAATTAAGATCAATCACGATCTAAGACTGTGAGATCGCCCAGCCCTATCTTAATATATTCTTATTTTAAAGGTAAAGTATGTAACATTTCTCGCTTGTTTGTAAGCAGAACCGTTCAAACTTGGCCCCTCCTCTCGACTGAGGGAACAAGGGAGAGAGAGCTGTGGTCGAGTGAGCAATAGACTGAATGGGGAGAGCGAGTGGCGTAGCGAGAAAAAAAAAAAAACCCAGTGAAGTAGAAACATAAAAATTTCCTGATTCTGTCACAGTGGTTATATTTTAAAAACACAAACTCACCCACACCTTCGCAAAATTCTATGGGAATGTTCTAGAGGCAATATACAGCCGAAGCATAAACTTCCTCATTTCTTCGCCAACTGGTCTGGTTAGAGGTGACAGGCTGAAAGGTCTGTGTGTATGTGTGTGTGTTTTGCCTAGAGTTTTGTCTCTCGGACAGAACTGTGTAGTAAGTGAGGAGAAAGCCATGTAACCAGAGTTCGTGTTTGTATCGTTAGGCCCACACACACTGCGTGATGCTGTTATTGGCCGGAGATACGAACTTACTGCCTGAAGGTCGACACCCAGAAATGTCCCAAACACAGCAAAACAAGAGAAAAATAGAAATACAGGCTGAGGGCAGGGTCTGCAGATAAATACACCACCACACACTGACAGAGGGGCAGAAGTGATGATTGGGAAGGATTATTATAAGTCTATATAGTGTATTTTAAGGAAAATGTTACATACTTTCGCATAGTTTACATAGTTTCACAGTGATGTATATAGAGACAAATACTATTTTCTGTCATCTTGCATAGTGAAAACCACAGATCATGTTGGATATACATAATACACTTCATCTAAAAAAAAAAAAAAACTGTTGTATTTGCATTGCCGTGCACAGTTACCATCAAACCTCGGCTGGTGCCTTGAACAGACTGTGACAGCCTGCAGGAAGGAAGCAAAAGGAGAGCATCACCATCAATTGATCTGCCAGTGTTTGCTATCAGGCCCGCTGCAGGGACATAAAGACTCCGAGATAGTGCAGATCTAGGATCCTATTAGGACACACACAGTCTGCTCTTCCCACATCGCTCGCTCAGATCTAATGTTTCAGACCATCAGGATGGCCTGACAGTATCGTGCCCCTCAGCCGTCTCTTGCTCTCCCTTCCCCACTGTGGTCCATCAATAAAAAATAAATAAATAAAAAAAACTCGCCTCTGTGTCCCTGCTGGCTCACTGATGCCTCTGATCAGGTTAGAGACTGTATTTAGACTCCAAGGGTGAAGGAATTTCTAACCCTTATTTTTTAAACATTTATTTTTAGGTGAAAATATTGCCATATTTTGCCTTAGAAACTATGATGTTCTTAAAAGAATACCTGTATTTAGTATGTAGCTTTGAGCAGCTTATTATTGCAAGACTAATGTAGCTTTGAGCAACTTGTTGTTGCAAGACTAGCTGTGTTTCCATATTATTGTCAAGTATATTTGAAGCAAACTTCTAAAATGTTGCAGAAAAGAAAAAAAAAACTGAAAGAAAATGCGATTAGGTGCATTTCCATCAACTGATCTGGAGTGATGAAAAAAAACTAGGCTGTGTAGTGTCACCGATTGCTGTCCACTTTAAAAATACTTAACCTAGGATTGGATAATGCTAAGTCATAAGGATAATTGCAAAAGTTCATTTCTCGTAGCTCATCCGTAAATCATGTTAATTACTGTTAGTTTCCAAATGCAGACCTACAAAAAGAATGTTAAACATACCAAAAACACATAGAAACTTCACAAACAATACTATACTATTGCATATAATCGCATAGATGTTATCCCTTTTCAAGATATAAGATACAAACACTTCTTTAGTAATAATTGTGATTATTTGTTGACGAGAAATGTGGTTCAGTACGTAAGATTTGTGCATGCTCGTATGCTTAGTGTTTTGTGCTGGGAGTTGGTCATTTGTTGATGTTAGTTAACTCTATTTTTAAGCTCTTTAAACTGTCTCCATTGGGTACATCCACGATGACAGCCTATACAGTCATTTATGTGTCGAGAACTCAGGCCTGTTTTTCCATTTTCCCTTCGCTTGCTCATGAGTTCTTCAGTGCCTTTCTTCTGCTCCTCTACCGACATCAGCCACCGCTAGCTTTGAAATGAAGTCAGCTAATGTCAACAAATGACCGGGTCCAAACACAGCACAGACTGTAACAAAAACACCAGGTAAACACTGAACCTTTTAATATGGGCAGTTATTATAAGTTCATATAAGCGTTGCGGGTGCAAAATTATGTGCGGTTCTTCAGAAGAAACATACTTGAGCTTCTCATAATTGGTGTTTAGCACCATCACCTCACAGCAAGACTTTGATTCTCAGTTGGACCAAGGCTTTTCTGTGTGGAGTTTGCGTGTTGCTAGGTTAATTCTCCTGTCAGTGCCCTTGACCAACGTAGCGGTTTCGATCTGGAGTTGATCCCTGGGTGTCCTCGGTGACAGCCCACTGCTCTTGGTGTGTGTACTAGGATGCGTTAAAAGCAGAGGTTGAATTTCTCTACGGGGAGAATAAACATCAACCTTCACATCAACCCGCAAAACAGACACAGAAGTTGCAGCACAACCAGAAACTCACCCCACCATAAATGCAAGTAACATACTCATCAGTATGAATGTGTAAACTCCAAATTATGACAGGTCGATCATGATAAAAGCAGAAGGATTTAAACTGGGGGATATCATTTTCCTTCTTCTTCTGCTGCTGCTGCTTCTGCTTCTGTTGCTTCTTCTGACTTCTTCGGCCACGCCAGTTAAATGTTTGCTACATCAGTTACTTACTTGGAAGAGGTATTCCCAGCTCCCATTAAGTCTTTTGAAAAATGCAAAAAAAAAACGACCTTCAGTAAACATAAAAAACAAAATTAAAGAAGTTTTTCCTAATTTCCATTTCCATCAACTTTATTTAATGAATACTTAAAAATGTGCATAAAAATATGTTCTTGGAAACACAGCTACTGGGATCCTCAACATTTGAAGTTCCAGTAGAAGAAATTAGAGAAACAGGATTGCATGAAGTTAAATAGATTTTTCTCCTGCAACTCAAACCATAAACCTTCCCATCCTGAATGTACATGTCTTGCTATAACCATGCTGTCGGTATACATCGCACCTTCTAAACATTTCCAGTTTCAATTTAGAGTGATGGCTTTCGGTCTGTGTACAGATAACTCTGAAGTTGCAGCAGTAAGGTTCAGGAGACAATTAGAGTTCAAGAACTCAATGTTCCACTTGACTGAGGACAAACAGACACTGAGCACAACGCCATGCAAATGAGTCCAATTAACTGCAATATCACTGCACAGGGTCTGCCTCTCAAGCAATCAAGTAAGCAGAGTGTTTAATGGATTTTGGCTGAGCTGCAAGAACAGTGTGCAAATACGAGTGAGAGCACTTGCAAAAGCCGTGCGAAATACTTGCACAGCATTTTATTTTGCTATGATTTACAAGCTGCAAAATCCTCCTTGGTTTCCACATAATTGTTTTCCTACTGGTCATGGGAAATGTAGTTCTCTACCCGGGATAGTTGTTGGTGTTGTTCTTTTTCCGCAGCTCCCACACTGCTTTGTTTACCGCCGCCAGCCCTCTTGACAAGCGCAAGCGGAGCCTCACTCTTTCTTTCTTTCTTTGGGAAGGGGGAGGAGAAAAAGACAGCAGGTGAAGCGGGGGAGAGAAAGAAAAAGCGAAAGGGAAGGGAGGTGAGGATCGAGCCGAGGAGGGTTACGTGTCTGATGAGAGAGGGTGAGAGAAGGAGCAGAGGGTGAGAAGTAGGGAGCGAGCTGGCAGGGTGCAAAAGAGTTCTGAGAGGGGATATAGACCGAAGTGTGTATCCTGGTGGCTTTTGAAGTGGGTTATGAAAGTAGGCCTAGAGTCCTGTGGAGTGTGTTCTTATACTACTGAGCTAAACAACAGGGGGGCTCAACACCTCTCCTGCAAGCAAACACACAGTCTGAGCTGCTTCACAACATCATAAACAACAACAGCATACACTTGTGCGCTAGTGTGTCTCTGTTTGCTTTCACCTTTGTGGCAGCGTGTTACCGATCTCGTGTGCGTGTGCATACATATGTCAGTATTTGTCTGTCTCGCCGTCTTTCAGCTTTTTAGGTGCATGCGTGTTTGCAGTTTTTTGTGTATACTCCCAGACTTACCAGATAAATGCTTCATAAAACACACAACAAAAAAAAACGGGGTAAAGAGATAAAGATTGTAGGTAGAAGAAAAAAAGAGTTTTAGAATTTTAGAGTTGGCTGTTTTTGAGTTTTACATTTTAATTCCACTAGGGAATACTTCTCCCATATGTGTCAGCATTTGTAACTAAACCTCCTACCAGCCAAAGGATATCTACATGTAATTATCCCAAAACTCAGTGGGAAAAAAAGCTTCAGTGTTGCGGTTTGTTTGCCAGAAATCTATTGGTTCAAGTTGCCAAGCTGGCTGAACTACACAATAACACTAAATTAAACTCTATTTGTCTGGGGAACTTTCCAACTATCGCTTTTACCAACTGTCTTTTACTCGCACCTATTTTCCACTTCTTCATATGCTCATTTTTTCCTGTAATCATTTTCTATCTCTCCTCAGTCTGTTTTCTATCTTTGCGTTTCTGTTTGCATTCTTGATATCATTATTTCCGTGACCTCTACGTATCTTACATGTGTGTGCGCACGCACTACAGTATGTGTATCTCATGCTTTACTCTCACTTAATTATATTCTGTCACTTTCCATTATTCTTTACAGTTTTATCCCACAGGCGGTTAAGATAAGGAACTTGCTACTGTTCGCTTCATTTGCTTATTCTAATTTCTGCAGGGATGAGAAGGTGTAGGAGTCTTTTTCTGTGGTTTATGGATTCATTGTTGAGCTCAAAATTGATTTCTCTTCACAGGAATGCTGCTGTTTCAGTGGCCAAGTTACAGTATTAGATATTTGTTATGACAAGCATATTGCAGCCAGTAACCGTTGAACATATTCAGAGTTGATACAGTTTAGTTTTAAGCTTCAAGTTTGACTCTCATGAAAGTGGCGGAAAATCGGCACATTTGTTGTTGTCGCTGATGTTTGTCTTTTTTTGCTTGATGACACTCAATTATCAGAATAGTTGCAGATTATTATTTCATTCAATTAACTGATTGGCTTTTGCTGCTCACTCTGCACAATATAAGACTTGACTGCTTTTTTGATGGGATAAAGTTGGAAATGGCAAGGTTACATTTCACTTAGTGTGCTTATTCATGCCCGATCTTATCTGGAAAGCAGGACTTTATTTTATCTTTCTAGGAAGCGCTGTTGTTTCTCAGAAAAGCACTGCGCGACATCATCTTGGGTAACTGCAACAAAAAAAAAAAAAAAAAAAGTCTAAAACAAAAGCAGATCTAGTATCATAAAAACACATTACGGAGGACGTATTAAATCTAATGCTTAAATGACCTCTTATCGGAGGCACTTTCTTTTGCTCCTTGAGAGCAGAATGCAACACATTCTCAAGCTGTCTTCCTGTTTGTTTGGTTTTTTTTTATACATAATGAAACCAATTTACAGGTAATTGCCTCCGCTCTGTGCCACTGATTCGTCCAGTGCTTAGTAATGACAGTGCTGCTCATGGAGTGATAAAACGCAGAGCAATATATTGTCATATTGTGATTTGGCTTCAGAGGAAAGTCTCTGGAGTGTGCTCTAAGGACATGTAGCACATTATCACACGAGAAGCATGTAGAAGCATACGTGACAGTTTTTGCATTATTTATATGTCTGGCATGAACATAGAGGGAAGTGGCAAATTGAATATATTCTCCAATGACTAATATTCTAATCTCAGTCCAATAGGCCAATTATTACTGTTAGATTATTAGATCAAAACAAGCTATGGGCATGTTTTCTATCCGAGGACAGGGATACGTGATAAAATGATAATAATTGCGATAATAATCTTTTTTTTTTTTGCACTAATTATTACCACAATATAAATGGTTTTTTTTGGATTTAGGGTGTTTTTAGTTTTCAATGTCCGTTCAATGTTTTGTTGTTTTTTCATTACATTTTCATCCTTGAAAAACAATCGTCTGATTCTAATTGTTTTGAATGCCCTACCTCTAGATTAGGGCTAGATGATTTTGGTCATCACTGTGACGTCACAAAATACATTTCCGGCCACAAGTCAAGGCTTTATACACCAGTTATCAAGACAATTTCGCACAACCATGTGATAGGATTATATGATGATGTGATAACATTTTCTATCCAAAAGGTCAAAGGTCAACTTCCTTCTTGTGAGGGCCATATCTCATGAACACCTTGAGGGATTTTTTTTCAATTTTGGCACAAACGTTCACTTAGACTGAAGGATGAACTGATTAGATTTCAGTCGCCAAAGGTCAAGGTCTTTGTGTCCTTACAAAGTGCGTTTTTGGCCATTAAGGCTAGTAACTGAGAGAAGTGCATGAACAGATTATGATTATGAAGAGTGGATTGAAATCAGTTCTTGTTCTTCTGTCTTTAGAGTTTGTTTGTTCTTTGCATTATTGTCTAAAACTCCTTACAACGTTTTGTTGTTTTACTTAACTTTATTCTTATTTTATCATTATTACTGTTTAGATTGTCTACCTACCTCTAGATTTGTGAAATGTTCCGCCGCTTGGCGAGTATTTGTCATGTTCTCACCATAAATAACAGTTTAAAACCGCAAATAACCATCTGGTTTCTTGGGAGCACAAATCAGCCTTTAAACTGGAAAGAAAAAAACGTTCTACAGGAGGACAGTCTTTTTTTCTTCCTACTACGGTACATGAATTCATCAAATCGTAAGCTCCTTCAACTGGCGCGGCGCGTCATCAACCAAACATTCTTCAAGTTTCAGTGAGCACAGAGAGAATTTTAGTCAGCGCGACATTTGACAGCAGTTTCATTTTGTTTTGAGTATATTGCTACCTTAAGGCTCTAACATGCACATACTTAATCATATTAACACTAAACACATATGTCAGTGATGAGTGTAAATTGCTTTGTGCTTCATGTCATCGGGGATGAATTACAGTGGTAGGGGTTACTGACATCAGCTGCCTGAGGCAAAGACTTTTGGTGCATTTATGTGAATGTGTGAGAACAGTGGGAGTTGGTATGCATATGCGCATCAGTGTGTGTGTGTGTGTGTTGGCAGCGCTGTTTTGTTTTACTTGTCTTATCAGTGTCAGAGCAGCTCTCACGCCTCCACCCCACACCATCTACTGCCATAGCAACCGAGCTAAATACTTACCCCCACCCATCTTGTCACCGTACACCCTTCCCGTCCTCCCCTCTCCTCACTTCCTCACCAAAATGTCCTAAATTAGCTCTGACCTTCACTAATGAAAAGAGGAAACAACACTGTGGCTTATTACTGTGCCAGGGCTGTGAGCCTGTGAAATAGCATGCTGTTATTTACCAGCCCCCCAGTGGCAATTTTGAGGCGCACCCTGGAAGGCTTTCCACCCATACTCCAGCTAGCAGGTGGTCCTTTTAGATACAATAGACACAAATGACAATGGAGTAAACAACTGCTATTCAGCTGCTCTTGCCTTCATGTAAATGGCAGCAGCAGTGCACAGAACGATAAAGAGAGGTTGTTGTGAGACTGCCTTTCAGTTCTATCACTGATAAGGATTTCTAGGTTTATGGCATAAGTTACAGTTTAAATTGCATCTTGAAAGCAGAAAGCGATTTATAGAAATGTAGCAAGGAATGACGAAATAGGACCACCGTGTCTTTTAACACACGAGCCACGTTTCCATATAACTGTCAAGTGAATTCGAAGTGAACTTTTGAAATGTCGCACAAAATTTCAATTAGGCGCGTTTTCATCAACTGGTTTGGAGCGAATAAACTTGGCACCACAGTGTCATCAGAAGGTGACGGAATAGTCTACGTTACACGCGGCTGTCATAAACGGAGTAGAGGCTGCCAACGAGAACCTGGATGAGACTGTTTTGTATGTTTCCGTGTTTTGAGAATATATGGGAAGACGCAGGAAACGGCTGTTTTTTTCTTCTTCTCTAAAACCAGAAACCGCTGCTCTCTCATTTAACTCAGATGTGCATCAGAACTTATTTGGAAAAGGTGTTTCCATCTCCCACTAACTCTTTGTTAAAAAAAAAAAAAAAAAAGGTAGAAAAAAAAAAACACGTGAAGGGAGCAAAACTTTTTATTTTTTTATTTTGTGATTTCTCTTAACCTTTGCTAACGTGATACTTTAAAATGTGCATAAAAACGCAGCTACAAAATTCATTTGTTGAACGATTTAGACATTTAACAGTCATTCTGGACCTCTAACATTCACAACACAGGCAACATTCACTTCACACAGACAACAACAGAGTGAAAAATGTGAAAAATCCTTTCAATTTCATTTAAAAGGAACTGCTGTTCTATTGAAATGCACTGTCACATCATCTGGGAAGATGCTGCTTTTGCCAATGAAATAAGTGCAAGCCCACGTTTCTACCACAGATGTGCTGTGGTGTGAATTTAAAGTGGTAAAAATACATTCAACTTGCTGTTTTAAATCTCAACCCATTTGCCAGAATAAAATTCTGCCATTGTACATTTTTGCAAACCACATAAATCTGTTTCTGAATTTTGTGGGAATAGTGTGTCTCTCAAAAACGGGAACATTACTAAACTTTTTATGGTTGGGTTACAACAATGACAGCACTTGGTTAGGGTTAAGGAAAGATACCGGGGCTTGGTTTAATACAGAAAAAGTCTGCAAAACAACACAGTGTATTTATTAATATTTACACCCTAACCTAACTACTTTTATAGTGTAAGCCTAAAAACCTACGGGGGTCAGGTTGTGAACTGCACAGTGGTGGCAAAATCCTGGATTTTGTGAATCGGTCCTAACCACCTCCTGCCCATTGAGGAAAGACAAAAAAGAGTCGGATCTGTCACTGCAAATCACGGTGAAATTATACATATCCGTGGTTTGCAGAAAAGTACAAATGCAACACATTTTCTGGCGACTGGGTTGTTAGATCAGTATTGATTTAACAGGGGTTGTAAAGCGACGTATGGCCTGTGTACAGTCACTGTTGTGAATGGACTCCTTGCTCTTTCCCATCTTCTGTGCCCTTCTCTGCTCCTACATACTTTACTGCCTCTTTTAGTAAATTCTCAGAGGCCTTTTTGACTAGCACTTCCAACGCTACTCACTTCCTTCTGGTCAATACTGAACAGAGTTTTGATCATTTTAATTGCCCTTTTCACTGCTCTTGATGGTGCTCTTGCTTTGAAGAGAAGCCACTTAAAAACAGCTCCTCTTGCTCACTCGTCTAAGAAAAAAAAGAAACTCATTTGTCTCAGTATTTTGGAAAGGATTTGAAACACAACATGATTTAAAAGTAAAAGCAATAATTGTTTGGTAGATCTTGTAACACACACTCATTAGACTTAACCAAGGACCTTCTATGAGCACAAGGAAGAACTTGTTTTTGTTTTTTTTTCTTGAGCTGCAGTTGTTTTCTGAACTCATCTGTAAATAATATAACTCCCAGATATTACTGTACTGTTACCGAAGGCGTAGATCCACATCTCATTATTTATTTAAACACTTCTGCTTTGACATATTATCCACAAACTTTGTGTGACTTTGTATCTATATGCAACGGCTCTAACTATATACTGTAGTGACACTAAGAAGACATGCAGAGTTTAGTACCTGCGTTGGCTCAAGCAGCTACCCCTCTGGACCTGATGAATAAATAATTAACATCGCTACAGTTGCCATTTATTTTTTTCATTATCTCCGTTCAGGAGTAGCTCTACACTTTTTCTCTCTACCCTTTCCTTTCTGGCTGACGGAGCATTGGCGTTCCAAATCATTATGCAAGTGATTGATTTTACGTACAACAATTTAAAATATTGTGACTACACTGGTGTCTAACTCTCTAAACTGATTTTCTAAAGTAAGCCTGAGACTTCGCGCGTGCATTTCTTTTATACTTTTGGGGGACTTAACATTTAGCAAACGATGAACAGAAGGCATAGAATAGAATCTAGTTAGCTGGAAACAAAGCACTTTGTGCCGCAAAATGGGATTTTCGAAACGTAAATGAAGAAGAGAACTGCAAGCAATGATATTAAATGCACTACTAGCTGCTTCCTGTAGCTGCTTCAGCTTAACTTTAGCTTTGTGTAGCGAACCCTGCCCGACAGCGGTGAAGCCAACAGATGGTTTTATTTTATGTTCAACAATCCAATCCTTGTTTTGAACACAATTGTACTGTCCTCCAGTTTCTCCAGAAAACATTAGAAGAGCTCCAAAGCAAATATAATGTCAGAAATTCTTAACCAAAAGGCTTACTGAGTTATAACCTATTATATATCTGTAACATAGAAAAGGAACCCCTAAAATACAGCACGTGGTTACCTTATTAATGGAACTATCTCTACCCTTTTTTTTTTTAACTGTGCCAGTGCTGGAGAAAGTTCTGGCTGAATCCAATATCATTCTGGATCGGGGGAAAAAGCTCTCTGTGTTGTTTGGCTAGTTTGTATTTCTTTAAAGGAATCACACTCAACTTCGGCGGTGCTAAGTGCAGGACGTATCGACAGCTGTTTTAGTAGAACATTGCACGTGGGGAAGCAAGCCATGACCAAACCCCCACAAAAGAAAACGACACACATAAAAACACGTATGTTTCAGTCAAAACCTGCCATTTTCAGCATGTAGCTGCTACGTCGGAGGTTGCTGTTGTTCTTTCATATAGTGAAGGGGTGACAGATAGTGGAAGGAGGTGAATGCCGACTGAAATTGTCGCCCAAATGCAGGATCATTCCAACAGAGTGCATCCTGTGAGCCAGGCTACGAGGGGCTTTTACAAGAGCCATTTACACTCCAAACCCAACCCCCAGCTGCTTGATTCTGACTTAACGTGCAGGTCCGTTTGGAGGCGGTGCACATCATCTTCTGTGAGATACAGTTGCTGTACCCACAACGCCCGTCTCTGCATAAATCCGTGTTCATTTGTCTCTTCATAGAAACGTACTTTGGGCTTAAAATTCACCTCAACCATTTCCCCTCATGTCATTTTTTTGACCTCTTACTTGAAATAAGCAGACTATGCAGATACTAAGTGTGCTGCTTCGACAGAATAGTATTTTTGTTATGAAGTCAGCCTTGTCTATTACAATAGCATTCACATTTACCGTCTGGCAATATCTATCTCTATCAAAGACAATATTGTCCATCTGAATTCCTTCCAAACACTTACTGGTATGAACTGAAGTGTCCTCACTGTTCAACTTTACAGCAGCGATATAGACATTTCCCTGACTGTAATGCCACACCAACACCATGGCCGTGACCTCTCCGCCCTTACCTCAGGGTGCATTTCTCTCTTATTGGTAATGTCTCATTCTCAGGGGTTGGGAAGCAGCCACGCTGACCTATCAGATAAGAGTCAACCCTGCAGTGACTGAGAAAAGAGAATATGCCTGAGAGCAATCAAAATGAGCACATTCCTCCTGGACTCTCTCTCTCTCTCTCGTTTTCGATCTCCCTTATCTTTAATTTAGATCACCCAGCAGCCGAAAATACCGAGGTGTTTTACGACCTTTAATGCCATATGACTGCACAGTAAAGAAACCCCTAGAACTGCTGACATACCAGACTTAGAGATGAGAGTAGTAACACCATTAAAGGATAACTTTGTGTTTTTAAACCTGCCGTTATTTTCCATTGTGACTGTAGGGGTCGTGCTACGTTTCCTATCAGTACGCCTGTTGTAAAGATTTGCAGAAATAAGGACTTGTTAAACAACAAACAGTATATCAGGGAAAGCCGCACTACACTAAAGCCTCTTGAAGTTGTTCTGTACACATTATTTCTACACAAATAATGTTCTATGCTTTTCTCTAACAGAGAATTAAAGCTAATAGAATATACAGTACAGTACAGTAGCCCTCTGGAGTATTATGTCTAACTGCACGGGGATCTACATTGTCCCACTTTCTGGGGAAATATGCCACATTAAAAATGTTCTCCTTTAAAAAGGAACAACTGAAGTCACACTGTGTAGATTTTTAGAAATGTTTGTTGGTAATGTAAAAATCTAGAGGTAATGCAAAATGTATAATATAAAACGACGTTCAAAAGCTCTCACATAAGACGATAAACAGATATTGGGAAAAAAATATTTTGAGTGCAAACATTTGAAGATCTAACAACAGAAACATACTATGTATGTGTAGTTTTTGCAAATCTGGGCTAAGTTATATTACAGACTTAAAGTATCTATACTTTTATCACAAATGACAGAAAGGTCATCGTAGAGAATAATAATAGAGACTAAATTTGCTGCCTTTCATGAGCTGATAGGATACTATCTTACATAGATACCATATGTTGAAGTAGTGCTTGATTTCTGATCTATAGTCAGCATTTTCCTGATTACTGGTCTGGTATTGTTATTTTTATCTAATATTGACTGTCTGTAGTCAACACTCACACCAACACTCTGTGGTCTTTCAATGTGGTATGTATATATATATATATATATATATATATACCGTTTGTCATTTCTTTGTTGTATATATATATATATACCGTTTGTCATTTCTTTGTTGACAGG
>JAPQRN010000017.1:13033521-13045345 GCA_037367275.1 Coranthus polyacanthus | reverse complement strand
GTGGAAAAAAATAAGAGACCAGTCCACATTTCAGAAGACCTGAACAAACTGAAAACCTGAAATGAAACATAACACACAAACAGCAAAGTGCAAGAGAGAGCATCAAAGTGTCCATTGGAAATCAAGATTATTTGACCACATATTGATTTCTGAACTCTTGCTAAATTAAATCATTATTGTGTTGTTTCAAAATCAATTATTTAGGGTCTGAAAACACGTCATTTTTGTTACTTTGAGCAGTTGTTGTTTTCTGCAAATACATGATAATAAAAGAGTTTTCAGACCCTAAATAATTCATTTTGAAATGAATTATTTCAAAATGAATTTCATATATATATGTATATATATATACATATATATATATAGTATTAATTGTGGAAGTATTAATTGTACTGTGTTGTCAGCTTTAAGGTTTTACAGCTTTATGTCAGAGTTGCTCCAAAAATTGACAGTAAGATTTTCCATTTTTACTGTATCAGTTCCAAAATGTGTTTACAGGGCTGACACTGACACAGATTATTAGTAATCAAGGAAACCAATAACCAACATCAGTTGACCAAAATGTTTAAGATTTTAGTAAGCGGCAGTTTCTTTGCTTTGAGTCTGATTTGTGATTAATTAATATCCAACACCTTGCTGAAATGTATTATCTCTGACTGGCTTACTGGAGCACTTACTGGAATGCTAGCAGTGACATCCATCTGCCTGTCCGCTTGTTTCTAATCTCTTCAGGCAGTAAGAGACGCTCATGGAAGTGACAGCTCTCACAGCACGGCGGCTCAGCTTCATACAGCAGGAGAGACGCTCTGGACGGAGCACCTGTCAATCCTAGAACCACGCTGCAGTGACATTTATGTCCAGTATCAAGCTGTGGTTTGCAAACATAGAAACCAGTATCTGGCCTACTTAAATTGATTTGACTCACCTTTCATTAAGGATTCAAATAAAAGCGGCATCAGACGATTTTAATTGGCTTCCTTACATTTTCTGAAATTCATCACACCTCTCCTTTTCCTCTCATTCCACGTCAGTGCATTTTTTGCACCGTAGGAGCCAATTAGCATACCCTCACTCAAATTCAACGGGGATGCTCAGTGACATGAGTGAATGCAGGCTATGCTATGGAAGCTGCCTATACCGCCCATCAGTCTCAACACGCCACTTCTAAACTGACAGGTGAGCTTCTCTCACCGAATGGGGGTAATGATGGCTCGCCTGATAAGGCTGCAGCTGCACACACACACAAACACACACACAGCATCCACACAGTGTAGTTTTATATGGCTAGTGAAAGGATTGATGGAAGGTATAGGTATAACTTTAATCATATCCAAAACCACTTACACTATGTGTGGTTGTATCACCAGCAACACTCAGGGTTAGCAATCTGTGTCAAGAATCCTCTTTTGACTTCTTTCTGTGCTTATTTTATGCAACTATCAGTGTCATTTAAAGTTGTTTTTTTTTGCATTGCCTTTCAGTTAATGTGGAAGCACCTTAGGCTAAATCTAATTGGCCACTATCCTTTTAGCCATGTGTGTGTCTATGTGTGTTTCTTCTGCCCAAAAGGGTGGCTGAGGAGGGGGTATTTACTGAACTTTCTACTTTGTGAAGTCACATTTACATATACTCTACGAGCTCTAATGGTGGTGTAGTGCACTTTGCATTCATTTACTGCAAGAAGCATAAAGTGGTATGAACTAAAGTCCATGCAAAACGCACTAAAGCTGCAGCTGCTTGCATCGTATACCCACAGAAACAAGTATAATAAAGTATATCTCCCGACATACATTACTTCCGGAATAAAAAAAACGTTACACGCACAGCCACAAGATGTACACATCATGATTACAACTGCAGACTGACTAGGCTGCATGCAATTCCACATCACCCCCCCACCACCCCCAACACACAGACACGTACATAAAATACTCATGCAACACAAATGCACCTAATTAATATGCAAAGTATGTACCGCACTAAAACAGTAGGGTTGAGCTAATCGAATGGTAATGATTTTCCTCAGCAAAACTAATTATAAATTCTTCAGCTCCACTCATTCAATAACATAGCCATTAAATCATAATAGCAAAGGCAGAGTCGTATTGATATTTCCCTCACATAAGGAGCAACATGTTCTCTTGTAAGAGATGATGCTTTGAAGCCGGCCTTTGAGGTTGAGCTTCAAAGAAAAGATAGGGGCTAAATGATGAAGGTGTTGTGTTACACAGAGCAATCCAACAGGGCAAGAACATAGGACCCTGACGCAAACATGCAAGCAAACATACAAACATCCATATACCAGAAAAATACATCATGGAATGGTAAAATATAGAACATGCCGTACAAGAGCAAAGTCACACACATTCAGACAAAATCACATCAATCAAATTTGTGTTCTTTAAACCAGCTGCACTATAATGAATCTCTGCCCAGTGTAAGCATTGTGCAGGGGAAATGTGTTAGCATGCGACTTCATGCAGAACATGAATTAACATCAAATTAAATTCAGCTTTATCAAGTAGTGGGCGACTGTTTTTAAAGTTTGGGGAATTTTAATTTCATTGCTGTCCAAAATCTATTAAAAACACAACAAGAGACTATAAGGGTAGTAGAGGTGTGGACATTTTTCCATTTCAAAGATGCATTGTGATGCGAACATCACGTGAAGCCAGTGAATCCTCACATCTCTACTTCTAATGCACGGCACAAGGATTTTATGTTATGTTTATGTTGCGTGTATGTTTGCATACTGTGGTGGACACTGGTATTGAAAAAATAAAGCTGTTTACATCATAAATAGTTGAAGTGGTCTTTTGAAAGCATTGTAAATAAGAGGGAGTTCAGATCTATCTGACTGCATGTATTAACTGATGAAACCGCAGCCTTGTGTCGAATCATGAGGCCGGTGAAGATTCACACCTCTAAAGCACAGAAGGCAAATGAACTCTGAGACAACTTAATCACAGGTTGATGTCCCGGACTACGTCTGCATCCACAAAATATTCCTGCTAAGCTGTTGCGTGCCTAATGAAAATAAAAAATTCCACTAATATTACTGTTTACATACAGCTGTACATACTTCTGATTAAATTAGCATTTCCCCTTTCATTCTTTCAACCTTTGTGATATTTGCTCATATCCAATAACCTGTTGATATTCTAGTCTTTCATAATGTTTAAAAGCAGGTGTGTTTCTGCCTCTTGACCAGAAATGTGGCCTTTTCTTTAGGGCATGCATCTCTACCCCAGCTTTACAAACTGCTTGTGTACAATGCACAGAGCTGTGCGTAATGATTTATTGTTTAAGCACTTTGTTTTTATTACTTTCTGGATGTTCCTTTCATGTGTGTAAAGCACACTGAATTGCCTTTGTGTATGAAATGCGCTATATAAATAAACTTGCCTTGAGTTCATGTGTCGCAAACTGCAGTAAAAACCCCAGTTCATACATGTCCAAAGAATGCTCCTAAAACCTGAATAATATTGACATATCCCACATGTCTAATTGGAAAATGCTCCACTGAGAATTGGAATATCCATATGCCGTTTACATGACCTGTATCAAATTCAGAATATTGTCATATTCAGAATAACAGTGGAATATAGTTATAGTGGTAACACAAAAGTGTGGTTCCTTCATTTTACGTTTTTGGACAAGAGATGATAGGATACTGGCAATACTTGATAGTCGGATGAAGGCTGGATATATAACAGAGCAAAAAGCTGCACCACTTTGTTGGTACAGGCACAATAGTCTTCCTTCCTCTTCTCTCTCCTCCTTCTGATGTCTGGGGTTTCTGCACCGTTTTATCTTCCCGTAAACGAAGAAATCAATGCACATACAGAGCTCCCTAATGCTATCAAACCCATTTAAACCATCTCAAGCAGATAGAGAGGGTAAAACATATGTTTCCTAGGGGTTTCCATCTGTTTTTATGCTCTTCTATTATCAGTTTGTGTCTCTCTCTTCACCCCTCACTTCCCTCCTTGTACGTGTGATGTAACTGAGTTTGTGTGTTTATACTCACATTTTGTATGCATTTATTCTTGCATATGTTATATCAAAGTGTTGGCTGTGAAATTTACATGTGCATAGTTGATTCCAATTTTACACGTTCGGCTGTTTGTGTAATTTCACAGTCAGCACTCCCCTGGGCCTTGTTTGCACCTCATACTCTCAAGGCTTCTTGACACTTACCTGTTTTTCACACTTTTTTTGTTTGGCCTTGTGAGTCTGCTATGCGCCGTGATGTGACTGGTGCACAACTCCACCATGAACCACTGCCACGTGAGTGCAGAAGTGAATAGAGAAAAGCAAGCGGAGGCTTGTTGGGGTAGTGCAGGCAAGTCTATAGGGTTTTAGTATCTGAACTGTGCCACTGTGTTAGATTTTACATATAGACCCTGGACTTTGTAAAGAATTGAAAGCAAAGAGCAAAAATCAATCTTGTAATCCACAACTTGTGTGTTGATTGCATGAATACGCAATTGGAAGTCAGGGCTCCTGTGCCATCTGTCCTGCAGCACACTAAGAAAATAATCTATTTAATTTCCCCGGTGACCGCAGGTGCTATCATTTATCTCATCCAGAGAGACTTCTAAAGTAGATAAATGCACTTCTTAGAATGAGATAAATCTACCTTACCATATGTGCCCCACTGTGCTGCCTTATGGGAAAGAAAGAGGATTTCATGTTTGTGTCTCCTTTGCTGTTAATACTGGGGAGATGAACTTTTGCCCAGACGAACTTCATTCATCAGTTTCAGCAGAAGACTGTTGCACGCAGGTGTGTACTTTTAGGTTTAGAGGACTTTTCCTTCACGCTCTCTACATTTCGTGCACACTGACGTCTCACTACTCTTCTCATTCTGCATGGAGATTCTTCTGATTAAGATGCAGGATTTGCTGTTATTACTCCAGTTTCAGGAGCATTCTTTGGACATGTATACAGCACATTCAGGATATGCATCTCTTTTGGGGTTTTTAACTGCAGTTTGTGACCTACGACCTCTTGCAGTCAGCTTTGTGTATTGTACAGACACCGAATTACAAACAGTTTAGAGATGCATACCCAAAAGAAAAGCCCACATTTCTGGTCAGAATGGAGAAACACATCTCCTTTTAAACACTGCAAAATGCTTGGATATCAGCAGGTTTTTACACACGCACAATATCGCAACACCAACCTTTTAAAAAACATAGTCAAAGGAACGAAAGAGGGAGGCTGTGTGTGTGTTCATGGTCGAACAAGCCCACCACCAGTGGAACATTTTGAAAAGGTCTTATTTTGATGTTATAAACAAGATGTTAGGGCGTTGTTAATCAGAGTGTGCATGTAAACAGGAATATTAGTAGAATATTCATTTTCATTAGCCATGTAAACAGCTTAGTTGGAATATTTTGTTTTCCAGAATAACTGAATATTTTGCGCATATAAACGGCAAGGGGAGAAATGTGTTGAGTTGTGGTGTGTTTGAAAGTGCATCACATCATGTTAATGTTTAAAATGATATGTGTTCTCCAGGGTTAATAACTGAATTCAAATGAAGTGCTGTACAGCTAATGTAACTTGACATCCTCCCTACATGTATGCTCCTGCATATATATATATTTGTGTGTGCGTGTATGTGATTCAGCAGCTCAATCAGAGCCACGGTACTGCCGCTGCACGCACAACCCCCGGTGTTTCTCAAGCACAGTGTTGGTATTTTAATTCCTGCTTGTGTGACTGTACTTTTGACTTTTTATCTGCTACTCCGTCATTATTTATTTTCTGTGTCTTCACCTCCACCCTTTTTTCCCCCCTCCCTTTAGCTTCTTTTTCCAAAATCTTCTGCCTTTTTTTTCCCTCTCCTTTTCCTTGCTCCGCAGCGCTGTCATCAGCCCTCAAATGCATCTCCTATTTCACACTCCTCCCTGAGGGCTTGCATCCTGCCTGCGGCTAACATCTATTGGAAATATTATCTACCTGAATTTGAACCTTTGTGACCTCTCACCCCTTGGGACTTGGACATACTGTGTAACCAATCAAGGCTCTCATTGGTCACGGGGGCCACAGATACTCATGACAGTTCTAGCCTATAAGCTGTAGCCGAATATGAGCCTATACATAATTCATTGAGTAAAGTCATATGGCCTTGAGCGATGCTGCTGAGAAAGTTAAGTGTAGAGAGCAGCCAAGCAGGAGGAGGTCTGTGTGCAGCTGCCAGCGCAACAGTTTGCTTGTCGTAAGATTTGATCTGGGAGCTAATTGAACTTGACGCGAGTCGAGGAAAAGTGCATCATGGTGTGCGCTGAAAAGCAGTGGGATTGCTCTGACTTTGAGCTTGATGTTCCTGAAATGAGAAGTGCTCTTTAAAAATGGCTGCGCTAAGGCGATCTGTGGTGGGTCTCAAAGTGTGCGTGTGCCTAAGTGTTGGTAGATTCGGCTGTCAAACACATAGAACTGTGTGACTGCTGTATTTCTGTTTGTTTGACTATCATCTGCCATTTTGTGAGTCACAACTTTCATACAGACACTCGCTGGAGTAGTCTTTTTTGCTTGCAGGGAATGAAAATTAGAGCAAAAAAAAAGACAGAAAAAAAAAAAAATGTGGGAAATGAGGGGTGAGTGGCGATTCAAGAGTGGACACTGAGCTCCAAGCACGCCATGTTTTTATACATCTCCCAAAACAATGGGTGGAAGGAAGCAGGGTGAGAAGGGGAAGAAATTATTAAAATGTGCCACGGCCACAAAGTGCTTTTGGAGTAATTAAGTCGACAGCAGTTTGGCTCCAGCAGCTCCATTTTGAGTGTGTAATGTATTTCAATAATGACAGTGCACGGCGGCAAACTGGCTTGTCGTCACGCTCTCTCTCCCAGCTAATCCTGTTACTGCTGACCACTCTGACGGGGCACGAGTCCAGAGGAAGGAGGGATGAGGGAGGAGATGGACACATGGAGAAAGAAAAAGAAAGAGAGAGCAGCTTGTTCATTATGCTCTGTACTTTCTCATTTGTTTGCTCTTGTGTTCGTCTGTGTCCATCCGTATCCCTGAGGGGCCGATGGTCGTTTTTCGTACGTGTGTGAGGTTTCAAGTGCTTGCTTGTGTTGTGACGTGCCAACATGAAAGCTGGCGTATATCTACCATAAATGTTTACTCAGTCCACAGTGAATACACTCCAGCCCCTCGCTGCTTACAGAGGGGGTTTTCAGCATCATCTCGGGCTCTGAGCCCATCCACTCCGCTCCGGCCACAATGGCTAATCCGGACACAGGCAAGCAATCAGCACTCACAGCCCAGAACATAATGGAAGCCTGCCTGCCCGCCCGCCTGTCTGAATGTCCGTGTGGATGACTGGCAGGCCGGCTGCTCATCTGGATGCTTGCCTTTTGTGCCTCTGTGGCTGTTTTGATGGCTGGGAAGACGGTGTGCTGGACAGCTGGTTATGTAAAGTCTATCTGTCTACAAAGGAGAAGTAAAGCACACCAAAAACTGCACTGAGCAGCTGATGACAGAGACTATGACAAGAAGAGAAATGAAATGCGGGCCTGTCTCAAGATGTCTGCAACGGCACAAATGGTGGTTTAATAGAGATGGAGCTTTACTATGCAACATTTGCTTTACTTTTCCTTATAGAATACTGTATGTCTTTCTGTCTGCTTGGCTGCTTAGTCTGAGCCCCTGCAGGACCAATGTGCTGATGCAGGATAACTGGTCAGTTCAGTATTCCTACTTCAGCATCTCTCGGAGATAATTCATGCTCATATCCTCTGTATGGTTAAAAGTCCATGCAGTGACAGTTTAGTCGAGCATAGTATGGTTATATTATACATAAATTACATACTATTTCATGAAATTTCTATTCAAACATGCTAGCGGCATGGCTAGAGGGATGGCAGTGTTACTTGACTATCAATTTGATCCAGACTGAAATATCTACAGCTACTGAAAATATTTCAGAAATTTTGTACAGACCTGGATTTGAAAAAAAGTTTTCTGTCCACCTGCCGCTGTAGCTGGTGGATTACAGAATCTGCTTACCGGCTACTGTTTTAACCTGCAGTGTAACTTCATGTGAAAAATAATGAGTGCGCGGAGATTAGTTTTAACGGTCCGTTGTGTACGATCTAAGGGGATTTAGTGAAGCTCTAATTGCACACATGTAATTTAATATTCATAATTCTGTTTTCATTTGTGTATAATCGCCTGAAAATGAGAATCGCTGTGTTTTTGTTACCTTAGAATGCGCTGTTTATATCTACAGAGGGAGTGGGCCGCCCTCCACAGAGTTAATATGCCCTTAACTAAAAAAAACCCAGAACAGACAACACAAACACTGGCTCTAACAAGGTCTTTTTTTTTTTCTTTTTTTTTTTTTTGTGGCCACTGTAGGGGAGGGTGAGGGGTATTCAGTCGGTTGCAATCTGCAACTTCACTGATAGATAACGCATATCACACTCTGAACCTTTAACAACTTGTTACTAGTGACTCAGCATTTTGAATGTCCCTGATCTGTCGTCTAAAGGTTTTTGGTGAAACGTCTGAAATAAGGTCTGTGGTTAACACAAACACAAACACAAGGACACTTTCTGGGGCATTGCTAACTTCCATGTTGGCCTACAAATATCCATCATCCCTTCAGCAGAGAATCATTCTTTGTGTGTTAGTTTGCTACAACATTAGCCTAGGCTGCTTCTTCTTCTTCTTCTTCTTCTTGATCGGGAGCATAGGCTTCTTGACCTTGAGATGACACTTTTTAACGGTTGGCCACTAGTTAGTGTTCTGTATTCAGGTTACCTCAGTAACACCCTGTGCCTCCTTGTTAAACTATAAGAGTGAAAATAAAGTGTGCGTTATGTCAGAGTAAATCATAACTAATAACTTAAACGAATAACTGCTAATTTAATGTATGTCAACACTGACTTTGTGCGGATGCTGATGTTAACATTTAGCTCAAAGCCCCGTGGTGCCTAAGTATGGCCTCACAGCTGATGTCTCTTAAGTTGTCAGACACAGATGAGCTGTCAGCCGGTTGAATAGCATCTGAAGCATCTCCTCCTGCATCTGTCTGCTCTTGGAATTAAGAGGTGCTGCGTTTGACAACTTGCGTGTCTGAAACGGACTGTCCGACAAGCAAGCAAACTTCACCCAGCATTTGGTGGGTGCATTTTCCTTCCTTGTCTGATGCTTGTTTTTTTTTGTTTTTTTTGTATAACAGATAAGATGATAAAGCGTGTTCAGCTGGATATTTAGACAAGTCACAGTAGGGAAAGCAAAGGTGTAAGTAAAATAAAATGAATGTAGCTCCTTTGGTTTCATGCTGGATCACTGTCACTATGCCATACTTGAATATAACAGTGATTAATTTTATTCGTAACGCTTGCTTTTTCTGCTATGACAAGGCAGACTGTCAGGAGGAACTATTGTTTTGCTACTGACTTTTTATTTTCCCTAGGTATTTCTACCAGGAGATTTTTTAAAATAGAGAAAGTAACCTCTGTACCCAAGCACATTGTTCACAGTCAGTTTGTGGACAGGCAATTTTACCTTTTGAAGCCAAATATATTCTGTATGTGTAACCAACCTCCTGTAACCTTTCGTACTTCAAATAGAAGCAACCCAGCAATATTGCCTTTAACTTGTTGTGTTTTGGCCTAAAACCCTGCAAAATATATTTTACAAAAAAGAGCTGAGCTGTAGTACAGTAGAAGTGTTTTTCCTGCGGTACCTTTCAAATATTGGATCACAGCAAATAGTCTTTAATGGGAGGAAATAGGTCTGTCCCTGGGGCTTGTTGCACAGAGGCAGCCCCAGACCTCTCTCTCCCTTTCTCATTCACTTACTATCATTTTCCCCTCCTCTTTTGTCTGTCTCTATTATGATGCCGTTTGATGCTTACAGTCTACTACAGTTTGCACCACTGTGCATGTTAAAGCTTTCCCATAATGAGGCCAGAGGTTGTCGGGGAGGGGGGGGGGATAAATGGAAAGATGCGAGATATTCCGGAAGAGGCGGATGGAAGGGAGGAGAGACGGATGAGTTGGCGAAAGAGCAGGAACTGTGTAGGGAAAAATAACACATTTGCTTCTTGTCCAAGGTCTGCAGTCGCAGCTTGATTACCAAGGCGGTTGCCATTATGTTGGCACAAACTTCGAGTTCAGATGTCACCAAATCCTATTTACTTTTTCCATCCAGATTGTGGCACTGGTTTGCACCGCATCACCTGTGACATCAACATTTTGAAGGAATGAAGATGGTTTTTTTTTTTTAGCTTCCAACATAAACCTACACTACAACACAGAACAGGGACAGTAGCAGCCACAAAGATAAAGTCCTTTCATGCCAAAGATCTCTATTCTCGCCTTTCTTGGCTTAAAGGGGTGTGAAGAAATACTTTGCATAATCCAGTTGCATACATATGCAGCGAGCTTTAGGGAGATGGAGTGCGAGTAAACAGGATTCCCACCAGCTGCCGTTTTCACCTGCTAGAGGTGGACTGCAAAACCAAGGCCACAGAGCCTTCGCAGAGCCAAAGGCTTTTCAAGCGAAGGACCAGTTTTCAGCTGAAAAACTTACTAGGCAATGAATTAAATATGACTTGATGAATACCATATGACTGTTTGCGCAAAGGCTACAAAATATTTATGAGGGAAAAAATTGCATTCATCACACTTTTTGGTGAATTTTTGGAATTTGAAACCAGTTTGATGTGGAAAAGATAACTTTACGTTGCCCCATAGTGATTTCTGTATTAGATTATGTGCTTTTTTGTATTGGTTTAAAATGTCACTGATTAAAAGGGCCGTCAATTTATAACAATGTAGAACTTTGCGGTGTAACTGTAACAAAACATCTTAACCCTGTCCTATTTAGTCTGTCCAAAAATGCTCCCTCTATATATTTTCTGATTCAGGCTTTTCTTCTCAACTTTTTCATTTATTTACACCACAGAATTTTCTTTCCTCTGTTCCAGCTTACCCGTCTTACAATCCTCACATATACCAATCTCCAACAACAGGCCATCAACGACACCCAGAGGGGTTCAACATACAATATTGAAGAATTCCATTAGTGCAGGATTGTTTGGGGGAACTCTGAAGAGTGTTTGTGCATCAGGAAACAGACATGAACCATCATCATCTCGGAAAAGAAAGTCGAGGAGCAGGGAAAAGAGGGAGGAGGGAGAAGGAGAGGCCGCAAGGGACGGGGTGAAGGAAACAAAGAGAAAATAGATCAAAATTGAATAAAACAGAATTCAATATAGCAGTACATGAGAATATCAGCATGCGTTGCTCTTGCTTCACATTTCCTGGTGTAAAGCGAGACGACTTCCTGTGAGAGTGTCAGCTGGGGAAATTCCAGCGCAGCAGGAAACTCGACTCATCCTCTGTCTATTTGACTGGCACACAAAGATTCAAACACAGAAACATACTCGTATTTTATCTGTGCCCCCTAACAAGGTTGGTACAGCTAGATGGTTACTCTGTCTGTCTCTGTTTACGCCTTGGAGTAGCCTTAGAAATGTTTTGACTGCTGTGTATTTTTTATTTTTTTTTTCTTTTCAGTCAGACAGTGTGTTAAGGCAAACAGCTTTAAGGCTATGTGGATTTCTTTGGTTGGGAGCAAACAAACTAAGTTCTGTTTTTGGTCACTAACTATATTTGGTAGCATACACCGGGTGTTCATTCCCTTTTCTCTGATAACAGCTGCTTAATGTGTCAGGACGAGGCTGATTAGAGCTGTGACAGTAAACCAAAACGTTAAGGGCACGTAAAACCAATTCAATAGCCATTGTTTCCAAGCAAGTTTGAAGCTCTTTTTAAAATGTCAGGTTTCCATC
>JAPQRN010000017.1:13018289-13031257 GCA_037367275.1 Coranthus polyacanthus | reverse complement strand
GGTCACTAACTATATTTGGTAGCATACACCGGGTGTTCATTCCCTTTTCTCTGATAACAGCTGCTTAATGTGTCAGGGCACGTAAAACCAATTCAATAGCCATTGTTTCCAAGCAAGTTTGAAGCTCTTTTTAAAATGTCAGGTTTCCATCAATTCATAGGATTGTGTTTTTTCTCACAAAAACTTCATAATCTTAGAGAATGTTTGTTTTTCTCACCTAAAACCGCACTGAAAAAAACACCTCAAGCATGTATAGAAACTTTTTTAGTTGTTTTTTTTTTCAAACTGTGGTATTTCCATCAACCTTTTCCAATGCAGTGCTTCAAAATGTATATAAAAATCCACTGTTGAAAAACGCGGCTTATGAGTTTTAAGATGATAAAGGATAGAGGGAAGAGTTAGTTGATGAAGGTCACAACTGGTTCCAACTTTTGTATCACAAACTCCCTTTTCACGAACAGAGGGGAGTGCATCAGCACAAAGAAAACCTACAACTATGCAAGAGGCGTCCTAAAAACTGTATTTTATATTTTTCTTAGCTAATCCCAACATTTCAATGTTAAAGCGGGCTGAAAGATAGTACTTACAGAACTTATTCCATCAAAGGCTTTCAGTGCAGTTATCTAACAAAATCAGCAATTAACTGCAAAGAAGCAGAGACAATTCAGTGAATAAAGCAACCTAATTAACTTTCACCATGTGAATGTTTTCTGTGGAAAAACACTTTCGGTAGAAGAGCACACTCTTTTACTCTGTGTGTATGTGGTGGTGAGGTTTGTGTGTTGGTTGGTGTGTTTCCCCATTTTCTATTTTCATTAGACACATAAGGACTCTCTGCTGTCCTCTGCCCAGCTGTGAAAGTAGCAGCTTAGAGCCTCCAGGTACATCGATGCACCGTTAATTCTGTGGCTTAATGTGCTTTTTCTGCGCGCGCACACACACACACACACACACACCTACACATACACGAGTGCAGTCTTTTTATTCCTGTTAGTGAGTACTAGCATCACAAGATCCTGTAAGGGGCTTTCCATCAGTGTCTCTAGTAAAGTGGACCTTTGTGTTTAGAGCTATATTAGTAACTGGAATGCTTTCCTCTATGCATAGTCACATACATTCAGTGGAGGAAGAAGTATTCACATCCTTTATTTAAATAAGTAAGTAGTCAAAGCAAAAGCCATGCATGAAAAATCATAGTTAAAGCTGCAACATTAGAATGAATAGGCCTATGTTATATGTTTTCTTCACCTGTGTACTTACACATGGTTTTATTCTATGTTATGACACATTTCGTCCGGTCGCCTGTCAATGTTAATGTTAACGATTAACGCGTAACTTTCAGCTGTTTCATTAGAACGAAGTAACCGTGACTATACGCCACTAAACGTAATGTGAATAAAACATTAATACATTGTGTTGTCTATAAACATGATTTCTGGATAGATTACCATCGCAATGGTGGTGAAAACAACAACTCCCATGACCCCACGCTACTTCACAAAGTCATCTTTTATTATTGTTTTGATGGAGAGACCCCATACTCTGTGTTTACGTAAAAGCACCAGCAGTAAACCAAAATGTAGTTAAAGCGTAGAAGTAAAGGTACTGTTTTGGTCCCACTGACTGATATATTCTCATTATTAGGTTAGTAATAGAGAAGCATCCGTGTTGGTGCTAGGGCTGGACGATATGGCCAAAAAAAATGCGTTGCACACGAAAGGTCTTGAAGAAATAATCTCAATTTTTCAGGATTTTCAGAAAAGAAAAAAATATTAATCAAATTAATTTGATATATTATGCAGCCCTAGGTGTTGCAGCATGTTAGTGTTGGAGCCGCTGCAGGTGGAGCTACTTTGAATTACTTTATATCCAGTTTTATAAATGGGGACACCAAATAAATCTGAGGGCTCATCACATGATTAATGGGAGAGGAAAGAAGAAAACAAAGTTCTGATACTCATCCGTTTTTAGTTTTTGGACTCTTTTGCTAATCTCTGATTTTTTTTTTTTTTTTTGGCAAGATATTGGATGATTTGAACATTTGCTGAAATGAAACTATGTGAGAAGTTTAGAGGGTAAAGTCACTATTTGTTGGAGTTGTTCACGACTCACAGACATCTGAAATGTGGCCTGACTACAAACTGCTTTTATAAGATTCAAGAAGCCAAAGAAAGTTGGAAACTACTGGTTTAAGCTTTTACAGTGTTGTATTTTAAAAACCTTGTTATATTGTCCATTGTGTACAATCTTTTTATTTGTATTTCGTTGCTTTCCACCACTGCACGTGTTTGTAATTCAGTCTAATTAATGTGATGGCACTAAAGAAAATGTCTAAAGCTCGGAGTGTATTGACACCACTGGTCGACTTCCACAGTTTTCTTTGATTAAGTGTGTATTCACACACTAAGGCTCGTCAGTAGTCATATTTTGACCGTGTCCCTTGAGGAGGAGACCTATCTCAGCAGGTGACAGCTATCAATCCAGCCCCAGGGTCGATGGAAGGATAGACGCAAACCCCTTTCATCTTCACTCTGACTTTCACTCAATCTCCCTCTCTCTCTCTCTTTGCTTGCTTCTCTGCCTCCTTTTAACTGCACTTTCCATCTCTCTGTCTCACGTCTGCTGAATTCTCCATGCACTAACACACTTGTCCGAGACGATTCTTCAAGCCCTCTTTACAGTACCGCACATCTTTGTTTTTCTCTCTCCTGCCCCTTTTCTCCCTATCACTTTTCATTCACATAAATGCGCCTGAACGTTCTCAAATACACACACGGTTGAGGGAGCAAAATTGACAGCTGAAGATGGACTTAGGCCTTAGAGAGAGCAAGTTTTTGGCACCCAGCGTCCTGGAATGAATTTCAAGGCAACTCTCCAGTGCAGTGATGCTAATTCTCTGCCTTCGAGTACTTGTTGAATGTTTTGGCTTCGTACAAAGGCAATCACGTAAATCCATTTTTAGCCGGGGCTCAGAAGGAGTCTATTTATGTTTGGCCTGATTGGGGAATAATTCTTACTGGTAAAGAGGACATTTCAAGTATTTCTGTTGTCTGAGACAGTTCAATCAATATTTGGAAACATGAGTTACCTTTTCTCAAAGCCAGAAACCATAGAGACAAACAGGATGTCACATACAATTATGTCATATTGGTCAGATTTAAATGACATGTCCAATATAGGCGCAGTTTTATTTCCCTTGATTTTAGGCTTGTTTACAGATTTTAACACGTGTAGAGCAAGGTTTTTAATTAGTAATGGTAAAAGGAACGGCCCCCCTTCCCCCATTTGCACACAAGCACGATTTCTATCTGTCTTCCCTCCATCGTGTTCCATCTCTTTTTCCTCACCTCGGGATGAAGTCGGCATCAGAGTGTTTTTCTTCCTCTCTCCGGTCCCCGGGGGGAAGCTACTCGTCTCTGCCTCCCCATCACCTCATCATCATCCATCTGGGAGGTAGGATAAGCACTGCACGGGACATTAGGCCCATTACCCAATCACGACAGGCTACCAGCCCCGGCCCACCGACTCTCCCCTTGCTCTCATGCCGCGCTCCAATTTACTGGAAAGGACACTGAGCTTAACACAAGTTGCGAAGGAGCGATGGGCTTCATCAGTCTTTCATCATGTCTCAAATCACTCCATTATGTTAGAAATAGCTCCCAGTCAAATATGTTCTTTTCTTCTTGGCTAATTGAACAAGCTACCTCTCAGAGATATAGTGGGACACTTTGGTGTATTTTAACTCTAAACTTTAATTATTGCTTACAGATAATCCCCATGAATGGCTTTTAAGAAACATTATAGGAAATAATTAATAGTATTACAGCATGTAGAGTAGTTTATAGATTTGAAAAGCTTTAGATTTGCCTCGACATTTGTGGCTTGGCACTCTTTTGCTAGTTCCTCTGAAAAGCAAAAACAGCTGCTGCTCATGTATTGGTGAGTAGCAACAGCTTAGTTAACAAGATATTTGCAAGCAAGACGGTTTGGAAGCAGTTTAGAAGGTGTTCTGTTTTTTTTTTTGACAAATTGCACAAAATGGTGGATGCTCCTAGCAGGGAAAATACCACAGATAATGTTAAAATATACAAAATAACAGATGAGGTGTGATAATGCACTAATTTGGGGTTGAATTAGGCACCAGTGTGGTACCTACAGTAGATTGTAAGTAAGTGCAGTGCCATTTTGGAGAAGCACATAGGTGTATAGGGCATTTAAGCAATGTCCATCTAAATAAAAAAAAAAAGGTCAGTACACTGTATTTTCATCACTTTACCTTGCTGTCAAGAGAAACCATTATAATGCTTACTTCAAAGCCACACACAGCGCTTTTAGCTCACAGGACACAGCTGGTCTACCACTGGCTGACATGTTAAAATATTAAGGTCACACAATAACACAAACAAACTAACTGACTGAGGTATTGGTAGACCTGCAAGTCTTGTGTTCCCCATTGTAAAACTACTCTTAATATAGCAACCACTTAAACTGACTGATTTTTTTAGTTCTTTTTTTTTAGGTGGCTAAAATACCAATCTTTGCTCCTGGCCTCATCCACAGCAATACTAAGCTTCGCTTCCATGCCCTCTACTCCTGTGTGCCAAAATGAGGCTGTTCTGACTATAATCTACTGACGATAATACACTGACTATGGATATGTACGTCATACAATGCCTGTTAAAAAAATCTGAAGTAACAGGGTTATGCACAAAAAAGATTTTGTTAGGGTTGTTAGAGAGATGAACACTGGTCTCCTGTTTTAAAGTTGCCCTGGTGTCAGATGCTGTTGCAGGATGTATTGCAAAAAAACTGACATTGGCCTCCAGCGTAGGCAATTTTCCTTCCTGTTCCTTGTGGAAAACACAGCTTTTGATATATTTATTTATTATATTCATATAATTCAGTGTAAGCACAAAGCCCAAGCTAAAAAATTACTTAAAGTGACAAATTAATTTCAAATTATGTTGAAATCATACATTGTGTTTTGCAGAAATGCACAATGGCAACATTTTATTCCAGTGACCAGGGCTCACACTGATAAAGGAAATGCATCAGGTAAAGGCATGTTTATGTATATCTGTATATTTCTTTGTTTGTGCTCCAAGGGATGGGGGTCTGAGTGTTGCTCTTTGACAGTGAGGCCTGGATCTAGCAGGGATTTGGTGGTTTTGATCCACAGTGTGAGTGACCGTCGGGCATACAGACAGGACAGAGGGTGTAACTGGCCTCAAACCCCCAACTAATCTACTCAGAGTTATCTCCCGCTAAAGGAGCTTACAAAGCCGCTGTCTACCCCAGGGGGTACCCCAGATGTACAGTAGACGCCACAGAAACACACACTTGATGTCACTTGCTCTTGTAATTGCAGGTCATGATATCATTTACAACAATACCTAAACAAATGCAGTCCTGTGTGTAGAGCAGAAACTACTACAGCTACATAAAGGGGCAAACACAGGAAAAAAAACACATCTATTTCCTCTCCATGACAAGAACAACACATGGCAGAGAGCACCAAGGGAAATCTACAGAAGCTCAGCTTATCCCCTGTAAATGCATTATCTTATGAGATGCTGTAAACTTATTCCAACTGCTACAATCCCTACTCCTCTCACATCCAGCCCGCTCCCTTGTGTTGGATTTTTAATACATTGTGGACTTGTAGACAGATGATCCTTAAATAAATACTCTGTCCCAATTTGCATGGTGGTAACGCAATAAGCCTGGGTAAGCACACCAACTGGGCGCTGATCCCGATTCTGTATGTCCAGTATGTCAACAGGGTGGGCCACTCAGGCTAAGTGAGCACAGACAACGGCTGCTATGGACTGAATGGAGATGAACGGAAATTAATTTAAACGAATCGATCTGGTACTTCTGCATTTTTGTTCAGTTTGGAAATGCTGTATGCAGAGGCAGGAAGCAGCAAAGTACAAACACTTTCGTTACTAGAGTATTCAATTGTTCTGACAGGTTTTTACTTTTGCTCCCATATTTTAATGAAAATATCTGTACTCTCTACTCCTTACATTTTAAAACAGGCTTATTACTTTAGTTTTAGAACGGAATGATCTATTATTTTTATTTTTGCATCCTTGCGCACCCTCCCAACATCAAGACTCATTTCAACACACGATCCCTTGGTCTATCCATCCTTTGGTCGTCTGTCAACGATGTAAAAGACATAAGGGAATGAAACTAGACAAAAGGAGATGAACCAGATGTAACAAGACAAAACACATCTGTAGTCTATGATTTTTTGACTTACTTTGCATACAAAAGACTGTGTATGCTGGCTTTCACAACGTTAAATCAAAATAAAAAAAATTAGTGCAGTCTGTGTTTTTATTCAACAAGATGAAAACGAAATGATAAAAGAAACAGGCATGAAAGGGAAACTGGACCGCTGAGAAAAGGCGTCCTAATATTCTGAGTAATGTTGCTGAGATTGAAAACACATTTCCCTGATGGAGTGAAGTTAATGTTCATGATTTTCCGCGTTTTGTTTTTTTGTTTTATTTGAAGTTAGAATGGTTTAGTAGTCTTCACATTATATTGATATAACGTGAGGCTCAGTTATCTTTGCACAGAAACCGACGGTAGAAATGTCCTTCAAAGGCTTTTTACTTTTTTACTTTTTGAGAAGGATGGCGATCTAATGACCGCCCACCTGAAAGATATTTTTGCTTGTGTACATTACTCATCCATTTATTTTACAGCGTGAATGTGGGCATTCACACCAAAGGGTGCATAATAAAGCTAGAGCTGTCCTGACTGCTGATTATTCAATGATAACTTCATATATATGTCAGATTTTGGGAAGAAAAAATCCATCTTAGTCTTATTTTTTTTACCCCTTTCTGCCTAAAATCACATCTTTTTTTAAAAAAAAAACAAAAAAGTGAAATCAAATAAGAAGAATTACCCTGAGAAAAAAACAAAGTAAATACAATTACTTGGAAGCCTCTCAGCTTATTCGTCACGTAAAGTGGTAAACTTTATGTCATTCCAACTGGCATTGTCCTCCTTCCCTGTAGTTTTAGCACCATGGTTTCAACCATCGGGCCGAAGTGTTGATATGAGCCTCGGTGACATATGAAAACGTGAAGAAATGAGAGCACATGGGAGGCTTTAGATCCAACATGAGCTGTTCATGGGTGGTTTTTTTTTTTTTTTTCTTTTTTTTTGCTGAGTCCTCACTCCCACCATTTGGAGGTGAGAGCCAATGAGTGAATGAGAGAGAGAATGAAACCGAGAGAGAGAGAGAGAGAGAGAGAGAGAGAGAATAAGAGAACAAGCCAAGCGGGGATGACTCTTACATAACGTCTGCTGCTGCTGCATGACACGTTTGGTCACGCTCCGAATCACTTCTCCTCAGTCCAAGTGTGTGTGAGTGCGTGTGCGTGTCAAAGACATCGAGAGACGGTGCTGAGAAGGTGGTCTGCATTCCTGCCTGTGGGTGAATGGGAGGTGTGCGTTTGTGTGCGTTTGTGTGTGCGTGTGATGGGTGGTTTGTTATTGATTGCACAGCTGTCGCTTTTAATTGTGTCTCTATCCAATCAATGCAAAAGGCAGCAGGAGCCAAAGTGACATTTCTCCACTCTGATTACTCATGTCTCCTTTGTGGCTGAACTGTCCTCAGCTTTCACTTGGTGCCACGCTACGCCCATGTGCAGTCGCTTTGTGTCAGATGTTTCACCTGGTGTGAGCATATGGTGTCATTCAATTGGGAGATACACAATGGCGAAAGTGAGTGAGTAGTTTGAGTTAGATCTTACACGGTCAACACGGTGAGACGGAGGAGTCATCTTGAACATCCAAGTTTGTGGACATAAAAGTTCTGTTATCAATTATTTCAGCAATCGTTTCAATTATGTATGGATTGAATTGATAGGAAAAAACATTAATTGATGTTAATAAACATGCTTGTTACCTGCCCACAGCCAGAAGCGATGTACTTAAAGCTGCAGGAGGCGGAAATCGAGGAGAAGAAAATGCCAGAATTTAAAAATGCACACCTTCCTGTTTTAATAAAAAATACTAATACTTGGCACCAACGTATGTATTGCAAAAGGAAGTAATATGATATATTCCATTATCAATATTTTGCCCCACCCCTAATATTGAAATAGCAAATTGCATATTGAATTTTTTTTTTTTTTTTAAACAACCAGCGATCCAAAACCCAAAAGCATTTAATGTACCACTAGATCTTACAAAGCTGCAGCCTAGGTGCACCTAGGTGGTGGTCAAATAAATTCAAATCAATGTGGAGAGCAACAAAACTAACTAAATGACTTCGACCAGAACTCATGGTTGTAGTTGGTCCCCAGTGGACTTCTTTAGCAATTTATGTTTTTAAGCTTTTGGATGTTGTTTTATCTGCTCTAGGTTTTCCAGTGTTTGTACACAGACACAGTATGGTTACAGTAATGGTACAAAATTGTGTTTTTTATTGAAAAATATAAAACTTTCATGTGGGAGGACCCCCCCCCAAAATGGTGTTGTTTGTAAAATGTAGTGCCTTATTCATACAAAAACTGTGTTGCCCATAATTTAGGCACTGATTAAATTTGTCACAACACTGCATATTAGTGGGATGCGTCTTGATTACTACAGTGCTGTTGCAGTTTTCACATCTTATGGTCTGCTCTGCGAGCAGTGAGCAAACTGTACGCCATATTTGTTGAAATCCATTTGTGCATGCATAAACAGGACTGAGATAATTTCTACAGAGGAAAATCAGGGCTTAATTTGTGTTTGTAGATACCGTTTCCTTTGAGTGGCAAAATGAAATTTACCCCTGCGAGCTAAAACAAATTTAACGAAGGAGGATCCACAGTGACAGTATGTTTGTAATTGTGACTTTCACTGTTTACCCTATTAAAACTGAACGGCGTGCTAAATCAAACGTTCCTGTGAATAATAAAGCCCAGCACTGATGAAGTGGCCACTGTTGAATTAAACAGGCAGTAACTGAGGTGGCGGTGGGCCTGAGCTAACAATGGAAACAGTACGATGCACCGCAGTCCGTCAAGATTAATGGCATCTCCTGTTGATTAATTCCAGGTCAAGGAATAATGTGAGCAATGTGCATTATGAAAAACATTCTTTCATTCTCTGTCTCTCTTCATTTCTCTTTCACATACTGTTCTTTTACCACCATCTTTTTACTTCTTCACATCTCGCCTAGGTGCGCTCTCTCTCTCTCTCTCTCTCTCTCTCTCTCTCTTCCTTTCTTTCTTTCTGTTCTCAGGAATGATTGAGGTATAGAGGTACCAGAGTCTGAAAGACATAATTGGATTCTTGAATTCTTTATGGGAACGACATCCCCCTCTGAGTTACTGCATTCCCACGTTACCTCTACAGGATCCTTCAAGCTTTAATATTTGCACTTTGTTTCACAGCTGTTGCCATCCCAAGTGGTTTCATTACCTTTTCTGGCAATATATATTTGCAGTTCAATTTATCGCTCGAGCTAATTTGTAATTAGCTGAAGCATGCTTCTGTAGACATGGAAAAACAGCGTAAACACCTGTCCAGCAAGTATGAGACACGATCTCTAGCACTATCTATTGCACTGTGCCAGGTAATTTCATTTGTCTTGAGTCCAACAGTAAAAATAAATAAGGGTAATCCTGCTATAAATGTGAGAGTGTGGCTTGGCAGGATTTTAAGATGAAAAAACACTTATGCCAAATGTGCAGTTCGCTCAGGTGAAATGGAAGGAGGTTTCAAATAACTCCACTTATGTGGAAGGAAAGTGTGTGAGTACTGTGTGGAGAGCCATACTTTCTACATCTCTGCTGTTTTATTGTTTCAGATCACACCAGGACAATCATGGCTTACTGACCCTCATCCGTTTCCATGGGGACAGAAAAGCCATTTCAGCCATTACTGAGATTACAGTCTTATCTGCTTTTGTTCAATTTTGGAATAGCTCATACAGACTATCTGCAGGCCTGCTGTCACTGCTCCAACAGCTATTACCACAGCCACGATATCTACCTCACAATCACTACTGGTAAACTTCCAGAGTTTCACAATGCAGCATCACTTTGTCTCATAGTTAGTTTGCATTGCCGAACTATGAGCTAGATAGCTGCTATAGGCCGTATTCAGTAAAACAGCACTGGGCGACTCTAGAGAGCAAGTGAAATTATATCTCAAGGGATCATGAAACCCTGAAGTAACTGTAAAAACTTCACTTAATTAGTCAAGTTCGTTTTTGATGACTTCACATGCAGAATACCAAATAAGAAGTAGAAGTCCGGCTTACTTTCAACAGTCGATTTTTTTATTGTTTAGGGAGCCTGTATTTCAATTGGTCACTTTTCATGGGTGAAGTGACCAGAATTACTTTTTACCATATAGTGTGAATCTACTCTAATGCTGAAACCAACACTACAAATTCCTTACCAACCCAATTTTCCACATCAGTATGTTTGGTAAATGCATTTCTCCAGTGCATTTCTCCTGCGTATGTGAACCTTTAATTTATAGCCACTATACCGCCTCAGTATGAAGCTCTACAAACTGTAGATCTGGAACTTGAAAAAATGACTGTAGAAATATAGGACCTTTTATAAAAAGGTGACCTAAAATTGTCATTGCAGAAATGGTTTAATAGGAATGAACTAATGTAAGGAGGTCGCTTCTTGTCTTACATTACATTACAATTGCTGGCGGGAGGGAAGCTCAGGTGGTTGCAGCAACCACAGCTTGAAATTGAACCCAGTGTAGAAATATCTTAAAGAGTGATACCAATAGACGCTGTTTCCAAAAAATCCTACCTCCAATTGTCAGTTTCTCTCTACAAATACAAAGTCAAGTGCTTTTTCCAGGATTCTGACCTCAGTCACCACCTCATTTGGACCCTCTGATAAGTGTGTTGGTGGTTGTTTTATACTTTATTTAGCTTGGGATTTTAGGGCTAATAGAGGGCGTTGATGTCTGCTGTATGGGCTTTGATTGACAGGTTTGATTGACAGCTGACTTCCTTGCTGAGTTGGACTTTCTGTTATTTGAATTGTGTAAAATATATTGTTTTCCTGACAAACAGCTCTACTGTAGCTGTGGTTGAGAAATTACACTAAGAAGACCATCATAGGATTTGTTACGTAAAATTTTCATTGAAGTTCACTTTACCGGTACATCCTGTTAGCATAACTTAACTGCAGTAGCTCATGTTAGCATTAGTTCGACATTGCACTATATGGTCTGTAATACATCCTGGCCACCTAGTTAATTTGTGTCTTTATACATTACACACAGTTCAGTTGCTGTTATTAAACACAACAGTATGTGTTAGCATTTAGCAAGTAAATGAAAAAGGGGAAGATTGAAACAATATTTCAGGTCAGGAATTTGACAAGCTACCCTGTCCAAACAAACCACCTACTAACTTTTTGGGCTCTCCCTGTTTATTAATGTAACAGGTTCCAGAATAGTTATACGTTTAACCACTATGTTCATCTGGGAGGAAAGTTATCCAGATTGTAAAATACAAAAAGTTGGGACTTACAAACAAGTAGCTGATCTGAGTTTTCCAGGTCCACTATGGGTGAACCCTCAAAAACTCCAATCATACAGTAGCACATGTACAAGGCTAGACTGACAAAACGAATCGCTTTTTAAAAAGAAAATGAAATACAGAACTGGCTTAAATGTTCAAAGCATCAAGCTTATCAAAAGTATCAGAAACTTCAGACACACAGACAATGATATTGAGCTTAAGCGCTAATAAAAATGAAAGTAGCCAAAAGTTTCAAAAGCACGGCACTATAAAAAAAGTTACCACGGCAGACGTGCCAACATGCAAACAGTGCACCTGAATGAGTGGTTAGAGTCGCTTCTGATGCGCGGATTCTGAGTTGTGTCAGCTCATCCTGCTCGCTGCTGTATCATCTCTGGTAACTGTTAACAAAGCAGTGCAAAATGACCCATCAGAAAATGTCCCGGTGCTCCCAAGGGCCAGTCCGCCACTTAGATGAAATTACTTGGTGGTGTTTGATGTAACATTTCATATTAAGTTCGTGACCGCCGTAGTTGTTCACCACCTCTACCCTCTTGTACAAATATAGTCAATTCTGACTCCAAAAAGTCAAGATGGCAAAGGCTAAAATGCAAGCTGGAGGCTTCATAACTGTAATCCACAAGCCATTGGGTGATGTCACAGTGGCTACAGTACATCTGATTCTTATATACAGTCTATGGTAATGCCATGTGATAGAATTATGACCTGTTCAGTGTGAGCCTGTCTAATATGAGCTTCAGGTCTGCTACAATTACAGCAAATACAAAGAAGATATATATTTATATATATGGATTGCTCAGTTCTTTTTATAACTGTAGTAAAAATGACACTTTGTTGTGATATAAATGTCACATCTCGGCACCAGGGGAGAGCAGACATAATATTAGCAAAACAATGAAAAATGAATCATCACAACTGGAGCTGTTCGATTCAGTAATTACGAAAAAGTCACAAAGACCCCTACTGTGATGGTCCTCTATCATCCATTCATTTGTCTTGCCTGCTGCCTCTCTCTCCACCTCTAAGACACTCCATCCTGTCTGCCGTTTATTCCCACCAGCTACCTCTCCCACCTGTTTCCACTCACCTGCTTCCCATCGGGCAATCAGAGCTCAGCATATAAACTGGCCTTCCACCATTCATCAGTTGCCAGAACGTTTCATGCCACCTGCCTCCAGCGTGCTCCTTTCCTGTTATGTATGCTTCCTGGCCTAGCTGTTTACCAGCCTCCCACATGTTCAACCTGCCTCCAGGCCGCTCCTCACCTGGTTTGTCCACACCAGTCGCCCAGCCCACCTGGTTTCTAGTCATCAATGGTCTATCCTGCTTCCAGTAAGCTCCCACTGGCTTCACCTGCCCCACAGAGACTGACCCAAGGTTTGATCTCATCACCATTTTCCAGTCAACTCCTGAGATGGCTCCAGGTTCCCCC
>JAPQRN010000017.1:12998123-13016778 GCA_037367275.1 Coranthus polyacanthus | reverse complement strand
GCTGTGCAACATGCTGAACAAAGTCTATCATTCTTTACAGCAATAGTCTTTGTCATTTGGACAACACTGCAACCTTACACACAGCACCCGTTCAAGCAGGACATTTACATGAAGGTGACATCAGCAAAAATGGATGAGAGAATCTGAACAGAAGAAGCTAACCAAGATAAAACAGAGAGCTAGAAGTACCCACAAGAGGGGTCCTTCTGTCGCACTGGACGTAGTTTATGTATGTAAAGAATGTCACAAAGGGGCCTGTATTATGAAGAAAGTTCAACATAGCCATGGTCTCTTTCTGTTACCCAGCTCAACAAAACCAAACATTCGGCTATCACGCTAAGCGGTATCACAAACGTGGTTATCAACTCTCTCTGTCAACCCAGGGTCTCTGATTCTGGTTTTGGGCACGTTCACATAAAACAGATGGAGTTGGCGCCAGGTGACCACAATCACAAACATCACAAGGTCTAGATCAGCTGCATATTTCTAGCTATAATTTTTAACAGATATGAAGAATAAAACAGGCTGAAAAAAAACACAGTTGCTGCAGCCAAATCCAGGAAAGGAAAGCGACAACAAATCCACTGGTCAAGGAATCCAATGTCCACTGTGTGAATGTGTGCGTTAATATTTTTTTATCAATATCAAAACATTAAGACACGCACATCCTACTATGATAAAAATTGTGTATTCCATTAAATTAATTTGTTCTCATAGCATTTAAGACCATTTGAGATTTTTTTTTTTTTTTTTAAATTCAAGCCTGGAACTGTTAAACAGTCTTAAAGAACAAAAAGCAGACTCCCTGTCAAATATTATATTATCAACAAGTCAAACGCTTTGGTGCTTTTGTCACTCTCTGCTTTAAGATTATGTCTTAGGCAACATCACAAAGGAAAGTCAAAGGGAAAACCAAAGGGTTTAAACTGTCTGTAACTCCTTCCTTCCTTAAAGACCCTTTCACTATCCACGCAGTGCACCTTTTATTTTTGTTCTTTTAGTTTCTTTTCTTTTTTATTTGCACACAAGGTTCACTGGAATGAAATGGACCCTCTGTTTTTCGTTTCCTCAGTGATAGAATTGACAGACACAAATCCCTCTGTAAACAATGACCCGTAATGTCCTAAAGCCTTAGAATGACTCCTAAAGACTGATATTGATGTTGCATCTTGTACAGTCTGGGTGAAAAAGTGATTGAGGCTGCAAAGCATGTTTTATGTAGAAGAAACTGCAGAAAAATACCATTAAGATGGTAAATGCATTTGTAGTGCCACTACTGTAAAGGTATGTTGGTGCGTGGTGTTGGCTTTTCTTGAACAATAAGTATGGGTGGGCAATACTGGAAATATCACATCATTGCACTCTATTATGTGGTCATGGCAGCCTAAACACATGTTGTAGTCACAGAAAAGGGCATGCTGATCAAACCCTTGCGATAGCTAATGATCACCACTTATGGAAATGTGACATATAGGTCGTAAGTGCGTGCATAGTAATTAAGAATTCCACGAATAGCCTTGTGGAGAGGGTTTGTGTTTGGCCACATGTACTGCCCTCATTTTCATACCCTTCTCCTCAACAAAGCAGCTCCTAATGACCTCCTCTTCACTCTCGCTCCTCTCTCCTTCCCTTGCTTTGTACACCGAGCTCTCACAATGCCCCAGGGGACCCAAGAGTGAGTCTGCGTGCTCCGTATGATGATCAGCGAGTCTTAGAGAGATCCTGACAGCCAATCATCTGTCTTCTAGTGGCGCCCTGCTTGGCTTCACATTTCAGGAGGGTGCCATTTCTTATATTCCTGCCCGGAGAGCTGTTTCATGTTCGGAATGACCGGCAGTTTTTCTTTGCCCTGACATGCTGTGGAAAGTGACTCTGATAGATCTGCGCTGTGTTTATTAGGAGAAAGCTGCAGAGCTTTGTTTCTGGCTATATATGCATGCTCTCAAATATAAAAAAATAAAAATAAAAAATCACCCCGCTTCCAAAATCAGTATAGATTAGTTACAGAAGAAGCATTTTCTCCTACTTTTTTCCCCTCTCCTTCACCAGCCACAGTGTAAAGAGGAAAGTTTCCCATTAAAAATGTTCCCAGACCCAGCTCTGTTAGTGTGGAGAAAATACATTAGGGGAGTTAATGTGATTTTGGCTGAGCAGATTAGAAATGTCTTTCATGGTCACATTCCAATATTAGTCCAGAGCTAAGCCTCAATATGTGTTTCTTTTGTGCTTAACCTCATAATGTCAAGAGACCCATAGTCACTTCTGGCATGGATATTCTCTTCTTCTGCCAGCAAAGTTAGCTTCTGCACTCATCTACAGTAAAGCCGTGTGGAAAAAAGGAGGGGTTAGGGGAATAACGCGGCACGGGGGGGAACATGAGGGTAAAAATGGACATTTGATAGATATTTCGAGAAACGACAGCATGAGAAACACTCGCAGCTCTCGCATCTTGCACGTGCTGCAAACACCGCGGTGAGTGACGCCGGCGCTGTCAGGGAGGCAGTGTGCACAAACAAACACGGGTCGAGTCGATAGCCTAACTGATGATCTGTCTAAACAGACTGAGTCCTGGCTGTCAGTAGGAGCCAAATCCTCAGAGTAAACATGAGCAGTGACTGATCCAGATTCAATTTAAATGACCTCCATGCTGCTACTGCTGCTGCTGCTGCTGCTGCTGCTGCTGCTGCTGCTGCTGTTGCTTCATCTCACCGAGGGAATTCAAATGCCTCAATCACGCTGCACTCCCTCCACTAACTCAATCCAAGAGGGATTAAGCAACCAAATCAATTAGAAACTGCAGCTAAGAAGCAGAAGTCTTTTGCTACCTCTTCCTTCCTCTCACTTACTTTTCCTCTAGTCAAAACAAAAGGTGCTTAAGTGCATTATATATAGTAGGAATGGTCACTGGCTTGTAATTATAATTAATACCGACTGGATAATTGGAGCCCCTTATATACTGAACCACTTTTCAGATGGTGCCATAGTGCATATATGATTAAGAACCAAAGGTCTATTTAATTCTATTAAAAGAAACACATTCAACCGCTACTTAGATAGGATGGCAGAGGCTGTTCAAATCTCCTTTTGTGACTAATCCCTGACTTTTCTACCCTTTCTCTTTCTCCCTGTTTTTCCTCAGAGTCCTACTCTTTCTTGACTAAATCTTTGTCTGTATGCAGAGCCCGTCCCTGCCTCTCCTTACACCTTTCTCCACCATCGTCCCCCCCCCCCACACACACACACACACACACACACACACACTCTCCCTCCTTCCCCATCTACCCCCCACCAACCCCACTTTCACCGCATCTCTCTGGCCCTGGGAAGAATACAGAAGTTCTGAGGGAAACAAGTGTGCTCTGGCGGAAGGATGAGAGGACAGGGGCTGTTGCATTTCCCTCTCGCAATCTCTCTCTCACTCCCTCTCTCTCTGTCTGTCTCCTCCTAGTCCAAGAGAATCAAAGGAGATCAGCTCCCTTACAGCCCTGTCTTAGAGGGGTTTGACTACAGAGAGAGGAGAGTGAGGATGTGGAGGGGAGATACTCATCTGATAGAAGTAACTCAGAGGGCAACGTAATGTGTAATGAATCTCATGAATATATTATGTCCGCATTTTCCTGTTTTTTTTTAACTCGACTTTTTGTGTATATATTACTTATTGTGGATGTCTGTGTGTCTGTCTGCATGGCATGGAGTAATTATTTGATATTAAAAAAAAATCAGTCTTAATAGGGCCGGGCTGAATACATTTGAACTCTAAAGGGTTGGGCGATCTGACGATGTTACATCGTGGATGATCTTAATTTTGGCATATAATCTAATTTCTAGAGAAATTGTACATTTTGTGAGCAGATTTTTTAGTTAAATAACCAAGACAAGACACAAATTAGTTGCCCTCGAATATTTGCAACAGTTTTGCACCAGCCTGTTCAACAGAAATAGCAATGCATTCACCGTTACCTGGGGCCTCATCTGCAACCTTTCCTTTGGGTGTTCTGTGTGCATTGCCTAGGTAAAAAAAGACACACAAAGTACAAACTGGATCTGATTCATATGATGTTAATGTGTCCTTTTTCATACAAAACAGTGTGGCTAGTAGTCAACAGGTCCATCATCATCGTTGTTGTCAGATGACATCGGTTTCACACAACTTGATTGGTTGATGCCATTATTCGAGGTGTGAAAGCTCTGAAAAATCTAACTTGTTCCAAAAACATAAAACAGTGCTTTTTCACTGCATAATTTGCATTCTGTGTGAAATTACTCATGCCATAAAGAAAAGTTTGAAATTATGAACGATGTACAAATGAATCTCTGATATATAAAAACCTTAAGACCCCCAGAAACTTAGGGAAAACCTGTTACCATTTGGTTGTAACTAGTCTAATTCATACATATTTTATATATTTGGAAACTATAATGCAGTTCTGGCACAGCATGAGTTTAAACTGCAACACAATGGGGTGTGTGAGGTTAAGGATTATTCTTTTTACCTCTTGTTTTTAATTATTTATCTTATTAACGTTTGAAGTTCATCTTTGAAGGCATTTATTGGCAGTAAATGTAGCTACAAAACTATAATGTTTTCCAGTCATCCTTCTGTAGTTTGTCAAATTATCATCCACGGCTGGATTTCAGAAGGGATGAAAAATCACTTATGTATTTTGTCTTGATTTCCACTAATTCGACGTTTCATGAATGATGCTATGAGTCAGACATATTTCTGGGTCTGCCGGTCTGTTGCTGGTCCGTCTGTCCCCTCACTCCGCGTCGCCTCTCTATTTGTTTGTGTGTGTTTATTCCTCTCTTTGTCACTATTTCTGTGTCCATCTGTCTGTCCATCTGTCTGCATGAGTAATCAATAGTCTCTTCATTAGACAAATAGAAGGAGATGGGAGGAAGCCACATCAGGAAGCCAATCAGATAGCATAAGTGGGAGGAAAGGACATTTCAGATCCAAATCAGCTGCTATGAATCACAAGGGCACAGCTGATTCATAGGGCACTGCTTGATTTAGGGCTGGATAGGCATGATTCAACAACAAACTGCCTCTGCTAAATGGTACCTCAGTTTTATACTGAACTCTGCTTGTGCTTTTGACATTTGTTAATTACTGCTATTTTCGGTGTTAACTAAATATTCACATTTTGTTGCACATGTGCCCCCGTGTTCACACATGTGCTCCCTGACAGCCACACACGCTCACATAGTCAGCAGGACTAATTATGTGGAGAGGAAAATGCGATGTACAGCCTTTGTTACAGAGTTTTTATACGTAATTTTATATTCCTATTTTATCAATCTTGACCACATGAAAAGTTCCGAATGTGTTAATCAGTGCATCATATTGTGGCCGGCTGTGGCTCAGAAGGTGGGCTGCTTATAACCAATAGTCCATCAACATGTCTGTGATACTATTGTTGACACTTATTAAGTCTTATTAACATATTAGAATGTTAATAACATCATATAAGAACATTACTTATAAACTAACCCTTATTACAAGTACCTTAATATGAAGCATTACCATGTTAGTGTATAATCACCTAAAAATAAAAATTCTAGTTTTGTTACTTTTAGTATAAGCCCTTTATTTCTACAAAGAGAGTGGGTCCTCTTCTACTGAACCACGTCTCTACAGGAGCTCAGAACAGACAAACTAAACACCGGCTGTAGACAGGGTCTTTTGTATTTTTCACGTGACATTTTTAGCAGCCACTGTAGGTTCTCCTACACACTTGGAAGGGGCTGGTGAGGCAAGAGGTATTACGTTTGAAAATTGCAACCTCAACCTCAATTCCTACATAAGGCATCTTTAATAGTAATTAAAATTAGAAAATGTTTAAAGAGAGAGGAGTTTGGAATTTGGCTGCTGATGTTAGGTTACACTTTTAAATTAAATAAATAAATGATTAATCCAGAAAAAACTGCAGATTAAATCATAATGAAACCACCCAGATGGTTAAGGTCTCGTATTAGCTTTGCCTTAGCAGAACTTTATTAAGTATTTTTGCACAGAACGAGGACTGTGGATGCTACCTTCCATGTTTTAACAGGGCAGATGTGTGACAAAGGGGTTCATGTTACTTTTAATGTAGATATGGGAAGTGATTGTAGTATTAAGATCTTCAAGGCGGCAACCACAGGCCAAGCATATTTTTTGTGAAGGGTATGAATTACACTTCTCTAGCCCCCTTTCATTCAATGCTGAGAAGTCAGCGAGTGTTACAGAAGAAGAAGGATCACAGCACATAAAATACCAAAGGAGGCGAACCCAAGCCCTCGTAGGGGAATTTACACACGGCTATGAAAAATGGCTGCCTCGCAGACTACATCACTTGTTCCCACTGCAGTCTCTGTGGCTTACTGAAGCGCTTCATCCTGAACTGTTCCATTTTCAAAGTCACTGCCTGGTTTCATATTCATAACCATTCCTGTATGAATGTCCAATTCCATTTCAGCCCGTAGACAAATCACCTGCTTAGACCCAGAATGCTAACCCCGTTCTCTGTGCATTGATTGATCTGTCTCCTATCTCCCCGCAGCAGCTTTATTTCAAATCTGAAAAACAAACATTAGCGGCCAGAACATTACCCTTCTCCCTTATATTCTATCTCTTTCTCTCACTCTACATTATGTCTCTCTCTCGCCCTCTCTTGCTATCGCATCCAGGAATCATCCGTCAACGCAATGAGGGAATAATAGCAGCTCCTTCTCGCTAGGTCGAAGTGACTGCTGTACCTTCCATTATGACTGAGACATGAGCGATTGCTTTGGTGATGGAAGGCAGGGAATATGAATGAACTGATGTTGGAAACAGAGAGATGGGTGGAGATGGTTTTACTGGTAGCCACACTTCAGCACTGGGAATTGTGGGATTTCTCCCACACCATCACCGAACCAGAGAGTCATTCCAGGGCTTTGATATAACGCGCCGTCCTCTCCTCTCTAATCCATTTTATCTTCCAACGAGCGGCAACATCAGTGAAATATGCCTCTTCTCTTATTTTCTTTTTCTTTTGGATGGCATCAAAGCTCTTTTCCAAGGGCCCCTTGAAAAACAAATTGTCTCTCTCTTGAAAGCATATGGCAATGGTGCGTGCATGGTGAAAATAAAGAAATGTCCACATGATTTATGTGCCATATGATTTCCAGTACAATTGCTGGGAGAACAAAAGAAAAGAATAACTCTTGCTTCAGCGTTGCATTGTATGTTGCTTTGATAAGCAGGCATTCTTTCTGCAAATGAAAGAAATGTGTCATCTTTTTCAAATTTTTGTGTTACTTTCATCACTTTGTTTGTCCCTGTGTGCCAGCTTTTGTTTCACCCACTCTCACTGCAAAGTAGTTTTGAAGGGGCAGAGGGCTTCTTTGTATCTTTCTGTGTCTGTCTTCCAGTCTCCTTTTTTTTTTTCTTTTTTTTTTTGCTCTTTGTCATTGTCGTTATTCAAAATCCAGAGCCTGCCCTTTGTCTCTGTTCCTACACACAAAAAAAAGTTTGGATACAAGACAAACCATCTTTCTTGTTTCAAGACTGTCTACAAGGAGGCAGGTGGTTGAAATGGGAGTCGTACCTGGGCGGAGCACATCTGTTACAACCTTACCTGGACTTCAGCAGTGTGAAATATCATATATTAAGGACACTTAATACAGTCTCAGGATGGATTTAAATGTAACATGTTACAGACTAGTAGTTACTCTGTTGACCCAAAGCAAAATTTTGTGGTTAATTTAGCCAAATTTACCATAATGAACATTAATTTTTTACACTGAGTATATAAAATTGTGATGTCTAGGCTCTATCATTTTAATTCATATCCTGATCAGGATAGTAAAATGTGGATCCTGCATTAGTGTTTATGTTTCTCTTCTCGTGTGACGTCTTTCCAACCAATCACGTTTGTTCTGATGATAAGCATGACTCACAAGGATGGCTTTTGTTAACTTAGCCATTAACCAAATCTTTACAAATGAAACTGTGAATATTATATATTAAATGCAGTATCTAACGTCTCAATAAATATGCGTTTTCTGAAATTACACATTACATCTGATTGCTTATGACTCAATTAAAGAAGAAGTAATAATAATAATAATAATATTTATTTCTATAGCACTTTTCAAAATCCAATCCAAATTCACACAGCCAATCGAATGAAACAGACAAGTCATAAATCATCAGGTTTTAAAAAACATACTAAAAGGGCATAAAACACATGTTTAATATGGGTTTCAACACTGAACCTTTGGTACTACGGGTAATACTTTTCCATCTGCCAACGCTGGTCAAGACGTACTGACAGGACAAGTTTTTCCTGATAGATTTGCTGAAATGCGTTGTCTAGAAGTCTGATAAAAGAAGGCATTCCTGCAAAAAGATTCAAAGCAACAGAATGAATTTTATAAGCTTTTTACTGAATAGAATATATATCGTGATTAGTACCTGTAATTTTATTGCATATAACAAAAACATTCCCCCCCATAAATGTAACAGATTACAGTTTCAACACTAGCTCAGTAAGTATGACAACTAAACTTTTTGCAGTTCTATACTTTATACAAGCTGCATCCTCAACTTGTGTCTTTCACCGTGAAGACCAATGCAAACTAATGCCGTGGTGTCAAGTGTAAAAACCCTTCACCTTCCCAGGAAAACAGCACACATATGAGCAGTATCTCTTTGTATGCATGTGTTTAAGAGTGTAGACAGTGGATCAGCAGTGCATCTGGTTCACATGAATTATTTGTGTGAGGCAACTGTACGCCAAACTGTACGTGTCTGTGACTATGTGTTTGTCTACGTGTGTGATCTCTCTTCACGCAACCATCTGGCCACAGTCTGAAACACTTAGGTATCACAGTTGGCCCTGCCAGGTGTCAGGGTGTCCGGGTGCACAGGTGGCAGCAGTGTCTTGCCAAAACCTTTGCCCGTCTGGATCTGTGGTGGCGTCAGATGCTACACTTAAAGCAATATTTCACTTTGATACCAAAGTTTTTTTATTTTCTGTTCCATTTACCCGGACATGACTAAATGAGCTGTTGACCTTGCATATAAAGTGTGTACTTTTTTATTTATATATTTATTTTTTAAATATATTCATGTGTACAAAATGACACAGTGTTCCCACCATGTTTGCTCTGAAAACTGGGTAGCAACTATTTACTTTTTGCTGTGATAATAGTTATATGTAGTAATATGTTCTGGAAAGAGATTAGGCTTTCTTCTGGAGGTTTTCTATTTCAGCTGCATTACAGTAGACGGGTTAGAAGAGAGTAGCAGAGACAAGACATGTAACAAGTGCTGCGAAAAAGATTCAAGATAGATAGGATATGCTAAGATCACTGTAGCATATGGCTTATGCTATAACCCACTGAGTTACCAGGATACCCTGATCCATCTTTCACTTTATCTATGCAGCTGAAATCTGTGGTGGAGATGATGAAACATCAGCGTTCCTGTAGGTTTAACTCAAGTCTCAGCACAACGATTTCCTGTCAGGAGTCTTTTTAAGTTAAGAAACTGGTCTACAATTATAATGAAGTGTGACAGATATTTTTATTCCATTGCAAATCTTGTTTTTACTGGTTTACAGCATAATGACATGTATACAGTGGTACACTTGCAATTAGATGCTGCATTTCTTTGGCTTTGTTCCTGTACATTGCACACAGACTATGTTTACTCTAATTAAATGAACACTCTAATTAACATAAAATGCCCATGATGTCCTTTACTACAGCTACACCATTTGCACTACATTTTTGGATTAAAATATTAAAAAACAGCTAGTCCTGTGTTTTTATATATATATATATATATATATACAAAAAACATTAAAGTGACGTGCAAATTGGGAGGAATTCTTAATTTATTCACTGTATACTGTCAGTTTCATTTGGTTGCCTGTTAATGGTGTCAAATCTCCTATGATAAGTGTTACTTGCACTTCACTTTCACTAGAATAAAACGATATAACATGAATATACATAACTGAAGTTGATGTGAATAAATTTGTAAGGTATTTTATTGAGTTGACTCTTAGTGAAATGCTCTGAGTGACTAAGTTGAGTCACGCAGTGTATATGTTTTATTGTGATGGATACTAACGGAAGTGGTGGATCTGCAATGCAAGGTAGTTGACATCATCAGCTATTGTTTTGATTGAGAGACACCTAGCAGCAGAAAATACATACTGTGTGCTTTAATATTCATTCGTATTTAATTCCCTGAATGACCATTTGAAAAGTTGCGATATTTGCACATATACAAACGTGTAGGCTGTTCTATTGTGCATGTCGCAAAAACGGTGGTTAAAAAATTAAATAAATTTAGATGCATATTCCAAATGTGCTGTGTACATGTCCAAATAATGCTAAAACCCAAATAATACGGGCATATGCCACATATCTTAATCTCAAAATGCTCCGTTTGGAATAAGTCCTAATTTGGAATATCCAAATGGAATGTCAGTGTTTCAATGTTTATGTGACCTTTATTAAATTAATATTGCTATATTCTGAATAATTGTGGAATATTATTGTGCATGTCAACATAGTGAGCGACAGTAATGTTGAATATGATAAAATCCAGTCTGATAAAACAACAGGACGGTTATTACATTTATAACCACAACTATTTATACCTTTTCTTTATATATAGTGTATAACAGTCTCTGTTGAATTTTTCATTTAACTCTCTCTAGATTGTGGTTTAAAGACGAAACATGACACATTAGGTTCCAGTGGGATTTGGTGTCAGGTTAATGGGGTTGTATGTGCTTTCACAAATAGGGGACTCAGAGAATGGTCATGATGGAGGGACTGAAAATACTAAGAGAAGCCAATGGATCCCAGTGGGTGGATGTGGCAAAACACTTATAATTCACGGTCTAAAGGGCACTGGGATCATCCATGTTTTAAAGACACAGTACACAGCAGTCCTAGTGAGAAAAATACTACAATAAATGTCCCTCTAAAGTGCTTTCAGGTAAAAAAAAAAAAAAACACTTACCAAATGGGACATACTCTTTCTTATATGTTCTTCAAATAGCATATTTTAAACCTGTGGTCTTCAGAGAATGGTGGATGTCATCTGAGCACAGCAGTTTCTCACAGTGAGGCTGGAGATTGATGCAGCATTACGGCACCGGCACCTATTTGCCGATTGTCTATTCAGGCTCCAAGGTATGTGTTTAAAAAAACATGCAGGTACCCTGCAGTGCAGTGAGTGTGCTCTCCCTCGTTTTCTCTCTCCCCCCTTCAGATGTATGTAGGTGTTAGGACTACAGTCCTGTGTCAAGATAACCAAGCCTGACAGGTGCTTCTCCTCATTATTCAAATAGATTCTCAACAGTGTGAGAGAGAGCAATAGAAGTAGTGCCTTCATATGCCCTGCTCTGTAAGTTACTGCATATACAGTGTATGTCCTTCTTTGGTGTCTTTGCACATTCACCCACCCTGGGCGTTGATGGTTACATTACTCTGACATTTACAATGAAATATCACCCTCTTATCATCTGTATACCATCGCATTTTTCCCCATAAGCTGCACCTATTGATCTAAATATCACATCCATCCTGCTTAGCACCAAAGCTGCGGACCTTGCACGCAACAGCCCCCAAACAACGGGAGATAAATGAATGTCCATTAAGGAGGTTAGCTGGGCCTGTTTGAGGACCCAACCTGGCTAAATTGGATTCTAATAGATGTCCTTGATAGTGTAATCACTTTGACCCGCTAACGGTCTCTTCAATGACCGGCCTCACATCCAGCAGGCCAGACAGGCAGCTGGGGTTTGAGGTAAAATAAGTACAATTAGGATCAATCAGCATCATAGTGTGTCTATGTGTGTGTTTGCAAGCGAGAGCACATGCGACCTTCAGTGCGGAGGTGGTAAACCGTGATACAGCATAATATGGACCCTCATGGATTATTGATAACAGCATAACAGGTGGAGTCCACTGGCAGCAGGCATGTTGAAATGTATTGTTCCTGCTTACAGTAGCTAGAATAATACACCCACATATCTATGTGCATTAATCAGATAATGTATGCATTCGTATCCTTTGGGGAACACTGCATTTAGGTGGATGTCAGTCTTTCTCAGTAAAGTAACTGAAGGCTGAGTGTACAGATAAGGCTTGTCTTAATTACTTGCGAAGAAAACACTCACATAAGCAGCTTTTTTCAAAGTAGCAGCATTATTTAATTGGATACTTTCTCTACTTTACAACACCTCTCTATGTTTTACAAGCAACTCATAGTCCCATAAAATTCAAAAGGCACTTAATAATAGGGCCTCCTCCTCCTCATCATTAATAGAGTTTAAGCAGTGATAGTTTTAAGGACCCCTACAGTGGCTGGAAATGGATCTCGGTGTGGGTTGGGGAGTTTAAACAGAATGGGACTTCGTATAGTAGTGAGGATGGGAATTCTGGACATTTGCTGTAGTAGAATGGTAGGGTAGTCAACACTAACACATGTACAAAAGAACACAGAAGTACTGGTGCCTTCCATTCGAAGTGGGAAGTCTGGGAATTTCAGCTAGAATGCCCGCTGAAGTCAGATTTCCGGCTCATTTTCCCAAATGCAAAATTCAAAATTGAAGGTGACTGCTCTATGCAGCACGTAGTGGTGAAAAATGTAGGGATAACTGGTATTGCTAATGTTGCCTACCCTGGCTAGGAGTGCAATTAGTTTTGGTTTTCCAATTTGTTGTATTTGAATGCATGTGTGTGAGACATCACTCCAATCTCCAACTTCTGAGGTAAATAGAACGCAGCATTTTTCCGGTCACTGTAGCAGTCCTTAAAACCATCACTGCTTAAACTCCCCATTAGTGGAGACAGCATAATGGACAGGACTGGATTTACAGTCATATAGCCTATAGTTTCCTGTGCCACCTGCACCTGTAGCAACAGCTTTATCATGCACGCTTCACTTGATGGCACTCTTCCACATCGCAAGGATTTACATGGGGTTGCCTTCTCTTATTTTGCACCTTGTTCATGGAAAAGTCTTAAACAGTCTGCAGCTTATTGAACTTTCCTGTGAGAGCAGGTTCAAAGCCTTGACAAAATAAATCTTAAGTGAAAGAGTGAGCAATTGCACCTTGTATGCTGAATAATGTAGTCTGTCTCCTTTGGCATACTTTATTTTCTCAACTTTTGATTTTTGCCTTGACCAGATCTCTCTTTAACATGATTTTTATTCGGGTGGGACTTACTGAATAAAGAGAGGTTAAAAGAAAACAAATCCGCACACAGACAGGACATGTATATGCTGCACCTCTCAGTGAAACATGATAGTTTGTAAGGCAGTGATTATATGGTTAATAACACTGGAACAATCAGAGAAAATATTGGATATTTGCTTTGTGCACAGTTAGGCGTACACATGCAGACAATGGCAGGAGAGTCATCCATCTGTAGATTGAGCATAAGCCCTGTTCAAACTAAAGGCTAATAGGTTAGTAGCTCATCTACTGTATCTGTGGTAAGTGGAGGCTTAGCACAGGGCTTCGTGCAGCACTGCAGTTAGTATCACAGAGAGGAGTTAGCCGAGGATCAAACTCCTCTTCAGACCTCCCACCATCAGGGTAAACACTGGAGCCACGAGGCCACGGATCTGGCAGTAGTGGGGGACACGGATTCTCAACACCGACAAACCCAGTGGTTTGGTTAGAAATATGCTGTACTGGTACAAATGATCCACCTCTTTTAATGTCTACAAAATAAACCAGACCAGATCCTTCAGAAGAGAGATAAAGTAGTAAACATTACTATTGGCTATTAAATCATGAAGAATATTGAGGAAGGAAGAGACCAATAAGCTGTGAAACTAAAGATGCAAGATGCAATATCATGAATGAGAGACTCATGCTGGACTGCCTGTCACGTCTCAGATTTTCGAGCATGCCCACACGTCAGTTATGTATGACAACGGCTGCATACGATTAATCTGCATGATGACTAAGCACGGACAAACCCAAACCAGTCTCCATGAAGCTTCATCTATGATTCATAGATTTTTGCATCATGGCATATACTGTATAATACATAGTAAATATTCCAACAGTTGTTGTGGCAGCTGGAAATTCATTTTGTGATTACAGAACAATGAGACACTTGCGTTGAATTCAGTTTGAAGACATTATCAAAGAGTTATAATTCATTTATTATGCCTTTTAGAGCAGAGAAAATGAGGCTAGAAAACCTTGTGTGAGAAACCATAGATGCCTAAGGAATTATTGTCTCTGATGCTTGTTATTTATTTGCTTAAGCAATCCTTGCATTTGTCTTTGTGTGTACATTCATTTGTTCAGTGTTGTTTGGGTCAGATATATTGTGTTCAGTCAGGAATGTTCACTTCCCTGCTCTTCCTCTTTGCTGTCTCTCTTTGTGTTGTTGTGCACTAGGGAGCTGTTTTCATCACTGTTCAGTTTTAATCAGCCACAGTTTTTTTTACAATGAAGAAAAATAAGCATGGTAAGCTAAAAAAGCTAACAAAAAATCTAGATTAGCCTTTTAAAGGTACAATTTTAAAGATTTCAAAGAAAACCAATCATTAACTTGTTGAAACTTAAAGCTGCAGTACTCAAAAGTATTTTGGTGCCATTTGGCAAAAATTCCATAATTATTTTTCAGCATATTGTAATTCAACTCTGACAAGAAACAAGAATTCTACCCCCTTCTCTCGACTGTTTTGACATTGTACAACATACTTTAATTACTCTGTGGCTTGACACACACAAAAGCTTGTAAACCTGGTGTGAAACAGTGTCAGGTTGTTTATATTTTATGTTGTCTTTTGATTTGGACCGAGAGGAGAGAACTGCAGAACAAAGGTGTGTATTTTCAGAGTCTGCTATTTTTTCCACTGATTTCAGCTCCTGCGGCTTTAATCTATATTAGTGCATGATTAATTACATAACTTAATTACATTAATGTGTTTTTAACAGTCATCTGTCAAATGTTTCTTTTAACTCCTCATTTTTAACCTAGGAAAATAATAAAATAAAATATTTTTGGCCTGTAATGTACCTGACAGAAATAAGAGAGATGCATTCATGCAGCCCATTTCTTTATCCAGGCCATGCAGGTCTGCAGTACAGCAACAGGGCAACCAGAGCGACCCAGATGTTGTTTTAGCCCTGCAGCCCCTTTCAAAGAAACAAATGGCCTCAATTTTACCACAAGTTCAGAAATGTATTCCATTTAAGTCCTATTAGACCTTAGTGCCTCATTGAACACTGCTCATCACCGCCTCTAGCACTGGGTGAATCTCTAGCTTTAGTCTGTTTCAGCTCACATCCTACCTTTCTAATAGAATCTACTTGTTGTTTGTTATTTTAACCAACTTCTCACCTTTCCTCAACAAACATCAGCTGTGGCATACCTCATGGTAACATCTTGGGATCTTTTTTTTTTTTTACAGACAAAGCACATACTTGTATTTTTTAGTTAGTTTTGGAAAATTAGACCTCTTCATTTGGTGAAGCAAAGCCAAGCTCTTCTTAGAAGTTCATCCTAGTACATGATGGGAAGAATAGCAGGATAAGATTCCAGTATCTTTGGAAAGTCAGACATATTTTCATACTGAGAGGAAATGTCTCATACCTGAAAAGTTGGTTTGGGAGAACAGAGCCATTGAAAACTGACTGTTTTGTTTTGTTTTTTTAATTCTTCGCAGAAAAAGAGGTCATTGATGCTTTTTCCACTTGTCTCCCTATAGTTCCGCCTCAGCCAAAAGTCTCTCTCGTGCCTCAAGCTATTTTTCAGTGCATCAACTAGGGTTTGAATTGGTGCCAAAATAGTCCATGTATGACTAAATTTAGCATTGTTGTCAGTTACATTCTTACTTATCGTGCTTTAACTCGGTCTGTTGTCCATGCATGTGTAAAGATGTTTGAGTTTGTTACAAGTCAGAGATCAGCTAAAGACCCTCAGGCGGGACCTTATTGGCTGACCCTCAGTCTAGAACACACTAAAGTTCCCTCAAGACTCCGTCAAGTCTTTGCCTGCAGAACCTAGATATTAAATTTGTATGATCTGCTGCACAAATTTGCTTTTGTGTAGCTGTTTGCAGTCCGTCCCATTTTCTCTTCAGCTCTGTTTTGCTCCTGTGTTATGTGACGGTATTTAACAACTGTGGTCATTCATGTCTTTTATTTATTTTCTGTTTTTCTTGTGACTCTGATCTTCTGCTGCCACTCTAATTGGGCATTTTAATTTCTTTCAGCAATAGAAGAAGTAGTGTAATAAAAAAAAATATTGAGAAACGCACTGTAAAAGTCAAATGTAACTTAGTAAATAGGAGACCTTTCACGTTTTGTAGACATTTTGTTAACTGTCAAGTAAAGAATGCACAGTGCAAAGTGTAACTAACACACATACAGTTCATTAAGTATATTGGCCACACACCTGGGTTACTTGATCTCATGGGACTAGTATCCCTTTCACCATTTTCCTACATAGCAGTTGTGGCAGAAAAAACAGGAATCTGTCTCCAAAGAATACATTATACACTCCATACCCTATGTTTAACCCGACGTAGCATCATTATGTATGTAAGTAATAGGTGAAAAAAAAACAAAAAACGAAATATTGTACTGCTCTGTGATATACAGAAACTGAACCAGCTTTTATAGACAAAGCACAAGTTCGTCCAAGTACTGTGAGAGTGAGACCACAGCTCTCTTCTCAATGCATGGCCCTCAAGCTCTCTTAAAGACTTCAGCACCTTGGACAGCACCTTGGCTCCCTGAGGCAACGTCGAAACGTTCAGCTCTGATCAGTACCATGGACAGCAACCTTAAATTTTACACGGTGGCGGCTTAACACTGTAATTTATGGCACAATGAAACCAGTAAATATGTAGATTTTTTTTTTTTTTTTTGGAATATAAAAGAATTAAGACGCCCCGGGGGAAGCAAATTAAGTCTACTGTCATTATTCATGTTTAAAGCCTGTGCGGCACTGAGCCAAACCGATACATTTGGGCAGACAGTGTTGCATGTTGTCTGCACGTCGTGCGTCTCGTCCTGTTCATAATTCCCGTGCGCCAATACGAAGGGCTTTTTCTGCAAACAACGTGCTTATTTTAGAATAAAGACTAAAGAGTTTTCATTACTAGTAATTTTTCCTGAGGGGCTATTTTCCATATTTTCTCCTAAAGTGAAATGATTGTTCCCCACAGAGCAGAGCACTGAGTAGAAGGCGGGTCAGAGCATCAGTGTGGGAGAAATCCAGGGCCCATCATCAGTTGCGCTGAGTGAGCCGAGCTGAGAGATGCGCGTTCACTGAGCCGGGGGAAGGAGGACCGCTGCTGTTTCCTCCACCGCACCTCACTTATAATAACCTCCTCATCACCAGCATCAGCATCTCACAGCCCCGGGCATACTCACATTGAAAAAATACTAAGGTTTCTGGATGGAATTTTGCTCTGGATTTGTATAATTTTGCTCCATCTATACATTTGCTTTACCCGTCCGGAATCATCTCTCTGCACGAAAAGGTAGGAACAAATTAAAACTGGGTTATTCCTTTTTCATCCCCTTGCATTACATACGTTGGGGATAGTATAAGTATCGGGCGATTCTCAAGTTTTCCTGCAGCAATTCTTTTTCTCTTTTCTTTTTTTTCTTTTTTTTTTTGGCGGTTCTGATGTGGAATTGGTGAGTTTGGGATGAAGACGGGGATTAAAGCGCCATAGAAGCGTTGGATGGTTAGTTTAAAAGCTCTCACCCGCAGTTTAACCACAGAAGAGAGGGAGATTCGAGCGAAAACGATACCCCAACAGTCCATATTAACTTACTACGGTTGAATTTGCCACAAATATGTATGTAAGAAACGAGTGAAGAGCGTTGAGTCGGAAAGTTTCAGTTCACTGGATCGCATCTCTCAGCGGGGGCAGCTCAGAATGCTTTACCCAAAAAAAAAACCACAAATTCACAAAGTGCAGGGACTGCTTACCGATTGCAAATATTTCCTGCATATGCAACCTTGGCTTGTGATCCAAATTTCGGAATGTAATTTTTTAAACCGGGTGCTTTTGAAGCCAGTGCAACAGCCAGAGTGCCACCGTGCGAGAAACGGAGGGAAAGCTGGAGCGCTGGAAAATGTTGCCCCGCTGTTTTATTCATCGGTGCTGGTCTGTGGGTCGGATTTCTGTTCGGTTTTAACCGTTTTACAGTCAAGTGAAGGTTTCAGACACCCCGCTAAACTGATAGAAACGACTCTAGCCGAATTATTTATCACATGGTCGTTTACTGCGCCCGTCGTGTAAAATCATGTCTGTGTGGGATTGACAAATCCGACGGGGGTTGTGTAAAAACAAGCATAATTTAATATTCCTGCAAGACTGTTGACAGAATTTATGAGTGGCCGCATCTCTGGGGGGGGGGGGATGTTGACTACAATAAAAAGTCTTTTTTTTTTTTTTTTAAATAGAATTATAACAATCCCATGCTATACACCAACCGTTTTGTCATTTGCAGTTAAATCATGGTAAAATATCTACTGTACAGCCTGTAGTAACTCAGAGCACAGAAGGAGCATTAAAAAAAAAATGCGTCCATTTATTTTGTGAACGGAGGCCCAGTGGTCGTAGATTGTGTGTTTTTCACATCGCCTCGACTGGGCGGGCTGGTATGTC
>JAPQRN010000017.1:12972833-12987443 GCA_037367275.1 Coranthus polyacanthus | reverse complement strand
AGCTGTGATTACAACAAAAATCAAGGTTATTCCATCAATTTTCAACTCTGAATTCTTGAAGTTAAAACATTAGTATTTTATTTGCATTATTCAAAGTCTGGCAACACCTTTTTTTTGGTATTTCATTTTCAGTTTCTACAGGGGTAGCTTTAGTGCTAGGGTGAGGGTAGGAAATGGAGAGTTGAGAAAGGTAGAAATTGAGTTTGTTAACCTAAAAGTGTATTCGCGTATATATATATATATATATAATGAGACTGTGAGAAACTTAACATTACACTCATTTTACCGAAACCTTTACCTATAGATGGTAAAACAAGTAGTTTCTTATTTTTTTCCAGAGCTGTATGCGCTGATGCTTACAGGTTTTAAAGTGAAATGTACCAGTAATTGAATTGTGTTATTAATTGAAATGTACAAAGTAAACAATCAGCAGACCTACTTTACTTTCACGTACTGTGTTGCTTTATTTATTAGCCATTTGTCTGTGTGAATGGAAAGCTTTCAGATGCATCTGGGAAAGCTTTGCTTTTAGTGTGTTAGCCATGGTTTGCCATCAGGCAAAGCATGCATAAAGACAATACAACTTCAGTATTGGTGTGTTATTGTTCTCAAATTTTCTCTCTGTCCCTGTCTGTCTGATTTCTCTTTTTAAGGCCTCGCACACCTGAAGGCAGAACAAGGTACTCTCTCTCTCTTTCTGTTTTTTTTTTTCATTTTTGGATCTCTATTATTTTTTGCTCACTCTCCGCCTGGCTTGGTTCTGGGGCGTAATTTAACGCAGTGTGCCTTCACTACCTGTCTGTGTGCATTTGTGTGTTTCAGTGCTCCCATTGTTGCTGCAGAGAAGTGGGAGGGTGTGTGTGTGTACTGGGGGGGTTAGGGTGCATGTCGGCATAGCGTGTTCTCATCTCACCTTCGGCTCTCTCTCTCTCTCTCTCTCCCTCTTTCTCTCTTTCTCTCTCTGCTTCTGTGTCTCCTCACCCTCATTTCACCCAGGTTTCTGTGTATTACATAATTGTGTACTGTTCTCAGTTGCACAGCTAACATGCAGTGACACATTCCACTGTTCCTGCACAACCTCTGCAGTGACACGGTGGAGAAGGGGGGGTGGGGATGAAAAGCAGGGAACGAGGACGGTGGTTAAATCACTGGAATTTAGGGAGACAGCTTAGATGTAGAAGAACAGAGGTTTGGGAGGCATAAAGAAAATCTAAAATCTATTGAAGATCCTCTTTGGTCATGCTATAAGGCGTAATAAAACTCTGCATTGATTAATTTGAGTTTAATATGGTTTCTCCACAAAAAAGTTCAGTGACCTCATTAAAAATTGTTAAATCTACACCTTTCCCTCTGCCCTTTTTAAAAATTATACAATGTCTAAAAATGCAAATAATAATTTCTAAAAAAATTATCTGCTGAGCACTACGCGTTTCCACTTTCAGTCTTTTAGCACAGATGGGTACAATCACAATTGTAAAAGTTGCATACTAGATTATGATTGGCTCCAACATTTTTTTAGATGTCACAAAACTTACCCCTTAAATTCAGATTGTTTGTGTAGCACAGAGAAACTTTTTCCTTTCACAGATGAATGTGAAAAACCCCAAAGTATCAAACTCTGCACAGACATCAATTCTGCACAGCGAAAGTCAAAGATTACAGCGAACAAACGCTGAAAAATACATGCTTTTGAGTGGAGGGGGACTTTGATTAGAAAAAGAACAAATCAATCACAATTATTGGAATAGCTAACAGTGGCAAAGTGCTGCTTTATTTAAAATTTTAAAATTGCCCACATATTTGTGACAAGTGAAAGCCGTCTTGAGAAGTCTTGAGAAGTTTTAACGGTCCAGCAAGAAATCTTCTCATCATGGCAACATAGCTTTCCTCTTCATGTCCATTTTAAAACCAACAAAACAAAAAGAATGGGTAACCTCCAGCTGTGCATCACCAAGCTGCCAGCAAGAATTGCTCGCATGAAGCCCAAAAGAATCTAACTGTACCAGTACTTTTAAAGAGGCAGCTCTTCAAACAGGGAAAAGAAAGGAAAGACATGCATGCTAAAACTATGAATTGTCCGCTGTGTATACCAAGTGTGCTGCCCACGTACGCTTCTCCCATTTCTTCACCATTTGCATGATTGTCAACATTTTGCATGAAAGTGTCAGTTGGCAGTGTTGAAGCTTACTGTAGACTAACAATAGCTTCTTCCCACTTTCTGCTGTCTTTCTCCGCTGCTCCACGCGGGATGTCACTCTTCCTTCTTTTATCTCTACGGATCCCCCCCTCTCCTCTCCAAAAACTGTAGGTAGAAACAAAGGTACAACAATCCCATTTTTTCCCACTTTACTGTTATCTGTCCTGCAAGAGCTGTGTGACTGTGTGTGTTTTCATATGGTTGAGTTATTTGAATTTGCACTTGCGCCGCTGCTGGCATGTGTATTCATTATAAACGTGCTTGTCTATGTGTCTGAAAAGTGAAAATCAGGGGACTTGATTACTTTCTTGCTAACGAGCGCCCACATTTACTATTGCATGAAGGATGAATGACTGAGCCGAGACACGAGTGCAGATGGAAAGAAGCTTGGCGTCAGAACATGGGACTAAGTGATTTCTAGCTGATTATACACTTGACAATGGATTATTCAGTGTCTCTGCAAATGCTAAATATTAATATAGACTGTGAGGTTGAGGCATACATGCTGTTATGTGTATGTTTGTGTGTCTGTGCTTAATTGGATGTGACATGCTGAAAAGGAGCCGATTGCTGAATTTGACATGACATTTGGCTTCATTTGAATGAGTCCGTAGCTGTGGCCTGTGCGCTTTGCAGTCGTGCAGAGAATATCCTCATTATTCATTTATCAAAGCCATACGATACACTGCGGAGTTGTGTGTGATCATGTATGTGTTTGGGCCTCCTTTGGGTAGACGGGAAGAGAAAACTGAATTAAACATCTTCCTTGATATCAGCGTAAGTACAGTTGTTTTTATATTGTAAACAACTAGCTCTGTACCACACTTTCCACACTTTCTTTTTTAAAACCAAAAAGAGAATTCCCTTATAGTAGCTTCAAATCAGCATGTTTAGGTAGCGGTGGCTTCAGTCAGTGTCTATATGTGTCCCACTGCGGTTTGGTGTGTAGTAAGAAAACAGACTAAGAAGGACCCAGGCTCATGCTACACAGCTCTGGCCTTTTCTTTATGGAGTCCATGAGGGGTTTCTCCAGGTGTTCCAGTTTCCTTCATCTCTCTAAGGACATGCAAATTAGATGGACTGGGGAGTCTAATTTTCCCTTAGCTGTAAATGTGAATGATTGGCTCTATATCTGTATTAACCTCACAATGATCCCTGGATATGCTGCACATTCAGGTGTTCCTGGAAAGGAAAAACTATGTTACAAAAATGAAACAAAAGCAAAAAAATCTGCTTAATCATGCTTCAAATTTATTCCATACTAAAAAGTAGCGGCGGGCGTTATAGAGTAACCCATAATTCGATCATGATACAGTGATGGTGTTACAATAGATAGATTGCAAGACTGTCATCTGTGAACATCTATAGCTGCAACTAATGATTATTTTCATTGTCGATTAATCCCGCGATTGTTTTCTTGATTAATCGATTGGTGGTTTCGTCTGTAAAATGTCAGAAAATGTTGAAAAATATCGATCATTGTTTCCCAAAGCCCAAGTTAACATCCTCAAATGTCTTGTTTGGTCCACAACCCAAATATACTAAGTTACTAAGCAGCATTTTATCGATAGTGTATCACAAAAGGGCGTAATATGATATATTCCTCTATAAATATTTTATCCTCCCCTTACTAAAAGGAATTTTGATCCATATCCAATTTAATTTTAATTTAAATGCAAGGTAGAACTTTATATAACCAAAACTCTCTCATTTCCAGCTGTCAGAAACCTCTTAACCTTCATTAGAGATATAAAAGGAGACGATACTAGGGCACAGTGACAGGTAAACCAAAGCAGCATTGAGGTTACACAACTTACTACATGACTTTTTCCTGAGAAACTCTAAGATCATGATGTGTCCAATGAGGATGTGCCTTACAGCAGGTCCCTGTGCTATTAGATTCATGTCTCTGCAGTTTGTGTGCAGATACTGTAAATGGCACAGCGGTCAGAGGGCACCGTATGTGGGAAGCTAGGGAGAACTAGAGAATAGACCGGGGAGATGTGGATGGTGTGGAAAGGCAAAAAAAAAAAAAAAGGCAAAACAGAGTGCGGCAGATGAAGGGGCCGCAGGAGTTGTTCAGCGTTGTGAGGCCTTATGTTTCTAATGAAAAATATGGAGCACCTTGTCATCCCTGTTCCGCAAACTGGGGCTGATGCCGCACGCGCCCTGAGCCATCTATCGAGAAAGTTTTGGTCCCTCGCAATCATGCCCAGATTGTTCTTGGCTCCGAGATGCAGCTTTTTTTTTTTTTTATGCATAGCTTTGACGTTATAGCAAACTTTTTATGAGCCATGGCAGTGGACCAGGAGTGTGCTCCAGTTAACAACATTGCTCTAGTTAGCGACATGCTGCACAGCAACCTGTAGTCTGATACTACTGGTATGGACTCTGCTGAGGTCATACTGTTGCTCTGTGTTAAGAGTTTTGTGGTGAAAAATCCTGTTCCTGTTATTTTGCATGTGACAAATGTTTTGACTGAATGTACCTGAACCCCTGCTAAGACTTGCAATTGTTTCACAACTTCTATAAAGAATGTCTTTAATATCTTTTGTGCTAACATAGCACAGATGAGTGATGAGAATACAACATGCTTAACCATTGTCAGTGGTGGAAGAAGTATTCACATCCCTTTCTTTAAGTAAAAGTACCAATACAGCAATCTAAAACAAAGACCTGCATGATAATTCCTACTTTAGTTAAATTACATGTTTATTAGCAGCAAAATCTAGTTAAATTATTGAAGTAGAAATACTGGTTTGGTCTCTGTGACTGATATATATTATATATTACATTAGTGATCGTGAAGCATCATTTTTAGAGCAGCATGTTACTGTTGTAGCTGCTGGAGGTGGAGCTAGTTTGAACTACTTTATATCCAGTTTCATAAACAGAGACAAGAGATAAATCTAAGGGGTATTTGTGTGATTAATGGGAAAGGTAAGAAGAACATTTCTGATCTTTCTGATATTTCACAAATGTGTTTTCAGTGTTTTGAATTTTTGAATTTTTCTCTAATCTTTGATTTTTGGTGAGATATTGACCATGTTTGAAGTTTAGAGAGAAACATCACTATTTGGTAGAGCTTTTAACAATTCATAAACATCTGGAATGTGAGATGGCTACACATTGCTTTTTTGTAAGATGTCGATGTAAGATACGCCAAAAAGGTTAGAAACCACTGGTTTGATCTTTAATATGTTATAAAGTCTTGATCTTAAAAATAACTTGTAACTTAAGCTATCAGACAAATGTAATGGAGCAAAAAGTATAATATTTGCCACTGATGTAGATGTAATGGAGAAGTATTAAGTTGCATAAAATGGAAATAATCAGGTAAAGTACATCAAAATTGAGTAAATCTACTTAGTTACATTCCACCACTGACCATCATGCGCTGCTCATGAAGACCCACATTGCACTCACTGACCTGCAAAATCATTATTCTCCCCCCTGGTGATCATCAATGATGTACATTCAGTCAACACCTGGCTGGTTTTTATCAGGACGTGACAGCTTAGCCCAAGGTCAAAGATGAGTCCTACATAATGGCTTTCCTCTGAACAAAAATACATCCGATTTATGCATTAAAAGCGCTCAGTGTGTCGCTGATAACGTGACAGAGTTTACCTTCATGGTGTGAAATGTTTCCATGTAATACTGTAGCTGGAAATGATTTCTGACACTTACTACTTTAGACCCTTAGAGATAACTATATGCTCCATCCCTTTGAGTGATTCTTAAATGGTTGATGTTCTACTCTCTAATGACAATCTTGCTCTGGTCTGTGTGGACTCTAGGGGTGGACAGAGAAACAGTGCAGTTGTAGCTGCTTTGGACACAGCTTGGCAATTGGGGCGAGTCTACTTGAGAGAGCAGCGAGTGCGCTGGGAGCGAGGGAGTGAGGAGTTCAGCCCGAGTCTAATCCCCTGCATGAAGGCTTAGGACAGGGAACTTATTCTTCTCTTCTGGAGTCACTCTCCCTAATTATCCCCTCAAAGTCCTGCTGCAAAGTTCACACAGACAAGATTTTTGCTTTCTGCCTCTGCCACACTTCAGTCTATATACAGTATATTCTCTCGGTGCCTGTCACCCCTCCTCTGACTCCGACTCCATCTCCCTCAGTGTCTCTCTCTGCCTTTGTCCCCTGCTATTCATCTCTGTCTGCCTCGGTATTCTCGTTAGCTTCTCTCGCTCTCTCCTCCTCCTCCTCCTCCTCCTCCTCCTTACTCTTTCTTGTGTTTCTGTGGCTCAAATACTGTGGACATCATGAGCCTCACATCACAGTCAGGCTCAAGATGGAGCGCTGTGCTTGCGCTTACTGCCCGTCTGCAGATGATGCCAGGGCTTCAGTAGGATTTACGTAAAGGCTCTGTCCATCCTCTTCAGAGCTTTTTGGTTTATGCACTGGGCCTGGCCAAAGACATCCCAATGACTTTGGATCTAGTGGTTAACTTTAGTGATTTTTTTTTTCCAGTGTAGTTGCACAGTTCAGATAAACTAGTCCCTCAATGCTAGTGAAAGGTCATGTGTGATTTATCTTTAAGGAACCGACAGAATGCTGTGTGGCGGTGTATGGAAGATATTACTTGCAAGTGTGACAGTGATCTGTATCCAGATGCATCAACACATCATCAAAAAATGTTCCCCAATAAATCGCACTTGGTTACTGTCCGTAAGCTACCACCATCTTGTGGATTTAGCTTTTCAAATGTATTGCTCATTCGGGGATTTTATATCATACGTTTCTTGGGTTTTGGACATTTGGTGAGAAATACAGGAATTCTGAAGACATGCCTTTGTAGTACAGGAAATTAAAAATTTTTTTTTCTATTTTACGGTGCGTTATAGATAGAGATGGAAGTAATGAATTACAGTGATTCTTATTGATGGATTATATGAATATATTGGTTTTGAATTATTTTACTTTGCTTCAATTTAAATTCCCTCTGTTATACATTAAGATAAAAGGAAATGATATCATCTCATATACCAAGACACCAAGTCATTTTTTTCGATCAATGCCAGGCAGTCAAGATGAAATGCCACAGAGGTGAATATCAAGTTGAAGATGAAGAAAAACCTCGGACCACATTTAAGGAACCAATTAAACTTCAAGCCCAAGAAAGGCAAGAGCTTCATTATGAAGTGTAAGCTTTTTTTTTTTAAATATGCAGAGCTCGCCAAACCTGCATCCAACCATCTCAAGCATGATTTCCATTTCAAATGTATCAGATCAGTGTTAATGGCCAGTAGCTTTGACTCACAGTGTGTTGGTTGCCAATCATTAATGTTTTATATTAATGTTACATTAATGTTTTGGTCCAGCAAACATTAGCAGTGTTGCTTACTTAAGCTTAAGCTGCATCCACACCAGAGATGCTACCATTCTGGCTCAGTTAATGCCGCATATATTTGATTTCAGACGTGACAGAGGTTGCGGCGTGTAAGAATATAAATGTATAAATATATATTCTAAATGAATAAAGTAGCTACATTTATTTAGTTACTCAAAGTAAATTTTAAGTAAGTGGCTTTTTACTTTTATTTGAGTTGATTTTTACACGAGTAATTTTACTTTTAGTTGAGTCCAATTTCACCACAGTGATAGTTATTATACTTGAGTAAAATAATTTAGTACTGTTTACACTCCTGGTTTAAAATAATCCATTCATTGAGAAAAAATCAGCAGGTGAATTGATGTTAAAAATAGCTGTTAGTTGCCATCCTAAATAGAGTAATGTGATACCAATTACAGGAAGGGTGTCTAACCACAACTACTGTCCAAAGGTTCAGTTCTTATTGAAATAAAGTAATGTTTTATTTCAGCACTAAAGTCAAAATGAAATAGGGAGAGGCACTTGATGCCCGTAGAGGGTTGGTTTGTTTGCACCAGCACAGTGTCACCAATGAAAATGAGTTTCTCTGTCATCCCTCAGACACTGGATTCCGAGCCCCAGCTGGTTCTTATTGGCTTTGGCACTCGTTGGTTGTGCTGTTGATAAACGGCTATTAATGGCCAGACGCTCAACCTGAAATTATCCTCGAGGTAGATATCAGAGTTGTTCAAATTGAGGGCACTGGCCAAATTGATTTCAGCAGTGACCGGCTGCTACTCAAACAGTCAGAAAATATAAGCTGTGAATACAGGCGTCCTCTTGCACACCTGGGTTTATTTATGCATCTTATTGTTTCTGAAATTTTACCCAGGAAGTTCCTCCTACCAGAGCCCATTTCAGCTAGGACCTAAATTATTTAGATCAGTATGAGAGAAGTGGAGGTAACAAGGTATTCTGTTTGAGGTTCAAAGTTGTATTATTAAGGAATGAAGCAGATTTTGCATTGGTTTCATCACATTTGGTACTGGAATCTGAGGCGAGGTATCGATTCTCTTTTCTTCTCCAATTTCCTTTACATGTTTCCACCCATTGGAAATTATATATGTTTTTGTCTCTTTGCTGCATCGTTTCCTTTGCTATTTTCATAATCTCTTTTCACTCTGTTATTTGGGTTTTTTTTTCCATTTAGCTTTGTTTTCCATTACATTATTCTCTGTCATGTTGCATCCCCTTCCCCCGAGCCATTTCCTGAATCTGCAGTTCCCCAGACAACGGGCAGAGGTTCAGAAAACATTGTGAGCTACTGTGCACAATTCTTACCCTCTCAGTCGCAAACACCAACTCACCAATGCCAACCTGACCATTTCTTGTCTTTTCCCCCCCTACTGTTTCTTTTTCACTCTCTTTTGACCCCCACTCCCCTTCCTCTCTTCTCTCTCTCTCTCTCTCTCTCTCTCTGCTTGCTGACCTCTGGGATCAACCGAGCAAAACTGATTCCCGCTTTTTCACGGATCATGAGTGCGTCAGTAGTTATGCAACAGAGAGAAAGAGAGAGCAGGAGAGGGTGAGAGAACATGCGACTATGTAACTGACATATTTGTCCATCTTTATTTGCTTCTCACCAAAAGAATATTACTGTTGCTTTACCCATTTTCTCAGAATGCTTAATATGTTTGCATGAAATATTTGTCATTATCAGCTTTGCTGCTGGGCAAACATAAGATGTGCTCTCGCCACACGCTGTGACAACAAGAAAGTCTATTTACACATACTGCAAAGGGGCAGATAGGGATGTACAGACAGGTGACAAATTAAAGGAAAAACCTGATGGGAGTGGGTTTTTTTCAGCATAACAGTGGCCCCATCCATAGGGCAAGAGGAGTCACTTAATGGTTTGATGAAAATAATGTAAATCATCATCATCTTAACCCAACTGAACACTTTTGGGAGATTATGGACCAACATATCAGACATACTCTTCGCCACCAACCTCAAAACACCAAATAAACAAATATGTTTAGGAAGAATGGTATTCATTCCTCTTGTAGAGTTCAGAGACTTGTAGAATCAATACTCGCACACCTTATACTTACATAGAGCTGTGTGTTGTTCAAAAATGTTTGATACCAGTACTGTTACCGATACTTGGCTTCGATCCTAGTGCCTGAGTGACACAAAGAAAATGGTGCAAACAGTGCAAAACAGCATTAGAGATTGTTATGCTAATATTAGAAGTGTAAAACATAGTTTTGGTTCATAATGAGACTGTTGGGACACACATGGAGCCAATACCTGGTATTATTTATACAAGCAGATGTACTCCTTAAAGGCAAAGTATGTAATATTTGTGACTTGTGTTTGTAAACAGAATGGTTCAAACTTGGCTCATCCTCCCCACTCAGCAAACGAGGGAGAGGTCGAGCGAGCTAGAAACAGAATGGGGAGAGTGAGCGGGCAAGACAAAAAGTTGTGTAATGAAAAAATTATTTATTTCCTGATTCTGTCACAGTGGTTATATTCTAAAAACACAAATAAACACACCCACTCCTCCGCAAAGCTCTACAGGAAAGTTATAGAGGCAAAATACAGCCGAAACACAAGCCTCCTCGTTCCTGCTGCGTGTGTCGCCAACAGGTCTGTTTGAGGCAATCGGCTGAAAGTATGTGTGTGTGCTTTGCCCAGAGTTTTCTCTCTCATACAGAACTGTGCAGTAAGTGAGAGGAGCAGAAAGAGGAGTTGCACTTTTTTTTTTTATGTTGTTCTGCTCACACATGCTGTGCGATGCTGTTTTTGGATGGAGATACAAACACACGGCCAAAGGTCGACACCCAGAAACGTCCTGAACACAGCAAAACAATAGGAAAATAGAAAATACAGGCAGAGGGGAGGGTCTCTGCAGATAAATACACCACCACACACTGACAGAGGGTCAGAAGTGATGATTGAGAAGGATTAGTACTGTATGAATGTATATAGTGTTTTTTAAGGAAAATGTTACAAACTTTGCCTTTAAGCATCAACATTTGATACTGAATGATGAGGTACTTTTCAATACACAGTGGTATCTAAGCCGTAATCTCTGCCATAAAAATGTCAGAGTTCAGTACTCAGCTCTATACCTAACCGACAAAGACTACCAAAATAACATAATGGTATATGCACAACATTTGTGAAGACAAGTCACAGATAATATTAAAAATAGTAAATATATAATAAGATTTGTTGGGTTTATGCACAAAGGCAACTTGGTTTGGGTTAGAAAAAAAACAGTGAAGGGTGTACAATAAGAAAGTTACAAAAACAAACACAAGAACTTAGTTTAACTTAGTTTAGTTGGAAACGAGGCACAAGCACGGGTCTCCTATGTTTAAATCTGCCGTAACCATCTCAACCTCCTCCTTATAAGGTTTGTCCCTATTTAACAATGTCACCAGACCAGCATCACTGTGTCTTTTTTTACATGCACTTATTCATCCATTTTAACCCCCTTAAACAATCATTTTTTAAACAATTGTAATTTTTCTGGTGAGGTTGGGTTATCAATGCTAAGGCACACTGAAGCTGTTCTGGTGGCACATGGTGGCCTAACACCTTATTAAGGCACTTTATGTTGGTTTTTCCTTTAATTTGTCACCTGTCTATAAGTTGTAGCATTTTTATTGCTCCTTTCTTGGAGTGTACCTTCAAGATCTGCCTTTAAAAACATAATTAAACATGATTTCTCCCAAGATAATCCGCCATGAATCCAGCAAACACATTTTATTTTAGCAAATGAAGAAATCAGAGTTTAAGAACAAGGTTCTCGTGAGGGAATAGTAGTACACCAAGTATACACACTTGGCTGAGAACTCCAAAAAGCTGTGCATTGTTCGTGAAGTGCCTCAGACCGTATGAGTAGGATTTATGCGAAGAACTAGGTTAAGATGTAGCTTAAAGGGCTGCATTGTGAGAGTCTAAGTACGAGAGCAAGGAAAGGCTTAGGAATCTGCGGCAGCATGTATGTGTTTGTGCTGAGTGTTTGTGGGACTGTGCAGAGGGGTGACATGTGTAGATGTGATGGCTGCAGCCATGCATAGATGTTCACACCAGAGAGAAAGTAAACAAACATGGCAGCAGAATGGTAAGAAATGCAGCAACCACTACTACAACCCACTGACTCTTTCTCTCCACTTCTCTCTCTCCTTTCTGTTTGTTCTTTATTTAATTTATCCTCTCTGTCTCTGTGTGTTACCTCTGCCAAGAGGTTATGTTTTCAGCACTGTTTGTCTTTCTGTTTGTTTGTTGCCTGGCATGATATCGTAAAAGCTGTTCGACAGATTTTATTTTTCTTCAGTAGCATGTTTGGCAGTGGGCAAAGAATCAGAGGAAATGTGATCACTTGAAATGGTCATAACTCAGTGGTCATGAGTCTCTTAGTTCCACACAAAAAAATCAACAACTCTTTCTTCCCTTCATAGACAAAACTCCCTCCTAAATTTCATAGCTGAAGTCGGCAGCACTCTTTCCCTACAGGGTGTTTGCTTTATGTGTGACTTAAAAGTTATTTCTGTATGTGTCTCTCTGCTGAAAAGTAGTATTATTAGTTGAGAAGTACTTTCAAACGATCTGACACAGATGACTACAAAAGTGCTTTCTCAAATGAAAAAAGAAATTCATTCAATTTGGTGAAATTTTAACCTGTGAACTACAATGAAAGCAGGGAGCACTTATAAAAGAAAAAGAAGCAGAGCTAATGGAAAAACTGCCTGTGACTCCTTTTGACATTACAACTGCAAAGTAAGTGATATAAAATGTTGAAAAAGGTTAAAGAAAGGGCTGTTCTTCAAACACTAACCAAGGGCAGACTTTTGTGAGGTGAGTAGTGAAAACCTTTCACAGCACACTAGTTGAAGGGAATAAATATTGTAAGAGCCTTGATAACATTGCATGGCTTTTTTTTTCCCTGGGAAGAACTGAAGGTAAAAAAACATGAGACAGGTTAGACCTGGTGGTCTTTTTGTGTGATCAGACCAGCATGAGCTGATTTTGATCATTTTATAATCAAGCATTTCACAAGAAATTTCTTCCCCGGGTCATTCTCCAAAGTGGTCAGTGCTAAAATAGAAATATTGAGGTAATTACTATTCACCATACAAACATTCATTCCCACATGCTTGGGCTGTAATTTGCAGCAGAAAGGCTGCAATCAACAAGGAAACTATGCACAATAGAGGGAAATTAGCTTCAGTTGGCTTTTTCTGCATTCAGTCAGTTGTCAAAGACGGTTAACATTTACAGCAACAGAGCCCCCTGCCTATGGTTATTCATACTAAAATATATTATAAAGAAAATCTCTAACCCCCCTGCACAGAATGAGACATGGTATGAACCACGTAGCAGGCAAATGCCCTTGCTCTGGCTGAGCCATTATGCAGATGATATGCTAATGAAGTCAACCGATTTGGTTCTGCTCAGGGTGCGCTGCACTGAGGGAAGATAATCAAGCGCTGATCGTCTCCCAAAGCTACACTTGCTGTGTGTATCCAGCCATGTGTGCAGTTTTGTGCTGGTAGGCTTCGGTAGGGAGAAAGTGTATATGTGGTTGTGTGTTCATGTTGAGCTGTAGGTTTTTATACTTTCTAAACCTAGTGGCAGCTGTTTTCAGACTCTTTGTTAATAGCGTGTGCACTTCCAGTGGTGCTGTCACATCAAATGTAGTCAGAAGACTCTACAATTTACTTTTTGACTCATCTGCTAATGGCAGATAAACAGAAAATTACCAAACATACTTTTTACCAGCCACAAATTAATTTTGATGTTTGCTAATTAAATTAAAGGTTCAGTGTGTGAGATGCAGGGGGATCTAATTGCAGAAATGAAATATAATAATTCTGTTTCTATTAGTGTATAATCACATGAAAATGAGAATAGTTCAGGACAGACTTCCTCTTCTTCTTTTTTCAGTATTATAGCGAGTGGCATCCAGCGTTAATGTGCACTACTGTCAACTACCATGTTTGATGTGGACCAGAGTTAATGTCCCCTTAATTATAAAGCACAGAACGGACAAAACAAACACTCACTCTAATGAGGGACTTGTGGGGTTTTTTTGCGGCCATCACAGGTGCCAGTGGTGTTGCAGTCGGCAACTTCACCACATAATGCCAGTAAACATCACACACTGAACCTCTAATTGAAAAACAAGACCACCCAGCCCTTATTATACCTAATGTTAATACTGTTAGCTCACTGTTAGCCTACAATGACAAACTGGATAACATTAGCTTACATGACCATGATGAAGCTAACACATTTTTCAGTACAATCTAATATCAGCATTAGCTAACATTAGCTTAGAACTTTATATACAGTATAAGCAGACATAAAACTATTATTATTATAATATATTCTATCTATACATCAACTATTATTATAAATATTTGATGTTAAAATTTTAAACAGACTTTTACTTGATACATGTCAAATGCTAAAATACACAGGATGTCTGATTGGTTAAAGTCATTAGCTCATCACGGCTGTCACTCCAAAGTCCACGGACCGATAGAGACAGGACATACCCCTCTCCCCTCCCCTCTCCTCGCCCACTGTACACTTTACACTTTAATGATGCACAGCCAAGCACAATGTATATGACACCTATCGTGGTACGCATAAAAAACACTATGATGAAACTATGATTCCAAATCATTTAGTGGCTACCTGGCCAGTGACCCAGTTTTGTTTTGTCATCAAGTCCAAAATGTATGCGCTTGGCAGGTGTTATTTTTGGACCCTGACTGCGAGCCTCCGGTTTTTACAGTTACAGTAAGCTGCAGGAGATGCTTCGGCTACCCCTGTCCCTTATTCTCAACATGCTGGCTTTTTCTCCATGATTTGTCAGCTTTTTGCTGTTGTTATTGTATTTTTTTTCCCTGAGTCACCTCTCCTCAGTTACTTCACTTCAATGTGTGTCCTCTCTTTCAACCCCATGTCCTCCTCCTCCTGTAGGAGCTCTTGTCGCTCCTTCACCCTCACCCATTAGTCACACACCCACCTCATGTATCTCTCATCATTCTAATGGTTTTAAACCCATGC
>JAPQRN010000017.1:12953164-12966344 GCA_037367275.1 Coranthus polyacanthus | reverse complement strand
GAGGGGAAAAGATGTGGCTGCGACTGGGGAATCCACTGTATGACTTTTCCTTTTTAATGTAATCATCTTTATTGTTTCTTCTCTCCATATGCCTCTTCTCCTACCATTTCTGCTTCTGTATAATGAACCTCTATGTTTTCATTTAGTTGTATTAAGTATATTTTAAAGCTAGATATTTGTTTAGTGAAAACACACTGTAGTCTCTCAACAGAGCATTTTTCAGTAGAGGTTTTTCACTAGAATTCTACAAAGAAGAAGTCAGCCTGTTGCTGCAAGTCACCTTGAAATCTTTGACAACACGGTGAGCCATGAGCACTGACCTCGGTGGCCTCTGGTACTGACAAAGCCTGATGTGACTGCTTTCTTAACCAAGCGTTATGGAGTTCTCTCTCCAACGGGCACCGCTAGGTTTAAAGTATGCTTCAGAACTTTTCAGGCTTTGTGAGCGGCTAGAAGCTCTGTTGAAAATCTCACTTTTAAGATATTATCTCAACATCTCCAGCTGGGTAGAGTTGAGGAAGTGTCTGTGTGTTTGTGCATGATGCAAGAGAATCAGCAATGGAAAGGAGTCCAAGGCCATTTGGAGCCTGAAATCAATTCTAAATAAAAGATATGGGAAGCCGGTGCAACCTGACTAGAACTGGCTTACCATGCTGTGTCTTTGAATCTTTGAGGCAATCGGGGCTGCAGAGTTTGAATCAGCTGAAGCCTGTCAATACAGTGTTTTGGAAGACTTGTGAATAATACATTGCAATAGTCACGTCAGTTTGATTTTAAGGCACAAATTTGTTTTTCTGCATCATTCAGGGTCAGGAAAGGTAATGTTTTGGCATGGTTTGAGAAATGTTGGCAAATCTCCATGTTTTCCCACTACAGCTGTATGCTTCCTTTTGCAGTGCAGCTTTACTCACTCTAAGTTAAAGAGTCAACTGTCTTGCAGTGCTGAGCATCATTGTGACTCCTCAGCATATTTGTAACAGTTTGCTGGAGGACGAACTTGTGGCTCGGGGGATCTTTGAGGGGAATGTTTAAGTTGTGTCCCTCCAGGCTCTTGATTTTTGTGAAAACTCTTGTTTTTCCACTGTCAAAAAAGAAAAAGGAAAAAAAAAATCAGATGGTGGCCCATGGCGATGTATGGGACAGTGCTGTCATGCTGTCAGTTTAACTTGACGCCTGTCAGATGTTGCCCATTTTGAGCTTGAGGAAGAAGAGGAGGTGGAATTTGAATGTTTAATGTATACATGATAAGCCATTATTATCACATATTAAAATATTTTATATTTAATCAGTTCAATTCATTTTAAATATATATGATGATACAGTTTCACTGGCTCAAAAATCTAATTATATATAATACTGTATATTTTCCATATCATCCTTGAATTCAGGTCAAGAGTTGAACTGTTCTGAGGTGAGCACAGTGCACTAATCTGGTTTGCAGATTTTTCTCACCGGTGCAGTGCAGCATGCGTGTAATGACATGTGGGAGCCTCACAATGCTACATGTGTATTTTGCTCTACTTCCTGTCTGTCTCTTTGCCTGTGCTCCTCCATCCCTGCCCCCTTTTTCACTTCTCCGCTGCGCTCCTGCTTGTAATTGAGTCATTTTCTCCTCGTTCGAGCACTGTCTCCGGCAGGCAGCTGTATCAAGGTGACCTCCCGCTATTGTTTGGGCCTCTGTGTTTTTGTCTCGCTAGCTCGCCAACATAATCATCGCCTTTCAAAGGAATGTAATGGGTCAGCTGTGGCAGCGAGACATACTTTCTGACCCTGGGTACCTTGCTTCACAGTTGGAAATGTCAACGAAGAGGCAAAGAGGTAGAGCAATGAATGTAGTGATGTAATACTGCAGTCAACCCTTCCCTTTCTTATGTCAATCTCCTTCAGAGAGATCACTCTGGAGGTGGGGAAACAGGGTCTCCTCTCCTCTCCTCTCCTCTCCTCTCCTCTCCTCTCCTCTCCTCTCCTCTCCTCTCCTCTCCTCTCCTCTCCTCGTAATTGCTCAGAGGAATAATCTCTCTGTCTGTTTAAAGCACTAATCCATCTGTCAATCCCTGTCTATTAATTGTAGCATTAGTGTCTTGTAGCCAGGCTGGACAGGCAGGGTAATTACATTGATTTTACTGCTGTTTAACCTTTATTTAGCCACTCAACAACAAAAGTTTCAATGACAAAACTTAGAATTATAGAAATGGGCTGGAGTTGCACAGGGAGGTACTTGACATCTTTTGGTCTTTTACTAGTTTCTAACTGGGTCAGAGATCTCTGCGAACGTCCCCTCAATGTCAAATCAGTCTCTCTGGGGAATAATGATACTATAAGTCTAGAAGAATCTATAGACTTGTAGGGTTGCAGGTGAAGAGGATCTTGTGAAAATGGTGGATCTTTACACTTAAATCCTGCGAGATCTGGTTGATAGAGTGCCAAACACTGTGATCTTAAGGAGTTTGGAGATCAAGCTGTGAAAACAGCTGACATCTCACTCCAGAGCAGAAGGTACACGCAATATTTTGGCATCACACACACTGTCTAAGTTATCACTCATGAGTAAGCTGTTATGAAATTTGGCAAGCTAAGTGGAAGGAGGAGTGCCCAACATTTTCTGTAGTTACAGTGTAGTTTTATAGTAAATTGCTATTGAAAAATGTATTTTTCATTTATTTATAAAGTTACACTAAAATTGTCCCTTTCCTGTTGAAACGTTACTTGCCTTTGAATAATGACTATCAGCTAATCATATTACACAACTGCATCTTGTTTAAAGGTTGGCCTTCATGATTAATCAGTCAGTACATAATTTGTATTCACTAAAAGGCGGTTTGTGTTGAAGCTACACATCAACTGAACAATCCCAACAGACCTGACCTGCGGTTGTGGGTGTGCTCCAATCACAAATAAAACAACTTTCATTTTATCCAAGCTGTTAGCTACATTAAATTAACCTTAGTAAAAACAAAATCTGCTTTGGACCACAGAGACCACACTGCCTTTGGCTGTAATAGATTGACCTGGAAAGCCAGTCATTGTTTCTGGTGAAGCAAGCTGTAACACTGCGCAACAGCAAAATCTAAGTACGATGAAATATCTTAAATCAAGGCTATACGCTTGTTTTTTACTCTGACTAGATACATTTGTTTCAAGCTTTTTTTAATCCCTAATTATATTAATAATGCATTATGACTTGTAACTGAGATTTTATTACTTATTCTGAAGAACTTGAAACTAGAGTTACCACAATTTTAAAGCTGTTTGGTCACCACTGACAAATACTGACAAATAAAAACTATTTTATCCAAGTCAGAATGTCTTATTTCAAGCATTGTATCCTTTCCATCTCTTCACATATTCAAACCAGACAATGACCATGGAATTCTTACTCCACACCACAGCGCAGTAATCATGTATTCCTACAGACAAAAGACAGTACAGAACAAAGACAGTACTTGACAAAGTCAAAGTGTTGCTTTATGAGCAGATTTTTGTGGATCCTCCTTGGAATTAACAATGGGCAATGTTGCAAAAAAAAAGTTATGATGATATTGATAATTATGACGATATGTGTCAAATCATTTTGTGGATTTTAATATATTCCTTATTGTCAGAAAACAATAAACACTCACCAAACAGAGGAGTATTTCACAAATCTGAGGTCAACCACTGAAACTAATGGAGTCATAGTTTAACTGTAGGCGGTTTAGTGGCAGCAGTGGGGATGCAGGGTTACAGATAATGTCAGTCAGGTCCAAACACATGTATGTTGAGAGATGAGGTGGTGTTCATATGCATGTGCATGCATCTTTGATCACTGTAGCTGAGGCAAAATATCTGACAACAAAAAGGATGCAGAGGAGGAAGAAGTGAAGGAGTAAAAAAACAACTTGTGATTATCTATGATTAATTCCAGTTGCATATGTACACTAATTGCCCATGCACAATCCATTATCAGCCAAGGACACAAAACAATACATGCTATTTGGTATGAGAAAAGAATGGACTGTGTTTTTATTTCATGAGTCACTGCCATTGAATTGCCAGCTTTAAATAGCTTGAGAAGAGACAGATGTGACGTTGTGACTTGTGGGCTGTAAAAGATTTTCATATTTGAAATCAGCTTCATTGAAGTATCGTCACTCAGATTTGGCTTCAAGAGAGCGAGGGAGGTATGTAATCGCAAGGTGAGCACAAGTGAGCAAGTGTTTGAAGGAGTGAGGGATGCCTTGAGTGTGAAGCCGAGCCGCGGGTGGCTGTCAGAGCCACGTTTACAGGCATTAAGGATGAAGAGGCATTTGTCTCATTTCTTCACTCCCTCACTGACTCCCTCCCCTCATTTTTTCCCCCCTACTCTCTCTTTTTTCGGGGTTGTGAATGATTTGGCTCATTAAGATCGGGAGAAGGAGAATTAATTATTGTCATTAAATGAAGCGTGCTGCTCCCCTCTCTCAAGCACTCCAGTGGCAGGGCAGTGAAGTGTGGATGGCAGTGAGGGAATGAGGAAGGAATGGAAAGAGTATGTGGGGGAAAAGAGAGGAGGGGTGAGAGTGATGGAAACCTAAAGGGAGAGGTTTAAAGAGAGGTTGATGGGATGGAGGAATTTGAAGACAATGAGAAGATGGTGTGGATGCAACGGAAATGGAGAGTGACCAGAAAGCAGAGTCACAGAGTGTAAGATGGAGGGCTGAGGCCAAAGGGAGGATACATGAGGAAGAGGGACAGACATGGAGGGGAGGGGCTTGAGCAGGATTTCAGTTTTTTGGCTGGGCTGCATGCTAATACGCTGGAGCGTATTGTTCAGCTCAGGGAGCTGAAAAAAATGTATAATCCAGGTCAGAGGGATGGAGCTGGGGTGGGGGTGCAGGAGGAAGGGATGAAGGCGGAGCAAAAAAAAAGAAAAAAGAAGAGGTCAGAGATTGAGGCATTAAGAGCCAAAAAGCACGAAGCAGAAGAAAGAATATGAGAGAGAATACGATCACACTCTCCATAATGATTAACATCACAGTAGCTACAGCTTCTGCTAATCAATACATTAAAATATCCACAGAAGGAAGAACAAATGAGAAATGTCTTGTTACAAAAGACGCATACAGATTGTCACACAAGTAGCCTGCAGTGGCCCACATGGCAGTGGCTAGGGTGTGTGTATGTGTGCGTGTTAAAGCTAATATTATCGACTCTTGAGGATGAAGCTTGAATGCAAGGCCTGAGGGCAAAGCCACTCAAGAACATCTCCTGCAATTCAAGTGACCTGCTTTCCTGACGCCGGCTCTTTCCCATTACCCAGAGTGGCATTTCATTTAGCTTCCATCATTCATCTTTCCTTCTCCAGATGGGATAGTGACTCTTGTGTTGCTGACACCTTTCCCCCCCTACACCTCTGGTTTTTTTTTTTTAATTTAGCTGTCACTGGTTTTTCTTTTTGTTTGTTTCTCGATTCAGCTCTGTCTCTCTCTTTGTGTCGCATTACCTTCCGTTTTATTAACCTTTTTGTCTTCCTCTCCCTCCCCTTTTTTAAAAAAATTGAGGGCAAGTAATTATTGCTGCAGTTTGTGATGCATGCAAGTCCTCTTATTCCCTTGCTTGAAGCACACATATGTGGTCAAATTTATATGCCAGAGACCGTGCACCTAGGAGGGAGTGATATTTGAGGTCAGGCTCTATTGAATGCTGCAGTTTAACATGACTCAGCTGACAAATATCCTTGAGCAATTAGCTTCAATGCCCTTAAAGTGTTTGTGCATTAAGACCAACTGATGTTGACAGTCGTACATTTGGACTGGGTGCACTTGGCTAAAACACTGGCTGTAACACAAAGTGTAGGTTTAGTTTCTTCTGTGTTTGTTGAAGCAGACATGGGCGAGATTATGAATTCACTTGTTTAAATTCAAAGCTGTGCAGTAGTGCTGAGAATTTGAAATACGACAAACTTGAAATACGAAATTGAAAAGGAGAGACAGATAAAGTGTCAATAGCCGTGTTTCCATCAATGTATTTATATTTATATGTAGTAGTAGTAGCAACAGGTTGTGTGTATTGATGAGGAGACGAAATTATTCCTCACTCTACTTCTTCTACTGTGTTTTATTACAGCCGCGTGTCACGTAGCCTATAGCACCACCTTCCAACATCACTACACAACCTAGTATATAATCGCTCCAAACCAGTTGATGGAAATGCACCTAATGCACACATGTTTCTTCTTGGTGACATTTCAAAGTATTTGCTTCAACTTTGCGTGACAGTTATACAGAAGCACAGATTATCACTAGTGATGTCTTTAAGGAAACTGAACCTCATACAGCTAGAATTAGCCAATAAAACAGCCCCATTATTAGCAGTCCTGCACTTTTGCTACTGACAGGAAAGTAACAGAATAAAAAGCAGTTTGGATATCAGCAGATAAGGAAAGTAAGATATGAACCATTTTATATACATGATATACGATATATACAATTATTCAGTAAAGGAAAAACTGAAAAGAAGTGAACTGCCAAAAGAAATTGGAAATAATAACTCAGGAAGTGACAGTAGAGTGATCCCTCTGTTCTTTACTCTGAGTTCTTTACTTACAAACATTATTGTTATTTTTTCATTATTGTCATAAAGACAAACGCTAAGGTTAGTCGCTGGGCCATCACATGATCATTTTCAATTTCTTTTCATAATGTTTCTGCTCTGGGGTTGCATTAAATCTTCAAAACTTGCTCAATTCCCCTCTCCCTCTGAGCATTGTCGATGCACATTCTGTACTGGGAATACAAGGAATCTTTTCATGTAGATATGCAAACCTTCAAGGGGAAAATGCTTGCATTTGGAGGTATTCACATGTCGTTTTTTTTTTTTAACCAGTGCTGCAACACAAATTGTAGTTTCACTGTAGAAAGGAAAATCCAAGTTCATAAACTAGAAAACTGAAAAAGGTTCTCAGATGATCTAACTTCTTATACTGCTTAATGTTCATGTTTTTGGCTATATCTATATTTTGCCTGCTGGATATACTCTGGAAAGTTTGGACGAGTGGTTTTGTTTTTAATCTTTAACAAACCAGTTGAGTTGAGATGAGTGGAGGCGAGATGAAAATATGTGAATGTAGCAGCGACTGGGTTTAGGAGTCTTTGGATTCTGTACATGCCTGTAACTTACCAAAATCAATAGGGCAAAACATTAACATCTACATTAACAGTTCATATTGTGATAATTTTTGAAAAATATTACATAATCAGACATTAAAGTGAAGTCCCGTCTCCACTCACTCCTCATTTGCAGTCCTCACAGCTACTCCTCCCTGCCCCGTACGTCAATACTCTCCAACATTTAAGCTTTTAAGCAAAACTTCCTTCAAACTTCAAACATTGACTCAGCATTGAACAGTAACAGTCAATATTTTTGTTTCTCTTACACCCCTCCCTTCTTTTCCTGTCTGTCTTTCAGGCAAGTCTTTGTCTTCGGTTATTTAAACTGCAGACGTTTTTACTGCGCGGCTTTGCTTTTTTTAAAATTTCATAAGAGCCCAATCGCGCACGCAGTCACCACAGGTATCTCTTGAACCAGCGCAAAGTAGAAACAAAAATGTATTGGAGCAAAGCACAAAACTGAGAGAAGCAAGCAGAGGAAGGAGTAATGACAGGAAGCGAAAAAGGAAAGGAGGGGAGGGAGAGCAAACAGTGAGAGTAAAGATCAAGAGAAAGGGAAGATGGCAGCCCACTAGTGAGGAGATAGCTCCGAGCTCTGGGGCTTTGTTCACCGTGTAGATACTCATACAGTATATGCCAAAGGTGCACTCAAAGGCATGCTAATAGGTGGAGTGTGTGCAAAGATGAAACCGTGGGAGAAGAAACACTCATAGCTTTAGATTGTCCTTTGTCAACATGTGGGAGAGCTGAGAACTCGAACATGAATATAAATTATTGCCGCTGTCCCCTGCAGTCTCCCTGTGCATATATGATTCTGATATAAAATAGGATTGTCTGAAGTATCCCAATATTCTTTTTCTCTTTTTGGCTATAGAGCAACTGTGATACATCAGTGTTTTCTTTGTGTTGACACATCACACCAAGAAAATAAAAGGATGCTTTAAATACACAAAAAAGGCTAGAAAGCAAAGAGTAAGATAGCTTACAAACTCTCCCCCAGCTATCCCAAACTCACTCCCCGAAACATGTTTCGTATTCTGCGCGCATTCTACCTATCAGCAAGACATCTCCCCCACTATTCTCCACATATACATGAACACATTAAAATTAGTTTCCCTACGTACACACTCACACGCACACACACACACACACACACACACACACACACACACATGCTCACACTCCAGGGTGGAACTTAATGGAGTGTGATGTGGTCTGACGTGTCCGCGTCGGGCCCCTCATCTGCATGCAGGCAGTATTCACCAGCATTCCACAACCCATAATAATAATAAATCCAGACTGAGGAATTGGCACACTTAATCTGACAGGCCTTTATGGATACTCTCGTTCATGTAGGACCGGCGCCACACTGTATTATATTCTCTAACGCTCCCAAATACCCTGCACGTCGCAGATTGTTAGAAACCTAAGATTAATGATTTGAGGGAACATTATTTTCTCTCTGAGATTGGATAAATCATCTTTGACACATATAGATCACATGGTGTTATCAGGGGCACAAGGGGGAAAAACGAGGTGTTGATGGGCAACAAATGGGACAGAGGGACCAAATCAAACTGAAGATACACTCTAATGAGAACATGCATTCTTATATCAAACAAAGGTCTGCCCATTTATTTATATATATTAGACATTTAGATGCTTTGTCTTCATCCATCATGACTTCCGATAACTCCACCCAAACTTTTTTTTTTTTTTTTTTTTTAATGCGTCCGTGCAGGTCACAGCTGTAGCCTTATGGTATCGTGTTTCTGGGTTTTCCTTCTGACTGTCCTGTTCTCGTGAACGGGATATGGATGGATCTTTTTCAAATTTGGCACAAACATTGACTTGGACTGCTAAGTTTTCGGAGGTGAAAGCTTAACGGTTTTGGCCGTAACTCAAGAATTCATTTACAAATTATCACGAGTTTTCACACAAATAAAAATGTAAATGGGATTGTGATGACATTTTATATCCAAAAAGTCACTGTGTCATCATGATGTTCTGCAAAAACACTTTTCTGGCCATGATTCATGCCATAACTCAGGAACAGAAGGGGAGATTGTGACTGTAGTTTTCACATTTAGTCAGATACTGAATTGGTGACTCACTAATCAAAGGTGCCCACATTCAAACTGTGCTGATTGTATAGATCCTCTGTGTAGCCAGCTCGAAGGTGTGTGTGATGCATCATTTTAGAACTTTTAGCTTCTTTACAGCAACATCCATATTTGAAGCATTGTCAGCTTTCTGGTGTAAATTGAATTTGACTATGTCTGGAGAAGACATGAATGTAAACTACAACATAACCGGTTGGCAGAGATATATGATGACAAGGCAGGAATTCTAGCTTGTTACTTTCTTGGTCATTTTGTATATTTGTTTTAAAGCAGTCTGTGGTATAATAGGTAGAATGCTGACTTTAACCGACCAGTCTGATGTGTGTAAAGGTGTGTGGTTACTTTGTAGCAGCTTGCTGTCACTTTAGTATTCATCACAGCTCTGTCTCATGTACGTCGATCTTCCCGGGATACGTTAGTTCTATTTTTGACAAAGCAGCTCGTGTATGTGAAGCATGACATACACTTGTACAAATAATTGGCTATATTTTTCAGAGAACTAAACAAGACAAATAACTTCCACTATTGACTGTTGACAATTTAAAAAAAACATTTTACCCTGGTGTATGTATTCCACAGAAACATATTCCATGTAATCTCACCAGGTAGGCTGTAAAGACTTGTGGGCAGCTGTACAGTCATGTTTCATACTTCAGCCGTGAGAGACAGAAGGAAAGAGTGAGATACAAGAAATGAAAGCAGTGAGAGCGAAAGAGAAACGGGAGGATGAGAGCAGTTGCAGCTGTGCGCTTGAAGATTTCTACTTCTGACATGCTTCTAGTGGACATTAACATTAAAACCGAGGCAGGGATTTGCTGAAACCGGAACGCGATGCAGACGGAACCTGTGCACGATTGCGAGCTGCAAACAGAGGCTGCATGTGGCCGGCAGGCCACGCGATGATGAGGGAACTCGAGGCATTTGTCTCCCCTACTGTTTATCACATCAGCAGCCTCTCTCATGCTCCCTCTGACTAAAATAAGCTGTTTTATCTATTGCATCCAAACAACAGTAAGGAAGTCAATAATACACAAAAAGCCTCAGCATAATATTTCCGTCACTATTTTGTAACGACATAATAGGGCTGTCCATGATTGAAAGTTCTTTTTATTTGAAAGTATTTTTTATACTGCTGGTTTTTGTTAACTCTAAAAACCTGTTATGCACGATTGTTTAAATATAATAAGAAAATTGTACTTTAGTTGGGATGAGCATGTTTTGTCAGGGAAAAAAGATAAAGTAGTTTCCTTATTTTGTCTTTAAAATGTGTTAATTTTAATGTGTTAACTGATACAAATGAGTACAATGTAAACATAGTGTAATTTCTAACAAATATTGTTGCTCGTAAAGACACAAGCTTATTCCAGCCTTTTTGTCTTCATTTATACTTCATATGAGCCAACTACAGTGGGATTGGATTTCCCACCTGGGTGATGTGTTAGATAATAGTGTGTGTGGGTAATGAGATATGAAACATCTTCCTATATGTACGCCCTGTTGCAGTGAACACTTGATTTCCATTTTTGTTGCTGGCCATTGATTCAGTGCAGTCATGCCTGTGTTCTGTTACACTATGAAGCAGGAGAAGAATGCAAGAAGTGTCCGTGCATCATCTATCATCGTTGCCGTCGTCAGCTTCATCATTATCATCTCCAGTTCCCCTTTTTAAAGTCGATGACCCCCGGGGATGAGCTGCGACCTTGGAGCGACAGCCTCAGCTCGTCTCCGCTCGCTCTGGGTCTGCTTCGTACCAAAGTCCCTCCACAACAGACCCACTGCTTAATGAACTTCACCCAGATGCTAAGGGGCGGCGCAGCCTCCCAGTAGCCCACAGTCCCTCTCCAATCTTAGCTTCACCTCCCAGTCCTCCCTTTTCGAACTGTCTACCAGCATTTCCCTCCCTCAGTCTCTCTCTGTCTCAACTGGAGCCGGTTGTCATTTTGATTATAAATGACTTCCATTACTCGTTTCCCTTTTTCCCTTTGCACAATTTTCCCATGAACAGTCCCTTTTTCCTCTTGTCAAAGATGAGGAGGGAAGAGGAAGTAGTGATGAAAGCTTTTTTTTTGTGTCCATATGTGCACTGTCATGGCATTCATGATTTTTTTTTTTTAGGGGGGGAATGGTAAATAAGAAAGGGTTTTGTACTGCTGCGAGTCTATAAAGAACAAAGCCATTTATCTTTCACATCTTCCCCATTTCCACCAGCAGCAGCCGAACACTGAGCAAGCTTGCGTTTTCCACTTGCCTCGCCTCGTCTCCCCCGCAGCAAAAATAGCTGAGCTCCTCTTAGCTCCCATGAAGAGGGAGGGCTGTAAAATGTTTGTTGTTGGAATTTTTCCCACACACTGAAGCACAAAATGGATTCATCTCCTTTTAGCACAGGGGGGGCAAAATAAAAAAAACAACAACAAATAAACAAAGAGATACAGCAGAGTAGGCCAACCAGAAAGCAAAAAAAGGGATGATGACAAATAGCTCTTCTGAAAGCTGCGTAATTCTGCCGTTCCTCTTCGCCTGGGAGCGTTGAAGCTATTATGTCACTCAAATAAAACATCTTCCAGCACCTTGACCCTTGTGCATAATGGGCTCTATGTGCTATGGTGGTATAAATAATAGACATGGAGATCCCTCGAGTGTAAGAGAAAGTGTAAGAATGTTACCTCTGCATGTAGCACCTGCTTTGTGTTGAAGCCAATAATAGCTCATTTGTGTGAAACAAAATGTGCATCTTCAAAGACCATATATTTGCCTCAAGGGTATGGAATTGTGAGTCACATCAGCTGAGTGAGTCACAGTTACCAAATCCATCATGGCATTCTGAGAGAAGCTCGTGACATATTTACTGAAGTGTTTCTTCTGCTATTTTACTGGTTTGATGATGACAATCTTATTTCATCAGTTGTATCAGCCGTATCAGTTGTTTATTTTTTACTGACCTGGTGAAAGACAACTCCACGAACTCCACTGCATGTAGTGCTGATTCATCAGGTATACAGGTTTTAATAGACCTTTTTTTTTTTCCACAGCAGACATTTTGGATTGTAAAAGCAGGCAAAGTGACCGCTGTTACTGATAACATTAGTGATAGCTCTGTTCCATTTTGTTGCCCCAGGAGTCCATTCCAGTGAACCAACATATGCATAATTCCATGGCCTGAAACTGGTACGCCTAAATGGGTTGCAGCCGTTTTTAATTATACCAATTACACCTGTGTGTTTCCTGCCTTAACAAGTCAAAATGTCTGCAATGGAAAAGGTCTATTTCCCATATATGCCATATATCGCCACACTGTAGCTTCAAAAGGCAGCAAATTGTATAACATTGTTTTCCGGTAGAAGTGCTATAATGCTGTGCAGAGTGTATTTGCGGATTATTATCTGTGTGTGCATTTCTTAAAAACGGTTATAACTTTATAATAAAACAATTAATACTTGCGTAACATAGAACATCTCAAGGTAGTGTTTTGCGCTGTTGCAACTTAAAATGTTCTGAACACTTTGAAAAAAAAAACGTTACATTTTTTGTGCTGACAAAAAAGAATTCTTGGTGTAAGACCCCTAAATCTCACAACCACATGGCCAAACAGTGTATTTATTTGTCAGAAGGTATGGGTCAATTAAAATACTTGCGCTAGTGCACTTTATATAGGCTATGGTATTATTTAATAATACATTTAATAAAATGTGGGTGTACCTTCTTGTGTGCAGATAGGCGAGGGGTGATAATACAAGAAGTCTTTTCTTTTTTAATTTGCTTGAAAATGTATTATTGCATATTTTCACAAGAAGGGTTCTTAAAAAGCCTCTGTATTGTGTGAAATATATCCTAGCAATAAGTTGAGTTTAAGTAGCTGCCATGCAGTCACAATACTGGTGATTTACCCCTTCAGAAGTATTTCTATTAATATTTTAAGAAAAGTGAATATAC
>JAPQRN010000017.1:12916818-12932492 GCA_037367275.1 Coranthus polyacanthus | reverse complement strand
CATTGTTTTATACTGTAACTGTCTTAACTATTCTTAAAGGTTCTCTATGACAGTTACAGTATAAAACAATGAATCAGCTACAACAAGAACAGCTACAAATAAAATATGGTGAATTTAAAAATGTATGTTTTGAAAGGTTAGGTGTACAGCGTAAGCAATCCAACATCGTGATGTGAAAACCCAGGATTTAAATCTGAAGTTATGTCGCTAACCCCGTCACCCTGCTTTGTGCTACGGGCCACTGCTGTCTTAATAGTAGACGGATGATAAACAGTGTTTTAGACTGACCATCATGCTTCTTTTCTATGCACAATAGCAGCTTGTCCACTATAATGAGTCATACTCTGTCGCAGTCAAGATGCTGCATTCTTCTAAGTCTGCCTCATTTCTCCCTGCAGCAGTTTCCATTGCTTCAACATGATGAAGTTGAGGAGACTTTAATTTATTTATGCACCTTGTATAGAAATAAAATGAGGTAGTATTATAACTAATGATACAATCTGAACAGTGAATGCATTGCATTTTTTCTTTGAGTTTTTTCAAGCATCTTTGAAATCTCAATTCATACTGTAGAACCAATTTAAAAAGTCTTCCACTCGGGAATTGCAAAAATGATCAAAGTCCAGTATAAGAAAGTGTTGTGTTTACAGTGTAGTCTAGATGTGTGTGGAAAGAAGACAGAGGGAGGTGGAAAGATAGGGATTCGGTGGGAGTTCTGTGTTATCAGGTGCAGTAATAAGGTTTATCAGCGCTGGAATCACAAGCCTCAGAGACGGCTCCTCACTGCTAGTCTTAACACACACTGTCACTTTGTTTCTCTTGAGAGCCATTGGAAGTGCCTCTGTCTGTCTTTCCCCTCCATCTGCCCGTCGCAGGCTCTCACCGCCTCGCCTCGCTCCGCTTTTTCTTTTTTTTTTTTTTTTTCCCTGTCTCATCCTTTCTCCTTTCCGTTCGCTGTCTTTTGCTTCCATCTCTAGTTTTTTTTTTTGTCTTTTGTTCTAGACTCCTTGGCTTCCTCCGTGTCACTTCTGTTTATGTTTATCTCTCTCCTTGTCTCCCTCTTTGTCACTCTCCCTCCACAGTCTGTGCGTGCAGACATCAAAGGCAGTCCCAGACAGGTCGTTCGCCGCGGCTTCACAAGGTTACGCGAAACACGAGATGAGAGAAGAAGTGTCAGGGTGACAATTCACTTCACCCTTTTAGATATGCCATGTGACATCTTGAAAATTGTCATGAAGAGGACACATTCGGTGCAGTTTATTTATCACTTTTGACTGCAGTAGGACCCCTTACATACACGACTTTGCCGCTGTCCTATCAGTACTTTGGAAATTCTTTTTTCAGTTTGATTGTTGCCATAAGTGCATTAGTAGTAATTGGTTGATTTAATTTTACCATGGAACATATTCTGGCAAATCTCCCTCTAACACAAGTCTGCCACTACCGCCTGCCTTTGAAGGAAGATATCACCCATGATGCTCCAAATAGTTTTGACATGTCATGGCTCCCTGCCAAGCTTAAAGCTGCACAGTTGCACAGTTAGCGATAGCCAGAAAGAAACAGAGGACATGTTTGAATTAGGCCAACTGTCCTGCTTGAACACATATTAGCCTCTTAACATCCAGCAGGTCACAATGACCCATTTAAAGGTTAGGGTTACATTTGAGCTGTGTTTGAACTGATGTATAGGTTTTGTTTTAGCCACATGCTAAACACAAACTAGAAGAGGTTCCCTTTCAAATGAAGTCTAGCGCATGCATTTTGGCCTTACAATTGTTTTGTTATAACCCTAACCCTGAGTGAAAGTACCATAAACTTTTACTTAAGTTAGGGTTGCATGAAAAAGGTTCACGTTAAAAGGTTAACAGACAATGTTTATTACTGTTATAAGCGTAACTCTAGCAAAAAATTAAATGAGCTTTCACTCAGGGTTGGGTCACATGAAAAATGTTGAACTTAAAAGGTTAAGAGCATTGCTTTGTATATAAGCTGCAGGAGCCAGAAATCAGGGGAAAAAATGCCATAATTTCTTTCTGCAGCGCTAACTCTCTATTCCAATCAAAAGACTCCCTATAAAGATAGATGATATGGAAATGTGAAGCCACAGTACCACGGTTGTGGGAGTTGCCATGTTGCAGAGCAGTAGAGGCGTGTCTGACAGAATCTCGATCAATAATTAAAGCAGGTCGGTCACATATTTAACCCCTTCACATCTCTGAAAATACCAGTGGTTCCATAAAATATTAATTGAGGGTAGATTGCAAACAGAACCAATGCATTGTGCACTGAAACTTTAAAAGGAAGAGTTGGTCGGAAACACAGTGAGAGTGACACATTTTCATATTTTGTCAGTGTTCAGTTGATGCAACAACCTTAAATGGGCTGTCTTCTCTAGTGCATCACACAAACAATAACTAAAAGAAGCACTTAGCAATCTGTGTTTAAGTCTGAAACTACAGGCTTGTTTATCTGCAAAAGAAAGCGCAAACATGCTTTTGATGTGTCATATGTCAGCGCAGATTGATTTCACTTCAGCAGAGAAATGCCTCCTTGGGACTGGCACCAAGGTTGGTTGCCCAGCTAGCATCCATGTGCAATGAGCCTCGCAGCTGTAACATCTTCGAATAAACTCAGTACTGCGCGGCGCGATAATCACAATGTCTTCCATCTCTAATCCTACCATTTGACTCATGTGACTTCCTCTTAGTTGTTGACAGAGGCTTTTACTTCCCGCGATGATTAGAGACAGTCCAGTATCTTGAGGTGATCTTAAGGAGGTTGAAGGTTGCTGACTGGAGCTCTGTAAGGTGACAGCACATCCACGCTCCCAGTCCCATGGGTGTCAGACTGAAGAGCAGGCCCGGGCGGCAGCATCAGTGTGTGTAAGGCAACGGGGAGCGGAAGAGAATGGGAGATGGTAATGAAGGAGCTAATTGCTTCCAGTGGATTTTGAAATCGAACCCCAGCCCCCAGTGCACGGGCCAGGCAGCGCACAAATGGAATATTGATGACTATGGCGAAAATAAGGGAAAATGACCCTGCTATATGATCGATATGAAAGCCACAGATCTGTGCAGAACATGTCTCAACAGGCAATACATTTCCCCTGGTTTTTATGGATCCGTATACACTTACCACAGGTTTAATATTGCTGAGGTGCACAAATATTACATTATATCAATTTGCTTTCTCTATTATTCATAGCGCAATGTTATATTGATAGCCTTTACAGCTCCACGGCAACTTTGTAATTACATCAGTATAATTATTACACATTGGGAGAGTCAAAAATTCCATAGACGTGTAGCCCTTATTAAAAAAAGTATACATTTTCACCATCAATATATATAGTGCATTGATTACAAAATAAGATATTTTGAGCTGCTAAAAAGGCAACTGATTCTAAGAACTCTGCTGCTAACTCGCCCACTTTTTCTGCATTTACACTTTAGTCAAACACGGACTGTTTGTGTGTAGAGCCAGGATTTGACACCATCACTGCTTATGTTTGGTCTTGACATTATATAATAACTTCACAATAAATTTTCACTTCATTATGTATTAAAATATGCATTATGTACACAGCTGGAACACAATATGTAATCAATTTCCCCACATTTTGTAATAAATTACCCTACATTGTGATGTTACTACAAAATATGGGCGTTGCACTTTTTATGGTGAAAATATAATGTAATAACCAACCAGCTAGGCCTATGCTATATGTTTTCTTGACTTGAAATACTAGCATCATATTGAATGTTTTCAACGGTGTTCAAATTAGTTTCATTTCATTTAGTTTATTTTAGTTTATTTATTTGCACATTACACACAAGATGATAAAAATGTAAAAAAAAAAAAAAAAATAGTACATTGTGCAGGTGAAGTTGGAAGCAAAAAATGGCATATGCAAATACCTTCCCTATGAAAAATTAAACAGTCATAGAAAGTCACAGCATGAATCAACATACTAACATCAATCATTTCATTTCATTAGCCCGTCCATGGTAAGGTAACATTAACATTTAACGCTACCTGTAGCTTTTTCACTCAAATGAAATGACATAACATGAATATACTAAACACAATGTGAATGAAACTAACTAACTTAGATTGCCAAGAAATGAAAGTCAGTATATCATTCCATTGCAACAGATGAGCTACTTTTCCACCATTGTGGAATGAAAGTGGTTCTCAAAAAGCACCACAGTTTAACCTTTTTCCTCTAATCTGTGTCTACACTCAGTACAGTAAAACAGTAAAACAACGTACATTGATAAGAAGTGAATAAGAAACTATTTTGGCAACATAAGTGCATAGCAGCAGAGATACACCCCCTTAATTGCTTCACAGAAATTAACAATGTCTGCTGTTGTTTTGATTGAGAGATGCCTAGCGGCGCAAAATAAATACTTTGTGTTTAAACTAAATTAAACAAAATTATACAATTTAAATTGCTTACTTAAATAATCCCAAATAATGAATTGGAGGAGTTTTATAATTGACTCTGATTTTGGTCTAACTGTCCATATGTAAGTCGTGACAAGTAGTAGTGAGCTTTTTAGATTTATCTTACTAATACAGCCAAACTCGGCTACTTCATGTCAAAAGCCGTCTTGAAAAAAACTCACTCATGCTTTTACTTCTAGCTGGATTCACGACTGCACTGGTCTTTTGACAGGACTGCCCACAGAAACCACCAAAAGGCTTCAGCTTATTCAAAATGCAGCTGCTCGAGCTGCTAAAAGCACATCCCCTGTATTTTGTAACAACCACAGCAGTGCCTAATAATTTATTACAAACTGCACTGAAATTTGTTACAGATTGAGGTCAGGTTGGTGCAGGTGTTAAGACACAATGAAGTGAAGGGAATGAAGTGAGTCATGTGATGGGAATCCCTTTGAAGACCAGCAAACAGTCTTGCAATTTGACCTACAAGATGGACTGCCTAATTAGCGTACGCTGGATAAAGTTGCCATGACAATGACCTCTCTGCCTTGTGTTAGGTGAGCATGGACAAGATCGAGTGTCTGGGGTTTTTCTGAAGCGTTACCACATTGCACACCTAGTCTGAATCCTTCTGCTCGTATTGTATGTCATTTGCCATCAGGCATATGCAAGGGCCCTCTAGGCAAGATGTGACAAACCCACCATTGCCAATGTGGTATGAACACTGCCTACAGATCTACTTGTACAGTGCCACCTATGACAACTATCACTTTGATAATGATTGCTTTTGATGGTGATATAGGGTATACACTCTTACAGGCTTATGAATTAATGCAGGTGCAATTGTTAGGATTAGATGCATGGATTCAGTAGAACTAGAGGGTGCTTTGATTTGATTTTTTTGAAGTATATTCTGCTGCTTTTCTGAGTGACTCTGTCTCAGTGGTAATAATGGCTTTCTATTTATTCCCCTGGCTCATGGATGAGGGCTTTCATTGGGCCTTTGAATTGCTTCCCATACTATTTCCTCTTGCCTCTGTGTTGTGCAGAGACTTAAGTTCGACGCCAAGGGGAGAATTTTTTTTTTTTTTTCCATGACCGGAATCAACGCCCCATCATCCCACAGCCCCACTCCTCTTTCCTTTTATTTCTCCCTCTCTCTCTCTGTACTCAAATTTTTTCCTCCTTCATTGTCTTTCTGTCAGCTCCACAACACTGCTCCCTCATGTTTACATATAGCCTCATCCAAAAACAACAAACTGACGCTTTACAGCCTGCAGCCCTGATTCTCTCTCTCCCGCTCTCTCTCTTTTTCATCTCTCTCCATATCTCCTTGTTTTTGTGTGTGTGGGGGGTGTTTCCACATCTTGTTCGATGCCCTCGTGACTTTTCCTTGAGTGTACAGAGGAGAAAGCAGGACGCAGAGGGAATGAAATGACACTCTGAAAGTGGTATTGTTGGCAGGTAATGACATAGTAACTGTTACCAAGTGCTATGCAGTTAGTTGGTTTGGTATGTTTTTTCTGAAGCTTGCAATTTCCTAAAGGTGCTGTCTTGAACACTGTGTTCTCGGGAGAGAAATCTTCTAGCTGTATCCTTGAGTGAGTGGTGCCATATCCAACTTAACACACTGTGGAAATAATTGACCGTGAGTCTGACCTTGTCTCTAACTGATTCCCCCAGAACAACGCCGGCCAGTGTGTCAGATCACCTTTTATGAGGCGGCAGAAAAAGGTGTCAATTATTTTTCTTACAGATCATAGGGAGCCACATCTCCTCTGATCCACTTGTTTCTCACAAAGTCTTCTCTTTCCACCTGTGCAGCAGTTTTATTTTTGCTCTATCACTCTTTCCATCCATCCCGTCCGCTGGGCCCCCTCGCTTTGTGTCTCGAGCTGTCTCACCTTACTTTCCGTGTCGATCTAAAAAATGGGCTCAGGAAGTCACTTTGCAACAAAGGAGTGATATAAAACTGTAAAATCAGGCAAAGTTTGATTTATGCGTACCATTAGCGGGGAATAGTGTTCCATCATGAGTAGTCTGTCTGTCTAGAGGCTCTATGCGAAACCTAAACCCCTGGTCATACAGACAGGATTTTATGATCAGAACTGAATGATGGGATTATCATAGCTGTAATTATGGAGAGCCATGCATTGTGTGTTTGTGCGAGAGTGTGTGTGTTTCCTTAATGCAACCTTCTCTGCAGCATAAAGTAGTTCTCATATTTACTGAGGATGCTGTGTGATTGATGCAGGGACAAACACAGATTCTGTTTCATGTTTAAACCATTATACAACAAGTATGAAGGTGATAATGACTGTTTGGTGCCAAAACATCATTTGGTTACATTTGGTTACATTTGGTTACTTGATTTTTCTTTTCATTTATTTCTTTCCGTCTTCCAGCTTGGCTTTTGATTTCAGTGTAATTTTAGTCAGTTTTAGGAGTACACGTGAAGTTTTAGTTTTAGGTTTACAGTATAAGTAGTTTTAGATTAAATTTAAGGAATTGACTAGTTTCGGTGTAAGTTTTAGTTTTTCAGGTGTTTTGAATAAAGCTTTGATTTGTAGGAGCTGAAAAATGGTAGGATGAAAGAATGCAGGACATCAGATATGGTTTACAAAAACATTATTTATCAAAAGATCCCATATTATGCAAAGCCATTTTATTGTTGTACATGAACCAAAGTGGTTTGTTTAGTTTGTGTTGTATTCTTTGTTATAGTTTTTACTTAGTCCTTGAGTTGACTTTCATTTTTTTTCCATTTCAGATGGGGCTGGGCAGTATGGGCAAAAATTAAATATCTTTTTTTTTCAATGTTATGAATAAGTCACAATGTTCTTTTTCTCCCCTGTGTACATGAACTTAAACACATGATTCAAAATAGTTTTCTATACTTAAACTATGGGCCAGATGTATGCAATATCAACAAACAGCAACAATAAAAAAAAAGCACTTGTAAGAATGTCAATGTGCGTTATTTGTTAAAAATAACTTATTAAGCATCTTGGTTAGACAGTCACTTGAGAAGCATATTCATAATGAATATATGTGTTAAAACAATTAAACAGGTTCCATTTTGATTTTTGGTTGAGCAAGAAACTTCCCCAGAGGAAGGACTGTACTAATTCAATATATTGCCCAGCCCTAATGTCAGTTAACCAAATGATATTTTCGCTGCTGGTTCTAGTTTTAGTCTTAGTTTTTGTTAACCATGACGACCCTGGCTGCAACAGGAAGCTCATGTGCTGGATGTAGATATCGCAACATGTGCTTAATGACATAAGACAACAAAGATATACCAAACCTAAAAGTACAATTTTTCTTGTGTGTTTACAGCGAGGGAGGAGAACGTGGCCACATTCCGTGGATCGGAGTACTTCTGTTACGACCTGTCGCAGAACCCCATCCAGAGCAGCAGCGACGAGATCACGCTGTCCTTCAAGACCTGGCAACGCAACGGCCTCCTCCTCCACACAGGGAAATCCGCAGACTATGTCAACCTGGCGCTAAAAGATGGGGCTGTGTCCCTCGTCATCAATCTGGGTTCCGGGGCCTTTGAGGCCATTGTGGAGCCAGTCAATGGAAAATTCAATGACAACGCCTGGCATGACATCAAAGTCACACGCAACCTGAGACAGGTAATCGGGGGTAACAGTGATGGACAGAGTGTGGAGACAGCTGGATTTTTTTGGTTTTAGATTAGCTGCTTCTAAGAGCTTTGAGAGAGAGCTGCCGTTAAGAAAAAAAAAATGTCACCTGATTAGTTGTCATTCCATCGCCACAGTTCAGAGACATTATAAAGAGAGATGCCATTCTTTTTTCAGTTGTCTTTATAACTACATGTAATTCTTTTTTCTTTTAATTTCATTGTTAATTTTTTGTTCTACTAAATGAGTCGGTGAAATAAACGCAGGGCAAAGCAGTTCTGCAGCATGTGATTGGTAGCTTAGCTTAAATGCTGTTATGCTAGGTATTTTCTTCTCTCCTATTTATCTGCATATTGAACTTGCATTTTCCTGTGTCCTCAAATTAAAGTTGTCCGATGATTCTGTGCTTCATAGTCCCCCAAGCTGACACTTCTATCAGGCGCTGTCATTATCTCCTTGCTTTCAGAAACAGTTTTTTTGCTTGTGTAGAATAGAGACGTTCGCTTTAAAGTTGAGCCGAGACTGTTTGCCTTTGAGCCGTCCATTAATGCAGTATTTATAGCACAGATCATCACGATGCTTTTTAAAGACAGAGATACATTTCTGTCAAAGTTATGCATTTGTTGTGCTTAAGCAGAGTTTGTTACTTGACAGACATTGTTCATCATTAATGTCATTTAGGATTAGCTTGTTTTGCTGTTGGGAAGGGCTAGTACGAGTCCGAGGCTGGAGAAAGAGAGCAAAGAGACCCACTTCTGTGTGGAGGTAAAGCTAGCTGCAAAATGGGAAGTTGTGTAAAGTGAATATAATGATATAATGTCTTGGTCGACCTTTAGTTTGTCTGCAAGGTGAGGCAGCATTTACCGTTGCTCTCAGAGCAGCACAACAAGTAAGTGCCGATTTCCTGACCCTCCTTACAGTAAGCTTTTGCCCCAAAGGTTAGTAAATAGTTGTAGCCTGGAAATCCCGACAGGATAACACCCAGTTTAGGGGGTTAGAGGCTGAGAGCCGAGGGCTGCTTGCCTGCTTTCTTCTTTCTTTCTACAGTTCTGTCTTTCTTTCACTATCATTTTCTTTCCTCTATGAAAGACACACTTTGTTAGACTAAGGGTGAAAAAAACACTACACGTTTTGTTGGGATTGAAGCCATCCTACACAAATTTTTATCTGAAAGTCCCACTTCTTACACGACTCTTCTTTGTTCTTTCTTGCAGGACTACTGAAGTAGAAAATTTGGCTAGGATGGCACGAAGGCACTTATTAGCTCCTAATCTCTGACAAATCATGTAGTGTTTATTCACCGCGACACTAACTCATCCATGATTAAGTCATTTTTTTACTACTAACCAATATCTAACCAACTAATGTACTAACTAACATCCTAATTCTTCATCGTTGGTTTTGGTTTTTGTTTTCTGTCCATCCTTATTAACAACCTTTTTTTGTTCACTATTCTTTTGATTTCCTTTCTTCCCCTTTTTCTGGAAAGCAATCAGGCATTGGACACGCTATGGTAAACAAACTACATTGTCTGGTAGATATCATTCTTATTGTCTTTTTTTTGGGTTTGCCGTGTGTCCCCTCCCCCTCTCTTCTTTTATTCGTTCTCTTTGAGTTCCATCCTAGACACTCTTATCAAAAAATGAGGAGATGGGTTTGTATTACCAGGCAATTCTTTCTTCGCTTCTTCTCAATTTCCTCCCTGACCTGCCAACAACCTCCTTCTTTACCCCACAATCCCCCATCCTGTTTTTTTTCACTTTGGCTTTTACTTTTTTCTCTTTGTTTCTTCCACATTACTGCAGATTACCAACAAGTTAAAAAAAATTGACTCCTTTGCCTTTGTCAGGGCAACTTATTTTTTTCTTTTATTTTTTCACACAAAAAGTCCCCATTTTTTGTGAGGACTGTCGTCCAGAACTGACAGAAGCTTGCCACAATTCCAACAAAGATGATGGTCTCGACCTCAACACCGAGCCCTAAAAGAGAAACATCCAAAAAATGGCAACCCTTAACCTTCATTGCGGGAGCTCTGACAGTTGTTTCCAATTCACTATGGCGCATGGCATGCCCACACCTCATCGACCTCTCACCTCTCCCAAACTCATTTGACCTCAACCTTGTCACCTAAAATAACCACTAACACTCTAATTCACTCACTCACCTTCCACCTATCACCGTATCACTCACCCTGCCCTCCCTCTGTGTGTTTTTGTAGCATGCTGGTGAAAGTGGTGTTTGTGTGTTTTAGCTAACCTCGATCACCCCGGGCCCATATGCATAACATTTCTAAGAATAAGCTTACTGATCTAGGATTATTGGTCTGGTCCAGTGACAGCGACAGCAGAACTATGACACCTGAGCTAAACCTGATCAGAGATCAGTATCAGCTATTCTGAGAGTGTATTTGAATATGGGCTCTGGTCTTGTGCACGAGCCTCTGCACCCTGTGTGGCCTGCTCAAGCTTTGTATGGCACCATTGATCCACTTACTCCCTTACATGTCCAATTAAATGTGTTTAATTTGCCTTCTAACAGTGATGACCTTTGTTTGCACATTGATATGGTGTGAGAAGCCTCCCTTTGTTTTGCATGTGCGTGGATATATAGATGTAGATGTCTGCGAGAGAATGGAAAACGTGAGACTGTCGGTGAGATGAGCGGATGCAAGAATGTTGGCGTGTGTGCTGTTTGTGTGTGTTTAACATATGTGTGTGTCTGCAGTTACCAGATAAAACCCGAAACCTAAGACAAGTGCAATCAATTTGTCCTTGGTTTGAACATTGTACTAACCCTCCCCCAACCTGAAGTTTCAGAACCAAACCTAGGATCCATTCTCTTACCCCCATCAAAGATAAAGAAAATATGCCTCTGCCATATTTTCTTTACCTGTCCTGTGAAACCTATGGCAAAAATTCCATTAACAAAATCCAAACGCTGTCTGGTCCAAAACAATCGCTTCAAGGTACCAACCGATTCTGTTAAAACGGTTAAATGAGAAACCAGCATACAGACCGGAACCTAAAGAAAAGCTTAAGTAACTCATTTTGAATGCAGACCAAGGAAGGTGGTGTGTTTTATACACAGCACAGGGGCGAATCCCAGAGTGTAATGGCTTGGCTTTGGCTATGTGTTACCCCTTAACAGGTGACTATCTCCGTTGACGGGATCCTCACCACCACTGGCTACACCCAGGAAGACTACACCATGCTGGGCTCAGATGATTTCTTCTACGTGGGTGGGAGCCCCAGCACTGCAGACCTGCCCGGATCTCCAGTTAGCAACAATTTCATGGGCTGCCTCAGAGAGGTAGGACGGACTTATTTAATACATAGAAATCCTACACGTGAAATATGCGAATTAGTGAAGTTTGAAAAATGGATAACATGTTTCAGAACGTATGCATAAATGTCTTGTGTCTAGTATTTACCAAGCACCAACCTTGGGGGCTCAAAATTGTTACAAGGTATAAGTTTGGTATAAGTTTTTGATTGCAATAGCAAATTCATCCATTTGTGACAAGTGTATAGAAGTAGTGAATCTTTACATAACTCCCCCGTTTCAATTTTATTAAGGCTTAAAGTTATGCCTAACTAAGGGCGTGGCCACATTGAGTGACAGGTGGTGGATGTCGTCACAGGTGGCTCATCTCACTGAATCGTATTTTTTCCTGACAGGCAGCTCTATTAGCATAACATAGCTACATTAATTAATGTGAGCATTAATTCAGTATTGCATTATACGATCTGTCAGCTACTCTGCTAATTAGCCAGCTAGCCTCCGGTTTAGTGTGTTTATACTTAACATACATTACTGTTTTTCAGTGGGAACTGTGTGTGTTAACATTTAGCAAGAAGCTGAAATTACCTGTGATGTGATGTTTTAGCAAAACACTTCGTAGTTTTGGTGTGGTCGGTGTCTTTGTAAGTTAGCATTAGCTTAGCACATTTCACCTCTTCATTCCTCACACTTTTCTAGTTCATCCCTCTTATCCAAATATGGTCACGTCTGGCCTTAAAAAAAACAAGATGGCAGTTGCCAAATTGTCAGACTCGAGGCTTCAAAAGGTCCACAAACCAATAGCTGTCACAGCTGTTAAGTGCAATTCTTTTACACAGTCTGAGGTGATGTATTTGAGTTAGTGTACTTGGACTCATACTCAAATGTGCAGCCTCATACAACCGGTTGTCTAGTATTGAATCAGAACAACTATACAAGTTATTCAGAAGAAAATCTTCAGCATACCTTCCTTGGACATGGCAGGAAGTAAAAGTGGAAGAAAATAAAATTGCATTATCAATTAAAGCCGCTGAGTTGGCAGAGGAAGTATCAGACTTTCAATATTCCCTCATTTAATCAAATTCATAACACTTACTGCAGTTTGTGTGTGAGAGAAATATCTCAAAATTGCTTCTGTCACATGTAATTTGCAGCATCAGCTTGAGTGTGCGGCTAAAACGCCTCCCAATGGGCAGCGATCTGAAGGAAATATTTGCCTATGATTTAAAAAGAAAAAACAAGGGACTGTTGTTGTGAAACATTTATAATGTATTTTCTGGCTCCTTGAGCTATTACATAGTGCCAAAAATATATTAAGTGCCCTGTTATTTACATTTTACGACCATTACTTATTCTGCAGCAAGTAACGATTATAAAAGGGAGACCGAGTGGTTCTTCAGAGCTGTACAAAAAAGAAGTCCAGATCAATATTTGCAGTTTAGCAGCAGTCTTTGAAATAGCATTATGTTTTTACTTGGCGGTGGGTTTGTGTCTGTGCGAGTGTTTGGTTTCATTGAAAATTAATCCTTTATATTCTGCTTATGAATGATTTTATCTTTTAATCTTTTATACTATTCTCTGTACGGGTTCTGGACCTCGTTAGCTTGTGTGCACATATTCTTCTTCAAGCTCTCTGTGTAATAACAGTGACAGCCCTGTGACAGGGTTAAAGAAAAGCCCTTTCTGTTCATATTATAAGGCTAATTTACCTTAGGTGATTGCAATCTAGCCAGAAAAATTGTCACGATAGTTTGCTATTACGGCACAGTTTCATCTTTGGAGAAATTGTAAAGCAGTTTTCAGTTTCATTAAAAAGTCATCTGATCCTGAGTTAGGATAAACAGCCTTGGCAGCCCTGGCCAGCTGACACTGGCAATCTGCAGCTGTAGCACTGATGGCTGAAAGCATGAATAGCAGTGAGCAAGAACAATAATAGAATGATGCAGTGACAGCAGTTAGGTATAAAGATGCAATTTAGGCCTTTATTTCACTTTGTCTCAGACGTATCATATAAAACGGGGATATTTAACACTTAGGTGATTAATTGATTTTCTGCATTTTACCCTGTGTAAAAACTGAAGCTTAGATCACATTTCAGTCAAAGAAACAGCTTCTCTTTCATATGCCTATGCGTGCCGCAGGCACCTGAAGTAGCATCCAACTAATTTGAGCTCTACTTTCAAAACCAACAGACCACAGGATGTCTGAAAAGTGTGTGTAAACATAGATGAAAAAACAATTTTCACTTTTGAAAAAAATACTCTTATTGTGGTTTTCTCTCTAGAAAAACCAATCAATATTTTTTCCAGGAGTCATTATGGTTTCATTCACTTTTTTTGACCCTCTAATAATTATACTTGTGGTTCTATTGTAAATCACTGCTCTGTTAAAAGGGCTAATAGAAAAGCTTCGATTTCTGCCTTGATTGGTGATTGACAGCTTGCTCACCTGCAGAGTCAGACTTTCAAAGCTTTTTTCCTTTTCCTTTTTACAGTAACCGGCCTGAGCATAACTTAGCTTCATTAGATAATGTTAGCCATAATTTGGTATTGCACGATATGGTGTGTCAGCTAGCCAACTAATTGGCCCATTTCTGCTAATTACTGTGTTGATATGTCACTGGAAGTTAACGTTACTGTTATCAAACACAGCTGTTAACTGTTAATTAACATTTAACAAGTAGCTGAAATTAATTGGTGTTCATTTAACATAACATTTCCTTGTTTTTGGTAAGTTAGTGTTTGTGTTAGCTTGGCAAGTTTCACCCATCACCCCCTCGCTCTTCCCCAACTCCACCCAGGCTAACAGACAAGCTAGCCTGTTAATTTGTATGCTTCTACATTATGTGAAGTTGACTTCACTGTTAGCAAGTAGCTGAAATTATGCGGGGGCATTTACATAAGCTTTCCTGGTAAGTAGTGTGTTCAGTGTTTTCAGTAAGTTAGCAGGAGAGTTACCTTGGCAAGTTTCACGTCTCATGCTTCCCCACTTTCACCCTCTTGTCCAAATTCGTGACTACATCCACTTCTTGTTAACTGTCTATGAATTAAGTGAGAATAATTTTGAGCTCCACTGAGAGTGTTTCCGATTTTGTTGTGTCAAAACCTTTCATATTTGTAAGTGTACTACAGGGATGTTAGCATCCCGCAGCGTCTCTCAGGCTGGCCCCTCTCCACTCTCCCACCCTGGCTGTTTTTCCCTTCCATCACAGCCTTCTCAATTTTGACAAGAGTAGTCTAGTGATGTGTTGCCAAGCTCAGTCGAGCACCTTCCAACATGCCTTTCATTTATCGAAGTGAGCTTTCATCAGACCACTACACTCCCTCTCACTGCGCCCTGTTTTGCATGTTTGTGCACATGGACGCTACACAATCAGCCACGTTTGGGCGATGGCCATGAGAGAGTCACCTTGTCTGCGTCGTTGTATGTGTTCAGCTTAGTGGCTCAGGCTGCTGTTCTCTACACTGGCTAATTCATCCCTGATACAGCCTCAAAGTGTTGTGACGCGCCGTCTCTCGTTCACTGACACAGACAGAAGCCTACGTGGCTCAACTTTGCTTTTCTGTCTTTTCATGACTTGAAAACACTGTGCAGGTATTTTTCCTTAAGGAACCTTCAAAATCATGAATCTTTTACTCAAAGCTCACTTCACAGATTCCATTTCACCTGTATCTGAAACAACAAGCCCCCTCCAACACAGCCCCAGCAGTGTTTTTAAGGCAGTTCTACGATTTCTGTTTGAACACTTTGAACACTTACTGTATGTACTTTTCAGGAAAACTGGTTTAGTCTGCATGCTGTTTTCAGTGCTGTTCCTTCCCAATATAGAATTGAGCCAAAGCAAAAAAAAAATAAAGCTACCCCACTTGTTTGTACCATCAGAGTAGTAAAGATGAAAAATACATTAATCACCACCTAGTGTGCAGCACAAGGGAATCGTCCAAATAATCGCAGCATAAAACACCCCATGATTATGTTTGTGCTTTTTGCAACGTGGGAACATTTCTTCACCTTTTGACAGCCATTGAAGTCTGTCCTCTACAAGCCATGAAACATAAATGAACAGTTGGGCCAGTACTGCAAACAGGTGTGCCAGCTGTATAGAGTTGTAGCGGTACACAAAACACTGCTTCCACGCTTGCCACAACAAAGTAACGTGAGGTTCTTACCTGTGTTACTGTGCTTAGCCTGATTCCGGTGAGCAGGAAACCAGGTTTTAGTTGGTAACAAAAATGCCCTAAACTTAGAAGGTGCAATAATATTTACAATTAATGGCTAATTCATATGTTGTCAGTA
>JAPQRN010000017.1:12891568-12907735 GCA_037367275.1 Coranthus polyacanthus | reverse complement strand
TCATTTAATAGAAAGATTATTTCACTGTTGAATTATGAAGTGCTTTGAGCACCAGTAAGGTAGAAAAGCATCATATGGTCGTCTTTCCCTACCACACCCCGCATTTTTTTTTTTGTCCTCTTTTTGCCCCCTCTTGTCGGCGCTCCTCACTGCTCAGGTCACCTGTGTTGATTTACTGTCAAATCTTCCAGGATTATCGGTAATCCCACAGCAGTAAAATCTGTTTGCTGACAGCTGTGCTCCCTCTAACAGTGTTGCTGTTTCCTGCGCACACACTGCCCTATATACCAGAAAAAGCACGTCTTCCTCCCCAGAAGAAAAAGAAAAGACATTAATTTTCTGCTTGAATGGATTCCAATTGACAATATTCTGCTCCCCTTTTTCTGTGGTATTTTCTTGTATTTGACTGTAACGTTGGGCTCCTTTCTACGTTTATGGATTAGGGGGTAGGGATAAATTTATTGTAGGTAAATAGGTATGATATTGGATATATTCTCACAGTGTCACAGATGCTCCAGGGAATCTCAGCCTTGGTTTATAAGGACCACTGCTTTTTTAACATTACAGGGAATGACTCTCTAATAATTTAGCCATCCCTTCTCACACTTCACTTAGTCGGCAGGTGTTCAATCAAATGAAAATATAGACACGCGCTGTGTCTCCTTTTTCATCATGGATAAATTGAAGTTGAAGTAGAAAATGAGTGAGAAACAAATTGTGCTGTACACACCCTAGAAGATATTAGTTTTATCGATCGAGCTGTCTTTGAATTGGCAATATGTAGTTTCACCAGAGTATGATGCTATGATATCACAGTTTGTAATGAAGTGCAATTCATTCACAAAGAAATAGATATTTTTTCAATGATTACTGCGCATATATTCCCTGCAGTGACAGGCTGAGAAATCTACTCCAAAGCTCTGTTGAGACCAAAGAGTTAGAAACAAGAAAACTTGCAGCTACTTACAAAACGCCAGTCTGTGAAAGTTCTGAAAGCGTGCCAGTTTATACCAATGCAACGACGCAAGATAGTGTGTCGTTTGATAATAACAATCTGTAATTATATAGAACTCTTTAGAATCCAAGTTACAAAGTGGCAGAGGCAGAGGCAGACAAGCCATAAATCATCAGGTTTTAAAAGAAAACAGACAGAAGCAATTTGGTGTGTGAACCCAATAAAACGACATAATGTCAAAGAAATTAAAACTCAAGAAAATCAAGAAAACAGATAAAAACAACCCCAACCCAATAAAAGGACATAAAAGTCATGTCAACGGAATTAAAAATCAACTAAAATCAGGAAAGGCTGTCTGATAAAAGTATGTTTTAAGAAGAGACTTAAAAGAGTTTACTGACTCTGCCGAATGTAATTTCCTTTGGCAGTTCGTTCAAGAGCTTTGGGGCCCTTAGTGCAAACGTTTACTGTCGTCTTTACACTTCAGCCAAGCCTGTGGAACAGATAAAAGCCCTCTGCCCGAGGATGTCAAAGTACGAGATACAAGTATTCCATAGCAACCAATCTTTTTACTTCCATTACAGCTGGTAGTTTTTTTGTAGCGTCTCAAAATTTGAACGACAATTTTGATTAGTCATCGTGAGTTGTAGTTCTGCTATTGATGAAACAGAGAAAACATAAAAGAAAAACAAAATGATCGAGAATTTTTCCAAACAATTTCCAGAGCAGTTCTGTTGTTAAGAGGATCTGGTGTCAGAGAATAAGCAGAGAAAACACAAACTAAAGAAACTAAAGGTCGACTGATAGCGACTGATATCATAATGATTATTTAGAGCAGTGAAAAGCAGATTACTCAGCCGATATCACTGCAAAATTTCGCACTTTTGGAAACAAATTATTTTTGACTTTATTAGGAACTTGGTAACTGTTTATCTGAACATTTAAAACAAAGTAATAAATAATGTGTGTGTAAAACACACATTACACATAGTAGTACATCACACACCTTGTCAAGGTGGTAGCAATTGTTATTTTCCTTCAAAGTCAGGAATTCCACTTGAGACGCCAAATATATTAGAATACTGTATTGGTATAGTGATAGTTTGTAAAACATTCAATCAAAACAGATTAATCAGCCAAACTGTGAACAGAGGAATGGCTGATTATAACGCTGTGCTTCTTGGAAACAGGTGAGCTACAGCCCATAAATACTGAGAAAAACACACACTGTGATACACTACATTTTAAATCTACCCACTGGCGATTTGATAAGCTAAGTCACAGTAGATGCATCAAACAGTTTGAGTTGAGCTCAGACAGGTCAATTCACACCGCTGCAACTTTCACCTGTAATGTCCTAAAATGGTTTTCTCTCATCACAAATCTGTAGTCTGATAAGGGATTTAAAGAGTGGTATCTCAACACTTGCAGTCATTCCTTGTATTTTTCTGCATATATGAGAACATGTGCCTGTGCTTCTTTCCCAGGTGGTCTACAAGAACAACGATATCCGTCTCGAGCTGTCCCGACTCGCCCGCATTGTGGACCCCAAGATGAAACTGCAGGGTGACATTGTCTTCAAGTGTGAAAACGTTCCCACCCTCGACCCCATTAACTTCGAGACCCCGGACTCCTACCTGGCCTTGCCAAAATGGAACACCAAACGCGTGGGCTCCATCTCCTTCGACTTCCGCACCTCCGAACCCAATGGGCTCATACTCTTCACCCATGGTAAGCCTCAGGACCGACGGGACGCAAAGGGCCAGAAGAACAACAAGGTGGACTTCTTTGCGGTGGAGCTGCTGGACGGAGGGCTGTACTTGCTGCTGGACATGGGCTCCGGCACCATCAAAGTCAAAGCCACCCAGGCTAAGGTCAACGACGGAGCCTGGCACCATGTGGACATCCAGAGAGACGGGCGCTCAGGTAAGAATGAAGGCAGGGGAGCAAGATAAAAGACACCCAAGGTTTAGACAGATTCTAATTGTGACAGTTTAATTCGTTTTTAGTTTTTATTGTTTCAGTTTGGTTTTAGTTAGTTTTACGAGTGCAAAAGCAGTTTTAGTTTTAACTTTTTAAGTTTAGTTTGAATTTAATTTCAGTGTTTGAGTTTTTCAGTTATTTTGAGGAAAGAAATCATTTATAGGAGTTCAGATGAAAGAATGCATGGCATTTACAGAACCAAAGCCATTTTATTATTGTTCAGCATGAGCCATTAACATTGGGGTAAAAGTAAAGTTCTCTATCTTTTTTGTAATTTTTATTTCAGTAATGGAAGATATTTTTTCACTTCTACTCATTTCACTATTTCACTTTGTTTTATTTATTTTTTTAGTATAAGAACCCTTTAGGATTTGCTGCCCACTATGTGTAATTACAGAACATTTTGCAACAGTACAAGGTTCACCAAAATGTAACCAATTGAATACAATGAAGCCCTTTTAGCCACAGTTTACCAGTAGGAGAATTAGACATTTTTACTGTTAAACATCACTGTCACTGTGTGTCAACTGTGAAAGTTGTAAAAGTAAACTGATCAACCAGGGGCCAGGTGCATAAAACTGTGCAGATTCATGACTACAGCTATGTGTACGCACAAAGAAAGAAATGTGCAGACACATTCTGTTAATCATATTCACAAAGCCATGCGTATGCATCGATCTGTTTCATAAATCTCAATCATTGTGGAATTGTGGGCACAGGCCTAGCTTCCCCTCCAAATGTTAGGCATGAGTGGATGTCGACACTCCTTTAATAATGTATTTGCGCCACAAATGATTTTGAATGAAAGTAACAATAAGATCGAAGCAGAATTTCACCGATATCCATTGGAGGAGTAGAGGGATGAAACATGTTTTTATTTGTTGGTTTTGGGATTACAAACAAAAGAAAATCTACTGAATAAGGAGAAGGTAACTGAGGATAACAGCACACTTCAGAGCAGAGGTACACTTTTAAAATGGTGTGATTAGATATGTACATGCATAGGTGTGAACACAGAGCACAACACCACAGCTGGCCTTAACACACACCTCCAGCTGCTTATAGCGCCATGCCAGTAATACATCACACACCTGTAAAGGATTATCCTCAGGGAGGTAAGAAAACATGTCAAAAGCAAACGAAATAGGAGGATACAGTAAAACTGATTACACAGAAAATTATTTAAAATGCAGCCAAGTGTAAATTGTACATATAATTATTTCTATAGTGGAAAAATATAATGGTATTAGCATTCAGTTTGGGTATAATTCCATGTCTCAAATTAACTTTCATATTCATATCATCATATAGTTTCTCTAAAAACCCTGTGTAAGCTGATCTAATGTATTTGTGAGGCGCACACATTCACACAGAATATTCTAGTTTATTTGGACCAGGTTATATGTGGGGGAAAAGGAATAGACATGATTGTTGTGTGCAGATATTCTGTGTACGTTTGTCCCCCGGGTTTCCCCACTTTTCTCTACACGTGCACAAGCATAACATCAAGAATGACTCATGTCAGGAAACTGAAATTGTTGCTCAATTACAAATCTGTTGCCTTTGGCCATACAGTATATCAGTTATGATGTAGTTAAGCCCAGAGTTGACAAGGCAAATAACAAAATGGTACAAGACAACGCAGTCAAACCGAGAAAAACAAAGTTGCTCTACTGTGTGATCCTAAATACTGTTTTAAGAACATATTGTAGCGTATATATTAGTTTACGTTATCAGAATTTATTGCCTTATAATAAAAAAAAAATCATATTGGTTTCCTTGTTTACTACGGCTATCTGTGTAAATGTAAAACACACTGACAAATGTGTATCCATGATGCCCAAAGCACTGCTTTCAAATTACTGACAGTGACAGTCAAACCAATAAATATTTTGTATTTTTAGTTGATATCTGTCTTTAAAAAAATTGAATGTTTTCGTCTAATGATTGACCATCTATATTCTGGGCAAATGTCTTCTTAAAATGAATTTTCTAGAAACCGTTAAGATAATGCAGATGCAACTGGCTTAAAATGTTATATTTTTTAAAAACTTTCAATCAAGAAAAAAACAGTAGTCACCTTGGAGCAGCTCTGGAGTTGAGAATGAAAGCTACAATGTCGTAATTGTTTATTTCCACATCATAGCTGTAAGCTTCCTCAATATATTAATTTCAGACATGACTTATTGCCAGGATAAAGGCATATTTCTCTTGATATAGAAACTGACTCTATATCCTCACGCTTTTCCCATCTGTGTGTCCTCTGACCTCAAAACATGGCCAAATTCACAGAAAGTACTAGAAGAAGATTATATTAGAGAAAAGGGGTAGAAACTTCTGTTGCCTTGAGCTCCAATCTCCGCATTAGGTGGGATCCTCCAGAGAACTCTGGTGTGTTAGTCGGAGCTACAGCCTGTGTTATATATCAGGTTAGAGCAGCCAATTTAGCCGTGTGTCAGAGCTCGCTGCTTTGATTAATCACCAGCACAGCCCCCAGTGTGATAGCAGAGTAGAAAGTAGGATTTTCACAGGGAAAAAGAGGAATGAGACAGATATATGGATACCAGACTGAGGGATGGTTAAGAACAGGCATAATCACACTTGTGGCTTGAGTGAAATGTTAATCGGAGTCGCAAGTGAATTAAATTTTCTTGCCCACAAAGAACTCCAGCCACGCTGCTGCAAGGTGAATGTAACAAAAGTCAAATGTGATAACTCATATTACGCCTTTTTCAGACATTCTAAATTCATGTTTTGCAAAATAAATGATGTTTTGATATCTTACTACACTTCCTTGGCCTCAGTAAGTGCTGGTAGCAAGGTGCATGGATTTAGAGGAAAGGTTGTAGCAAAGAGAAAATCTGAAAGCCAGCACATCATAACATTGCATCGTATAAATTATGTATGCATTTCTGATATTTAGGTATACATTATCTTGTTTTGTGACTATTTTTGGTTGTGTTTATGTAGTTGAGTGAATTTAAATTCTGAGCATGTGCTCCTGCTGTGTTTGCAGATGGTGATAAACTAATTCTGCAAATTTAGATTTAGCTGCTGCCCTTCATTTTGCAAAGCAGAGCAACTTGGCTGTTAATGCCAGATTTGGATCATATTTTTTGTTGTTTGTTTTGTCCAAAGGTTTTTATTTTACATGTATTTCACATATCACAAAACAATAAGTGACAGATAACAATTCTACCAACAATGAAAAACAGCAGGTGATCATGTTGTACAACAGCAACAAAAAAAAAAACAGGAAAATACACAAAGGGACAGCCACAATAAGCTGCTCTGAAGTGTTTAGTTATCTACTGTTTACATATCAATATCCAACAACAGGGACTGAAAGCCTAAATCACCAAACCACAGGTGGGTCATGACGGGTTACTACTACTACTCCCTGGTGGAAACAACTTTCTATTCATGACAGACCAAGGTTAATTCTTAAATCAAGAAAAATCTGCACCGTGGCACTGTAGTAAGATGTATAAATGTCTCCCATCTGGCATGGTCTGGCATGTCTGTATGTCATCTCTTCATAGCCTGCCACTGTGCTTAATTGAGTAAACCACATCATTTTGTCTTTAAGAGGTTTGTAAACCATGTTTCTAATGGATTTTAGTGACGCGCCAACTTTAAATGCACAGAATCACACCGAGATGACATCGCAGTGGCCTTTTCTAATTGCATCTGTTTTAGAATACAAATATACATTTGTGTCAGTGAATTTACTCACATTTTGAGTTGACAATACATGTACTCTAATGGTACATCTTTGTTTTATTGATCACAGTTTGGTCTGGATCCACTGATATGATTTTGTTCAGGGCCAATACCGATTATTAGTCATCAAGGAGACCGATAGCCAATGTTTGGAACTGATATGCATTTGCAGAACAAAATAAAAAAAACTTGATGTCAGCATCTCCAGCACAAAGCTTTGTTGAAATGCCTTTAAACTGAAAACAAATAACGAGTACAAAACAATGATATTTCAACAATATTTGTTCTGAATTATTTGTGTATTTAATTTATTTATCCTTTATTTAGTCAGTAAGGTCCCCATTGAGATACAAGATCTGTGGTCAAGATGGCAGCAATGGCAGCAACAGTAAAAAAAAAAAGAGGCGACACCGGCAATATCATCACTCAACAAACATGCTCCTGTTATGACAGTTTGTAAAATACCTTGAAAGGTATTGAAGAGTTTTCACATTGTACTGGAGGTATTATAAATAAAAGTACAAGTTATTTTTATCAGATATTGGATTTAAAAAAATACAGATACCAGTCATAAAATACATGTGAATATGTGATCCAGTAACCATCTATCCATAGTGGAAATGTCTTTTGAAGCACACACTCCATACATAGGACTGTGGATGTGTCATGTTTTTCATGTTCTGTGGTTCGGGTGTTGAAAATCATACATAGTCATTTCATGCCAGTGTAGTGTTTTTTTTTTTTTTTACTCATTAATGTTTTTTCCCTGTCTGCCATTCTATAATTTTCTTCCTCAAATATACTGTTCCTAGATAGTGTGTTATGAAGTCAGTCATCAGTGTAATCTTGGCTGCCAAACATACATTTGCACGTCCACCTACTCACACCACGTAGTAGCAGAAACACCGGCGTACTGCGCTATTTTTGTCTTTCCCGCTGGTGTTCCTCGGCTTTGCCATCGCCTCTATTTAATGCAGTGAAATGACCAAAATGCATCTGTCATTTTCACCTCTGTCCTTGCTTGTATTAAGAAAAAAAAGGGGCCATTAATCTCACATTCAGTCTGAAATGATCATTTTTGTCAAACTCAACATGTGTTTTTTTTTTTTTGCTGTAGCGCCAAATTCGCTACAAAATTGAGTATGATAAATGTCAACTATTTAGAGCATAATTGGGTTATTGCAGGATATTATCAGTAAGTGCTCTTTTCTCGGTTTAAACAAAATATGTTAGTGCACATAAAAATTAAGACAAGAAACGTGAAATGTCTCACTCGTCTTGCGAATCTTTTAAGAGCAAATTGAATCTCTGGCTGCAAGGTGAATGTAAAAAAGCAAAACTTGTATTATGTCATTTTCAAGCCTGCTAAACTGTGTTTTGTGGTAAAAAAGAATGTCTTTATATCTTTACTACATTTACTTGGCTGTAGCAAGGGCTTTTATTAAGAAAAAAAAAGTTGCTCGCATTCAGTCTGAAATAATCACTTTTATCAGTCTCAACACGTGTATTTTGTTTGTAGTGCCAAATTGTGTAGTATGAGTGCGATAAATGTCAACTATTTTCAGTGTAAGTGTAATTCTGTTATTGTGGGATTTTATCAGGAACAAGTATTCTGTCCTCTGGCAAAAACAAAATGTGTCAGACCACTGTATGAGAGGAACATAAAAACGAAACAAGTTAGACGCATGACATTATCTCACTCCTCTGGCAGATCTTTTAAAAGCAAATTGTTTGAGTGGATTTGAAGTTTAGTTTTTTTCCCTTTGGCACTGTGTTTGTTTTTACATATGATTGATTTTTCTTCCTCCAGGCATCATCTCGGTAAACAGCCGCCGGACCCCTTTCACAGCCAGCGGGGAAAATGAGATCTTGGACTTGGAGGGGGACCTTTACTTGGGTGGTCTCCCCGACAACCGCGCCGGCCTGGTGCTGCCCACCGAGCTGTGGACCGCTATGCTTAATTACGGCTACGTGGGCTGCGTCCGGGATCTGTTCATCGACGGACGCAGCAAGGACATCCGGCAGATAGCGCAGTCCCAGAATGTGACCGGCATCAAGTCGTCGTGCAGCAAGGTGACGGGCAAACAGTGTGACAGCAACCCCTGCAAGAACAACGGCGCCTGTAAAGAGGGATGGAACCGCTTCGTGTGCGACTGCACCGGGACTGGCTTCTGGGATAGTACTTGTGAGAGAGGTGAGACTTTTTCCCCAGTCATTTTTATTTTATTTGGAGACCGCACTGTGTTTTCTTATTGGGTTTGTCACTGGGCTTATTGATTTGTTGGTAAAGGACCTTTTAAAAGGGTAAAGCAGCTGCATTCTTTTTCTGCTGTGAGAAATGTCTTAGCTCAGGGTGCTTATGGATCTGTACAGTGATACAGTATTTGTGTTGGTTTTTTTTGGAAAATGCTAAATGTTGACAACAATTAATAAGTAGTTTTACAATGTGGAAATCTCTTATGGTGTCCTAAAGCTGGTTATGTAGCTGTGGTAGCGATGCAGCCTCTGTCTCCTAACAATAGCTTTTCCCAGGAAGTGGACAGTGTCGTATTTTAGTAGACAGGAGGAAGTGTGATTTGGGACACTTTTCTCCCAATATTTATGGAAGCTTTGTTGAAAGATTTAATAGGATTCCACTTTTCTGCCGAGTGGCTTTGGAAAATCATAGGGGTTTTTTTGCTGGGAAAAGGTTCTGGAGTGAAATTGAACTTCTGTGCTGGTGAAATGGGCTCCCCTTTTCTGGGTTTTAAGAGCTTGGAAGCATTAAGTTTTTATGAGACGGCAGAGATAGGGACACTCGGAGCTGTGGGAGAGTATGTTATCGGACTATTGTTCTGATTGTTCTGCACTTTTTTACTATCAGTAGAGGGCTTTAAGTTCTTTCCTAAGAACTTGAGGTGTGTGAAGAAATACACTTTGAGAAGGAATAATGAGTATCTGGAGAATAGGCTGTTGCAACCAGCAGTTAGTGTGACTGAGGAAGGCTGGTGACATAATGTGTTGTTAATGCTTGAAATAAGCCAAAGGAGAGTAGGGATATGAATCTGTGTGTACCTTACATTCAGAAAGGCATTTATTACATTGTACCATTGTATGCGTTGTAAAGGCTGAACCCTGTTCCTCTTGTGACGCTGATAACTTGTAACTTAAAAATGAGAGTGACTGGCAGCGGAACTTAGGAATGAATTTTAAAGTTTTATAGAACCAGATAAAATCTAAAATGGAGACCTTAGAGATACGAAACACACATAAATAATAAATAAGGAAAAGTAAATTTTACATTTAGAAAAATGTGCAGTGGATGTCCTGTCCTTCTGTGAATGAGTTGAGTCAGGGAGCTGAGACGGTCTGTTGAAGGCAGCCGTGTCTCAGCTTCACAGCTGTGTGTATTTTAGTAGCACTTAACATCATGTTGTATCTACATAAAAGAGAATTAATGCAGCATACTGGCCAAGCAGCACAGAGCCAGGGTGCCTCACTGACCTCCCACCCACAGAAGACAACACGAAGTCCCATGTCCTTCACTCCACAGCCTCCCCATCCACATTCCCTGACTCTTCTTCTTCTTCTTATTCTTCGGTCCTGTTCGACTTCCTCCCACACAGCAGTCTCTGTGATCATATCTCTGTGAAAGCTGTTGCCGTTGGGTGATAACCCATGGGACTGTGTGTCGACCCTCGAGTTCTTGAGCTTCAAAGAAAGAGTCGAACTGTTCAGCAGTTGATTTTTTCTTTGCATAATAAGACTCATAATAGAGATAAAAGACCAAAAGTTTAGTAAAAATGTGTTGCTAATGCTGTTATGACTGAATGCAGAGTTTCATGGTTGGGGAAGTATTGGAACAGTTTGCCAGTGACGGGAAAATGAATCACCACTAAGCATAGATATTTAGTCATTTGAAGGGTTTGTCGCGACGTTTAATAAAATAATCCTGGTGTCATCTCACATACTCAAGTGTTATATATGTACATATATTGAATTTCCATATTCTGTGTGAAATGGATGTACATGAAGTGAAAACAACACGTGCAAGCTATATATAAATCTAATGAGCAATTTAATAGCCCATACAAAATATTTTTTTTTATTGAATGTACTATGGCTGTCAATCGATTTCAAAAATATTCAAATAATTAATTGCACATTTTTTTCTTCTTAAGACCGATGTTTGTAATACATTACATATAATTGTAAAACTCACCGAATTTGTGTAGAATCAACCCAAAGTAAGTACATTTAAATTCAACCCCTATTGTTTTATATTATCTCATCTTTCCCAGGCCAATATGTTAAAGTGAAAGGTGAAAATGGTCAAGCGAGACAGACAATTAACGAAGAGAGCGAGTGGCAATAGCGTTGGATTAAGGAGTGAATCAGAGGATTTTAAATGTTATTTTTCTGATTGTTTCACAGCTGTTACTGTACTGAAACACAAATAAACACACCCACACTTTCAAACAACTTGCAAGTCACACTATCCAACGCTGGTCATAGGTCGGCTGGCACAGGAAGTAAACAAAACTGCATTAAGTTTGTTACTTTTTAAAAAAATCCATTAATTTTATTAATTTTAAATTATTCATAAAATGAACACTCCTAATTTTATAATTCTGTATTATCTTCATATATCTGGAGGATAATAATGTTTTGTTTTATCGGTAACATATGACAGTGCGACTCTTGATATCAGGGACATATATGTCACGTCATGTTTCCATATGGGCAAGGTTATAGTAAAACATTTTAAACAGAAAGCCTTTTTTTTAAAGTAGGTGTGAAAGGTGTAGCTGGTCATCATTTAACAAGGACGCTGTTGGTTACATTATGGGATTTGTAATTGGACCAATATGAGGGAACTTTATTTTGTACCATTTTGTATTTAACTCTACCCACCCACTTTAAGGACATGCTGCAGTAGCCCCTGAAGCATTTAACTAACATTCTGTTACTTAACAACTATAATTTTGAGTGCTATGTATTTTTTGGAGGCTATTTTATCCCTTTGGATGGACCTCATCCTCACTCATTTTGTCCAGTGCCCATTCATTTTTTCTGCCAGTCATTAAAGTCAGGGCTGTGTCTGCAAAACCCCTCTGGGTTTTTTCTTTTCTTATTCAACTTCCTCTGAAGGTATTGCCGGTTTCTGTGTGTGTTTTGGCCTGTGGTCAGGGCTGAACAGTCCAAACCACCCCGATGTCAGTGCAAAGACACGGCAGCTCGATATGGGAGGAGCCCTCTCAGTTTGCTGAACCGCTCACTTTCTCACGTAGAGTGAGGCCAGCCACCCTGTGGAGGAATCTCACCTCCACTGTTTGTGTCAGCGTTCTTATTTTTCTGTCTTCTACCCAAAGCGCATGACCTCAAGTAAGGGTTGGAGAGAAGAGTGGACAGTAAATTGAGAGGTTTGATTTGTAGCTCCCTTTGTGCCAGGTCTGTGTACACGAGGCAAAGTCCTTCATCCTTTCTCTTACAATAAAAATGTATTTCAGCCAGTTACTCTGAGGATTCAGGAGCAGCTGATCTTTATATCGACCAGCTGACCCTTAGTCTACGCTTGAATTTGGAAATAAGTCGTTTCACTTATGCTCAATAAGGAAACAGTAAATTCCAGGGTAGATTAGTTGTGATGCTGATTCTTTTCTACTCAGGAAACAATAGATGATGATGAAGAAATCACTTTTTTATTTAAAAAGTTATTTTTTCACAATGAACATGGCGCACTTTGGAACTAAATCAAATGTATTAGTCATGCGGGTGGAACAGTTTATTTTTTTTTCTCCTCCATGCTTTTAAGCAGCCCCTGGAGCTCCCCAGTGACAATATCAAACAGCCACTGAGATGTATTCACACATGGCGCTTGCTATTGATCTCAAGCACACTATACCATACAGCAGAGAATTGTGCTCGTATGATGAGACAAAGGGTGAAATGATAGAGATCAGTGCTCTCCAGGGGAGGGTAACAAAGGTTATACATCTACATTACAATAATTGGCCTTTGCCTGTGACTTTGAGCTGGAATGTAAATAAGCTCTTTTGTCTGTCTTCAGTCTAGACTTTGTCAGATATTTTTAATAAAAATGGATTTCCTTGAGAGGCAAAGGAAATTTGTTGCATTGCATCAAAGACCTCCTCCACATTTTATGTATTATGAGCCTAGAACGACACATTGATTACACGAATAGGATTTGGATGGAATGCGTCGATGCGTTGCGCCGTTTATGTTATCCTCAATTATGCCGGCTCTCGCTCTTGATCATGCTGAAAATAAGACTTCATCCCCAGTAGCCCAAACTCGATAGTCAAACGTGTGGCAATTCTTTAAACAGAGACCTAATAAAATGGTGCTCTGCGCTACCACAAGATCTCAACAAGACTCCCTCCAGCACATGCTAACAGCTAATATGGCAACACTGCACTCCAGCACATTTGTAAGTTGTGAGCAGTTAAGTTATACTCACATAGACCTATACAACAAAACTAAACCACGTAGCTTTTCCTTTAACGTGACACGATAAGGTGGTGTAAGCAACTTTTACAGATAAATAATACAAGTGCATTTAGCCTTTAGCATTAGTCATTGAAGTCATACCCAACACTATCTACAGTAATTAATAGCAGAAGTAAACAACACCACTCCTAATTAGGCCTACCCTGCATAAATCTTAACTTCATTGATGAATAATATACTGATAGATGTTCTTTTTTAATTCTCGGTGCTTTATTTTCTTTTTTATTCTGTATTTCTAAAACAAGGATTTGTACGAGAAAAAGGCTTGAGTAAAAGGTTGAAAGATTCATAATAGGTGTTAGTTATTATTTATTAGTTTGTTATCCAAATGATTAATTCACCCTTCAGAAAATAAGATTAGTTATGAAAATACAATGACCCGTAACCACATTAACTAGCTGCTTCTGGATAAATTGGCACTAAATATTACAATATCATGGCATGAGCTGGAGCTAATGGTTTATTCAGCCGTCATTACTGTGTTTATTTAAAGATCAGGAACATGTTTTCTCTTAAGATTAGTTCAATTGCGTCTGTGATTTCCAGAAACCGTAAATATTGCTTGTCAGTTGTTGAGGAAGCTGAATTCTAATGCGGTGGCGCGTGAGCTACACTTTTTATTTTGTGTGAGTTTTTTTTTATGAAACTTGAATAGTGCAGGATTTGTACTGGGTCATACTACTAGTGAGGACACTGAATTCAAGTCCTTGGAGCGACGACCTGCTATGATTCATGTACAGCTATTGTATCTTCACACAGTCTATATCTTTCTATATCTTTCGAGTATAGCGTGGTGTGTTTGAAAATATGCGAGAGAGATTCTCCTCATGTCTCTCGCATATTTTCCAGAATACACGTGTAACATACCGCGTTCCTATTTCAAAAATGTAAGACAAACATAACCCCTGCCTTCGTGAAATAATGCATGTGACTGTTTATTTCACTTGTTGGACAAGCAAGCCATGCCACGGCAATTGAAAATGTATCAGTAATACGATCAGAGTGGATTGAACATGTAACTGACAACAGTGTTTAACTACAAAATGTCCCCCCACACGGCTGTTGATTTTTATAATTCCAAAAACCCAGGGAAATGGCAAGTTGTTTTAGCACATTTTGCACTGATGATATTTTTGGAACCCAAATAATGGAATCATCAGAAATGAGAGTCTCAAGATGATTTCATCATATTTGTATTGAACGAAGCACATTGCTCTGTGTAATTTCTTCTCTTCCGCTGGGAGCTAAAGAAGCTAGCAATTTTCTTGTTCTGTTTACCAGAACGAAAAATGCAACCTGACAGATATTTTAGAATGTTTGAGGAGATCAAAGATCTTACCAGGCGACAACTTACAGACAACAGCGCTTCTGTCTCTTGTTTTCTACCTGCTATGTGCGCCAGGTTTAGTACACAGATCGTTTCTGTGTCTCTTATCTCTTGTGTCTCTGTGTTCTGTCTCTTTTTGAAATCCTTCTCTTTCTCTCCACCTCTCCCTGTTTAGAAGAGGATTAGTCTCCCCCTTCTCCTCCACACACACACACACACACACACACATGCTGCCTCTGTCTGGCGTGTCTGCTTTAACCCAGCCCACGAGACACGACAGTACCTGTGATCGGAGGTCGGCCGTGGTATCACACAAACAGATGTAGTGCCAGCATGGGAGCCAGCCAGACACTGTGTGCATATATTCCTATACTGAAGGTGACTAATTAAAAAAAAATTATCATCACTCACTGTTTTTGTTTGACCCTGTGTGTCTGTGTCTGCGCACGTCATGCGATTGCATGCATTCACTCGATTAGCCATGCTGTTTTATGACCCCCCCCCACAAACTCGGGTTTGTGTGTGTGTTCCTGCCAGCCAGGCTGTGCCAATGCCCCATGCAGGTGTGTGATACAGGGGCCCTGGCCCTGATAGACCCCTCATGTCTGGGTTGTGACTGGGAGCGTAGCCCTGCCAAAACTCGTTTGCCTGTGATCTGAATTCAAATAGAGCAGCTTGGCTCGATGCAGCCCCAACAGGCCAAGAGAAAAGCAAAGCCGCTTGCTTAAAATACAACACTGGGCAAATATATAACCATGGTTTTAGGGGAAAGGATTGCTTTTACACAGTGTTACACAAGGAACGGTAATAGTGGTAAAAATTATGTTATTTCTTTCCTTTTGCAAGCCAGTTTTTCTGTTCAGGTTGTTGTTTTTTATTGTCTCTTGCTGTGCCTGCTTTAATCATGTGCTAAAGTGCAAAGAGGTTATTTTTGTAACATCTATCGGCGTAGAATATGTCTAATTGGGTTGAGTCAGGCATACAGGTTTAGTTTGCTGTAGTGCCTTAAAAGTGATGCAGGAAAATGATTTTCTTCTTGCATAGCCTGCAGTCAGATTCACAGTAAGAGGAGAACAGAAACTATTACCTTCCTGTAATGATAACGTTTGAAGGTGGGCTTTGTCCTCTGTCTTATTTTTGGGAGACAGCTGGAGGCTTTATTTCTTTTTGATTGTTACATTCCATTACATGAAAAGGTTACGCAAATGCCGCACCCCAAAAGGAAAACTCTAGTACAACAGCTTATTCAGGTCATATTTGAGTCTAGCTTGTAAGAAGTGACATTAATTCAAGACTACAGGGAGGTATATTTGATGTCTTTCACTTACTCTGCCGAAACAGGAAGAATGTCTTCCCAGGCGCACCGCTGCGATTCAGCAAGCTGCTCAGTCATTCAAACAGTCAGTCAGTAAGTCAAGCTTTTTGTTTGTAAACGGTGCACGGGCCTGTTTGTGTGGGTGTGGGAGGGAGCTTTTAGGAGCCAGGGTGTTGCTGACAGTCGTGTGTTTCTGAGTGCCGTGCAGCTGATAAAGTAGCCCAGTTAATCAGGTAAATAGGCCTGTAATGAAGTGTGTTTGTCTGACGGTGTGCCAGCCTAGCGCCGAGCAATCCCACTGAGACTCTCCTCTTTCTGTCTTTCTGCTGCATCTACACACACACACACACACAC
>JAPQRN010000017.1:12880477-12891468 GCA_037367275.1 Coranthus polyacanthus | reverse complement strand
GCCTAGCGCCGAGCAATCCCACTGAGACTCTCCTCTTTCTGTCTTTCTGCTGCATCTACACACACACACACACACACACACACACACACTCACACACTCACTGCCACACAATCGCACTCAGACACACAGTCAGGAAAGAACACACACACACCAATCCACTGGAGACAGATTGGATTGTGTCTAATGCATATTGCATTTTCCCTGACAAGATGCCACCGCCCACATACAGTAAGTGCCGTGTTTTCCCTACTGTCAGTGGAAAGGAGCAGTGATGGCTCCGGGCCTGAGCTGAAGGCTCAAGTGTGTCCGCCGCAGATCAGCGGTGGCATCAGTCATGATGGCGCTGGCTTCCTTTTGCTTTCACAGGAAACCACTCTTTCATCAGCCAAAAATCCCATATAAATTTAATATCATTACACATGATTTAAAGCTTTAATTGACTGATGGGAGAGAAGTAGAGTATTGGTTGAAATTGGTCAAGCTCCTCATGTTAGCAATTAGGCCAGTTTTTGGCGCATCATTACATTCCCGCCCAAACTCATACACGTCTTAATCACATCAATCACATTGGTACTCACAAAGATAGAAAGACCAGAACACACACCGTGCAATTACCTGCTCATTTTTCCTCAGTGTTCATGCACAATGGCAGTGAAATAATGGGTTGCCACATGGCTTTTAGAGTTTAATCACAGGTAGTAATTGCTGAACAGAAATTGGATGACATTGATGCCCGCCGCCTTCCTATATAGAATCTTGTAATCTCATAATGACATTATACTGCATTTGCCTTTAGGTTGTACTTAAAAACTGTCAGAAGTTGTAGTTTTTACAACATTTACTGTTGTGCTAAATCCAAAAAAGGAAACAAAAAAAAAAAACTTCCCCAAGAAAAGAGAAATTAAAAGTTCAGTGTGTAATGTTTCTTGACATCTAGTGGTGAAGTTTGCAGCTACAGATTGCAACTAACTGAGTGCGCCACGGGGCTTTTTATTTGAGAGAATAACAACACACTCCGACATAGCAGCGCAGCATGGCGGACGATTCAGTACATTGCGATATGTTTGGATTTTTTGAAAGATCTCATTTTAGTGAATTTGTCATAATTGAAAAGAACACATCACATGCATAGCAAAGTTGTGAAAAAAACAAGGTGTTTATTTGTGCAGTCAGAACAGTGTGATCTGCATTTGTATTTATCCAGCGACATCTAACCTCACAGCACTACTTTTTGTGCACTCTGAGTGAAAGAATTTACATTATGTGTATTATAGAATAAACAGTACGTTAACTTCTTAAATTTAACATTCACAAAACAACATTTACATAACTAACATTTACACGTATCAGTAAAATAAATAATTCCTACAACCAATCTTTTCTTATAATCTATTAATTAAAATTTGATATAGTTTTGTTAATAATTGATACAGTACCACAGCATGATGTTGTGATACTCTAGTGCCTTTTCTTAGTGTATATGCCCATCTCTTTTTGGCAACTTCACCTAAATCATTGCCAAAAGAAGATGAACAGATTTGCTTGTTGATGCTTTGTATGTACTATGTCTATAATTGCCGTAGGTGACACTTGTTCAAGGTGTGACCCATGCAGTATCTCCAGCTCCATTGGAAACTCTAAATTTGGCTGTCATTAGTAGTATGTGTTGTGATATTCACTGCGGTTGTTCTACTGTTTGAAAATGCAACAGGAAATATAGGAAAGACATCTCAGTCAGGATTTGGTCCTGAGCCAGTAGAGGCAATGTTTCAATGTTCAATGTTTCAAATCAATGGCATCTCCACTGCACTTTCTCTGCACCCAGGGTGATAACCTTTTGTTTTTAAAAATCTTTTCCAAACCTATTTGTATTCAGATGAGGTTTGTTCTTCAGATATGCTGAAAGCCTGTTTCAACAGTATTCAAATGGCAGAATTTAAATTCTTGTATAAACGCCTTGTCCACCCACAGAGGGTGATGAAAAAAAAACTCAATCTTGCTCAAAGTCTCCTTTAATCCTCAAGCTCTATAATAACCCTCGCATAATTGCGGGGCCGTCTTAGTGCAAATAATTTTTTGAGGTCAGCTGCCAATTACCACCACATATGAGTTGATCTCAAGTGTCAAACCAAACTTGTGCACATGTGTTGTGTTTTGTACAAGGAATTCTAATCATACCAACTTGCACTGAATCATCTTAGTTGCCAAAAGCTCTTTCTGACCGTAAACACATTTGGTTCAGCTGCCAGTTAGTAGAAAAGTGAAGCTGTTTTTAAAGAAAAGAATTGTAATATCAAAGTACTTTGTGTACAGAGCATGGAAAACCTCAAATGTGTTTGCAAAAGTTTCAAAAAGCTTGTTCATTTTAGAATTTGTGTTTTTAAAAATGAACCTCCAGCAGTGTAGTTCTCTGTGATATATATTTTTAGAATCTCTTTTCATTCACTTCATGCAAAAAAAAATGGGTGATATTAAATACGTATCCATTTTATTTTGATCCAACAAAGTGTGCAGATCATAGCAAGAGAGATCTTGAGAACCCCCGATGCTTTTACGGCTTTCAAAAGAAAGAATTAGTGAATGTTTGTGGGTCTGTCTCCAAGGTCATATTTCTGTTTGGCAGTATGGGTTGATGTGCGCAGTACACCACCTGACAATTTGGTTTGAATAAAAAGAACATCACTTCAAGGTTGATAACCGCGCAGCTGTCTGAGTGTGCACTGCATAGCCACTCACCTTTCAGCTGGTTTTCCTATTTTTTCTTTTTCCAGCTTAGCTGTTGGCATTTGGAGAAAGCCATTATCGCTGAGTGAGATAGAATGAGATGTATAACTGAAGCCTTCCCAGCCTCCAAGCCTTTTTCCCGTGTTATCATAAGGTAGATATTCACCCACAGAAGGAAGGGTGAGGAAGACTTTAGAAGCTGAGAAAGCATGACTAAGTATTTAATTACCCTTAGCCTTACCGTTGTCATTCGGAATGAACATTTTTTTCCCCCCTTCTTTTCTCACTGCCTTGACTGTAAAAAAAACTGTTGGAGTACTGTGTTTGTGTCCCCTTCTTTTAAAGAAAGGATAAAAGTTTAAAAGAAATCCACCAACATCTACAGTATAACCCTTCCTGTTTCTGTGTACCGCAGCTCCCTTTCACCCCTCGTCTTTGGCTCGTCCTCGTCTCTTCCCTGCCCCTCTTCTCTCCGTAAACGGGTGATAAGCACCTTTGCCGGGACATTTATCTCCACAGACAGAGAAAATGACACTTCAAGGTCTGCCCTTACTAACAGGCCAGAGAGCACATACAAACACAGTACAAAGCTGGGTGGGGGGAGTGGAAGACGGGAAGGATGAGGAAAATGGAGAGGAAAGACAGCGAGAAAGATGGGTTATATAGAAACAATGACAAATTAAAAATGGAAACAGACAAGGGCAGAGAATTAACTGGAGAATGGTGAGCGATGAGCCTTGTAAAGAACATTGAAGCATGATATATATATATATATATATATATATGTGTATTTACATTTTATCCCATTGAGTGCAGTATTGGTTTTATTTAATCCTAATTTACATGAACCTTGCTAAGAGATGTACTTAGATTTGAGATAAAATTAAGAACATATGTATTTATTCCCTTCATTCTTTTCTCAGAAATTTCTAGTCAGAGCAGGGTTTGATACGCATACAGGCTGACAGTAAAGGCTCACTGGTTGTGGATGTGGTAACTGATTCGCATCATTTAGCACATGATGCCTCAGTGATGCCTCTGTGGTGCACTGCAGGTGGTAGATTTGAAGCATCAGCAGCAGCTGCACCTGCAGTTCACATTATACCTAATGTTACTATATCACAGAACGATAATAATAATGTCTCGAACTGTTACTGACAAGTGAAAGTATGACACTCCATATTTTATCTATTCATATTGTTTCTTCTTCAAGATAAATCACTCACCTTTTTCTTCAGCACAGGAAATATTTGTTTCTCATGTGACCGGCAATAGGCCTATAGGAAAAAAACACGGAGATATGTAGCGGTATGTTGGATAAATGACAAATACAATGCACTTTCTTGAAATAGGGGAAAATCTATATATATTTTAAAGTCATGTGTCTTAAATGTCAGCAGTCACTGTGACAAAAACAGTTTGACTGTGTTTAGAATAGATGTGTCAAGGTGCTCTGACACACTGCTTGAAATTTTTCATGCAGGCTGAGCCACTGAAAACAGGTGCTTGTCAAAAACACACACGTGATCCTTCATGTGGTTTCTGCCTTTTGTCTGTAAAAACAATCTGTGAAATCAAACGTGAAAATAAAAGCTCAGTACACAGTGATTGAAACAAAAATTCAAGGCAATAGAGTGTAGTGCCATCCTGTTAGAGGATTTTGCATAAACATGATTGTAATTAGCTCTTTTGTTCGGCTTTTTTTTTTTTAACATACACAAATGCACAAGCCAATATCGAAGCCTAACTGTTGAGATTTTTTTGCCTGTGTGTGTGTATAACTCGCATTTGAGTTGTTCTCCAGCCTAGGGAAGCATGCTAAATTAATCCTATTTCATATGAAGCTGAAACGTGCTTGTATTGCGCTTTGTGTAGAAAACGCCTGGGCCTGCATTTTTATATTTCCTAGTCCAGGCGACAAAAACAGGCCCCTCTATTCACCGCTCATCTCAGCTTTTGTCCATTTGTCTTTTAACACTTATCAGCTTCCCGCTGTTGAATAATCGTTGAATTGAACAGAAAAACGAGTTTGCTATCTTCCACATTATCAAGTGTGTCACATGTTTTCAAGCCTCGTTCTCTGGTTCAACTACAGGCACTACAGCACTCGGACTTAGGGAAGGGACGAAATGAATTCATTCAGATATTACTATCCTTTTATTCTTTCTTTCTCTGCTGCTGAGATGATGGTTTTGTGGAGAAAAGGTCCTAAGTGATTGGACGTCATGTAGATTGAATTTTAATTCTTGTGGATGCCAGCTGTGGTAATTTCCCTCAAGAGGAGCGTGAAACCTCCTCTCCTCTCCTCTCCTCTCCTCAGAACATTTCAGTTGCTATTAAAGATGGTGTTTCCTGCCTCCGGCGCCACAAGACTCACGGCGAGCTGACAGTCGTCCTCCTGTGCAGAAACAGTGTGACAGTAGTACCTGACGCAACTCAGCAACATAAATTCATACAGTGCATCAAAACGAAAGGAACAAGGAAGAATGAGGTAGTGGATTGAGGGAGAGCGAGAGAGAAGTACAGACTGTTGACTGAGATGTTGAAAATGCCACAGAGACACAGAGAGATTTGTTTGACAATGTTTACCCTGGAGAAGAACAGATCCAACTGCACTTTAAAACGATCTGTTCGTTTTCGTTTTTCCACTGCTTGGAACATTATGCTGTTGCTCCCTAATCCCCATTTGTAATTAAATGCGTGCTTAGGCGCTGTGCTAGGTTATGTAAACCCTGACTTTCATTGTGGCATACTATGCAGAATAGGGAATAGACGATGGGAATGTGTTGCATCCATCTTCCACAGCTTTCTGTGTCTTATGTCTCATTTCACTTTTCTTTTTTTTTTTTCCTTCTACACGCAAAACTCTATCTGTTCATTCTGTGTGGTTTTCCCACTCACTCACTCATACTCGGAGTAAGCGAGACAGCGAGATAGAGAGAGAACACACAGAGGAAATCAAGCCTTCAGTGTTCGGCCATCTGAGAAATTGACAAGTCTCCAAACCTCTCACGGCTACAGATGAGGGTTCCCGGAGAGTCTAAAAAATACTCTTTTGCTGGTGGAGATCGCACTGTCTCTCCCCAGGGTTTACAGTACTGTCTGGCTAGTAAACAGACCAGCTTTAACATGGCTTGATTGTAGCAACATAATCATCAAAAATTACAACAATGTCAGTTAAATTTCACTACAACTCACCGAATTCCTCTCCTTTTATTATCATATTCTTTTTGCTTTTTTTGCTTTTTGCTGTTTCTTGTTCATCCCTCCACCTTGTTCCTCTCCTTACATGCCTTCTGAGCAGCTCTTTGACTTTGCTGCCCCCTAATGGTGTGATGTGGTTGTCTCCTTGTATGTACACTGTACAATGTGTGCACACTGTATGTTTCTTACTAAGCTTGATTTCTAGTGATGAGAGTCTAAAGATAGAGCAGTTTAGAATTGTGAAATGCCCTTTTGTGACTTGTTGGGTTTTTGGCAATAACTAAACTTACCATAAAAGAAAAGCATTGTAGAACTACAGCAGAGGCTTTATTATTCTCTGGAGTCTTGTACATTTAATTAGCATACTCAGCGGTTTAAACCCTAAAAAAGAGGTACAACTCAGTGAAGCTGATGCGGAGGAGTTTTACAGCAATACAGACTGTTCCATTTGTTGAACATCTTGTTAGAGTTCCTGGATACGTGGATGATTCAAGTTCTAAAATTCGAGGGTGATGTCTTTCTTTTTGCTGGTCACACTGTTTCTCAAGCTACCTACTTAGGAATATTATTTGAAGGATATTGTCAGGTTTACACAATTGCAAGTGCTGATTGTATTACATAAACCCAGACACACATGCAGACACTTAATTATTCCACAAGCCTTTGTAATAATTTTCTTTGCCTATCTCACTCTCCAAAAAACTCATCAAAAAGCCTGAACACTGACAACATGTGCTGATGTATCTTTTCTGTTCCATCTGCTGATTTGCTCTGGTCTGAATCAACTGATGAGTTTGGAAACTTGGAGCCTCTTCCCTTTGGTTCAGTCTCTTTTCACACATCCGAGTGAGACAAAATGTATCACTACATGTTCGCATCACTTATTGGTGTGATGTGACTAGAGTGAGAGCAAGAAAGAAAAAAAAAGAGAAAGAAACATCGGTTAGGGACCTCGGTTCATTCTCCGGCTAGCTGCTGCTGCTGCTGGTGGTGGTATTCATACTAGTACAGTTTGCATGCTCCGTTACATCCCATTACGCTACATGGCTACAGGAGACGCATTCTACATTCTTTTAGAAGTGTGAACACATTCTGTGACAGATTGAAGGACCGTTTACTCAGGTGACATTCCCCATAAGCAAAACTCATCACGCCAACGCCAGGAAAATATCTAAAAGGCCATAAAGAAGGTCTGTTTGTCAATGGAGGAAACTTAAACTTGGGCTGTTTTCACATCTAGTATTAAGATATATTATGAGTGCTTCACCTGTGCATACCAAACAAAGCTCCAAAACTTTATTTCTCAGTGAGGAAATAGAATATCTGCTGTTCATGTAATCTGGTAGAAATTCATGTACATACTTTAAACCAGGGGTATTCAATTAAAATCACAACAGGTCCACTAAGTCAGTCCTCCTCTCCAGCTGAGGACCGAACAATTATATACGTACAAAATGTGGGTTTATGCTTTTTGCCAGATTAAAGCGTCTAGTAATACGTTTTATTGAACAACATACTGTATAAATGTTCTCAGTTTTAAAGGAACATGTTGTGGTTTGACATCACTAAACCTTAACAAATGGTATCTGATTCTGGACTCTCCAAACTCTCTTGAATAAATACAAAAAAAAATACAAGAAAATTAAAAGAAAAAATCAAATACCCATTTGAATTCATGAATGATTTTGTGTTTTTACAAAAGGAACCTGAAAGACAGATTATCAAAGTCAGATACATGTAAGAAAGTAGAGAAAATGCATGTGAATGAATGAACACATGAATATGGTTTGTGACATGATTTCTTTTTAATATTAAGGAGTTTCTGCTTCCATCTTAAAGTGATTGTCCAGGACAGTTTTGCCTAAAAGAGTTTTAGTTTTCCTCTGAGGATGGAGGATATTTTTATTGACTGAGAGCAATGTATTTACAAAGCACATGTAGAGATTTGAGACCCTTCAGTCATTTTTTTTTTCCTTCATCAGTTAGTGTGCATTACATTAATAGAAGTTTTCAAAAAATACACAAGGATAAAATGGAATAACAACATGCCTGATGGTGAACTGATGAGAAGATGAAACTTTTTCCCGTCACCTGTGAAGCAGGAGGCGAGCCCCGTGCGTCGTCTCTGATGTGAAGCTGCTCCGTGCACAGTGACGGGTGTGGAGTTTGAGTGGGGATAGGGGTCACCTGTCAAACTGTAACGCAGGTACACGTGGAATTAAGTTAATTGATAGTTAATTGTCCGGGCGCTGCGGCTTCGCTCGGGGACAGTGCTAGCTTTCATTCCTCATATGTATATGTGTATGGGTGAGCAGCAATGCATATAGTTGGAGGACCCAGATAATTCTACTGAGTTGGCCTCACTGTGCCTGATAAAAAGTGCCTAATGACAATAAAGGGAATAGCCCTGTAACTTTTTGTTTATGTCAAATGTCGTCGCGGTCCAGATGGAAGCCTCTCGTGGTCCGGATTTGGACCGGAGTCCTCCAGTTAGTGAGCTCTGCTTTAAACGCTCGAAGATTTCATCATCATTAAAGTTTATGCCAAGCAAGAGAACCAATGAAACAAAAAGAATAGTCAGTGTTGCCATATCACCATTTAAGGTGTATTGATTGATTCACAACGTCTCACCTTAAAAGCTGCTGGTTGTTTTTGAGCCACATTCTGAATTCAGTTTGGAAAGAACTTCTATGAATCGAGTCTGTTAAATTTGAAATGGAAGCTTGCACTATGTTTTCGGCCATAGATGAGCTTGGTTATTTGCATATAGAGCCAAGGAAGTGAAAATTGATTGCAAGCGTTCACTCGAGACAAATTTGGGGATTTATTATAATGCCAGGTGTGACCAGACAACACAAAAACACCCTCAGACCTAGCTTGACCTTCAGTCCTCGTCTAGGTGCTAAACTTTTTGTGGGTCCCCGCACTTTAAAGAGTCTCTTCACACCACCGGTTAAAGTTAAGATATTTGTAGTTTGCTTTGTGTTTATTTTTGCCCTCATGTGTACTTGACTGTGTAGCTACCCACTAAGCAGGAGTTTACCTCCCATAAATCATTACACAGCATCATTAATCATAACTTCAACATCCTTCAGGTCAAATACAGCCGCTTGGCTTTGAATAATCCATCTTATGTTGGCGTAAGCTACCAGAGAGACCGCTGAAGAATGCCACTTCATGACTTCTACCAACAGTGGGGTTAAGCCAAGAGCACTCGTTATAATGTTTTGGCCTAGAATACAGTCAAAATACATAGTTTGGTGGTCATTACAACATTAGATCTCAAACTGAATGGGCAGAAGCTTGTTCAGATCCAGATTATATCTGTCACATGTTGATAAAGCCGTACGGATTTACCTCATCCCTGTGTAAAGCCTATTCAATATGCACAAAACCGCTTACTGTTTCATATTGACACTACACCACCCCTTGTGATTTTTGATATCCTGATAAATTCATCTCTGTATGCTTAGGTTGAGCACGGCAGAATGTTTGATAATCCCTGCAAATGTACTGACCTCTCCTGAGTTTTACTGTCTGAAGGGGATGTCGTTCTTCAAAGTGCTTAGTATGAACTATTTCCTAAATCTGGGTTGACAGCACCGTGTTTTACATATTAGGGCTTTTCTCGTCGCTGTGCATATTAAAGGACAAAAAGAGAAATGAAGAAGGCAGCAAGAAAAGATTAAAAAGAATGGGAAATAAAAACAGCTGCCTCAGAATGAACACTGCTTTTTTTGTGAGAGCTTTGCTAACTCACCATTAAAAGAAGGATGTTGTGAAGCTAGAGATAATTTTACTTGCTGTACAGGGTAGAGTAAAACTTTTAATGTCCCCGTGGGCCAGTTTACTTCACAGTCAGTAGTCCAGCACAAAACATATACAATACATCATCGTACTCTCCCACACTGTCACTGTGAATCATGGGGAAAAGAAAAAGAGACATGATGACATCCAAGGGTGTGCAGCTACTTCTGCCGGTTGCTAGTACCCACTTTTTTATAAGCTTCAGTCTTGTCAAACTTACTGTAAACGGGCCAGATGAAATAGAATGGGTTCTTCAAAGGGGGTGTGGGGGGCAGAACGAGCACAGCCTGTAATGGTTCTACTGTGAGGCTGCATTATAGGCCGTCAGTAATGGCAAACCATGCAAAGATATTCTAGTCCAAGAATGAATATATGGACTTGGAAATACTCTGGGCAAGTCTTCGTTAAGTAAGGTATCTCCCCTGCAACATCGTGAGAACACAATAGCCAGGCATTCACAAATGTTGACATTGAAAACAAGCTATAAAATTCATTAGTGTCAGCACTAGGTTAAGTATCATTGAGTCAGCAGTCAGAACAACAGCCCTGTTAAAGCCCCTGAGATATTTTGAGGTCAGACTATCTTCTCGGGCATACTTAAACATTTACTTAAAACAGGAAAGATGACAAGTTAAAAGGACATCCTTCTACTTTCCACAAATATTTGCAGTCCAAGTTTATGAGATAAACCATTCCACTCACAGTGACATTTAACTTTCTGTTTCTGCATTCAAAATGTATTGTGTTTTTTTTTAGAGCAGTTTATTGAAATAAGCAGTTTTCATACACGTGGGGTTTGGATTATTTGACTAGGAGGTTGCCTTTAAATGTACAGTGTAGTCTGTTGGGATATTTTTGGTTTTTCTCATGTCCCTGTGTTGTGGAGTAGCACTTTATTTGTCCGTATGTGTGTGTGTGCGCACATGTATGAATTTGTGCGCATGCATGTGTCTCCAGAGTGAATCACATGGAGAGGATTACTGCGGATAACGTCCACAGCCAAGAGCCTCTTCTGTCGAGTGCAGGCATTTCCTACTGCCTCAGCGTGTATACACACTGTTCACAAACACACACAAAAAGGAGACTGAGGCACACTTAGTGCCTGTAAGATTCTTTATCAGTGTCCTTATCCTAAGCGTCAGGGTGAGGATATGGTTTTTGAACTTTAAAGATTGTTGACAGCAGACCCTGAAGTGTGTGTGTGTGTGTGTGTGTGTGTGTGTGTGTGTGTGTGTGTGTGTGTGTGTGTGTGTGTG
>JAPQRN010000017.1:12860866-12880377 GCA_037367275.1 Coranthus polyacanthus | reverse complement strand
TGTGTGTGTGTGTGTGTGTGTGTGTGTGTGTGTGTGTGTGTGTGTGTGTATGTCTGTGTGTGTGTGTGTGTGTGTGTCTGTGCTCTTGTATGGCAGTCGTTGTGAGAGCCGTTTGAATTTTTAATTTTTAGCCACAAAAGTGAGCATCAAATCTACAAAGTGAGGTCATTTTGGCCGGTCCTCATTGTTTTTTTTAAGTCTTAGAATATTCAGTAAGGGGCTTGCCCACATTTTCTTAGCAATTTGTTGTGTGTGTGTGTGTGTGAGGGTGTGCGCACGTGTGTGTGTGTGTGGTTGACAAGCATTCACATGAAACACCACAATGACAGTCAAGGCCCTTGTTGGTTTGTTTATCAAAACAAAGACTTGTCACACGTCTCAAGGAAAAGAAAAGATTAGATAATCCCACACAGTTACTGCCAAGGCAAACAAACAATGGGAGCACTGACAGAGGAAAAATGGTGGGAAAGAAAACAGATTTCAGAGTTTGAACACAGCTAGTGTGTGTGTGTGTGTGTGTGTGTGTGTGTGTGTGTGTGTGTGTGTGTGTGTGTGTGTGTGTGTGTGTGTGTGTATGCGCACATGCGTGTGTGTGACTGTGCTAAAGAGATTTGATGAGCATCCTCCCCACTCCATGCCTTGAATGTTTGTGAAGCTTCTCACTTAATAGCTTCCCTCCTCCTCCATCTTCTGCTTCAATTGGACTGCTAATTATGTAAAGTGCAGGGCTCACTGGAAAACACACACATGCACACACACACACACACGCCGACACACACAGACTGACAAGTAGCAGCTTAATTACCATCTGAAATGACATCCTCATAGCTGCTGATATCTCTCTTAAGAAATGGCTTTCCATACTGTCGCTGGGCCAGTGTGCTCTGTATGTATAGGAGATATTCTGTGGAGTGGAGTTTGTATACACGCACACACACACTGTGGCTGCATAGAGCGCAGTCACCTGCAGTATCTTGCTAAGGCCCGTCAATTAGCTTTACGTCGGGTTTAAATGACTATAATCAAAGCAGCAGGTCTTCACTTTACGCAGAGCCTGATGTTTAATTCTTTACAAATGTAAAGCTATGTTTGGTTCAGCTGTCAGCTTACAGTCTTTTAGAGCTCTGATCGTGCTATTAAAACGGCCATCGTGCCCTGTGTGTGGTTTACTGTTAGACAAATAAACAGCTGAAAACTTGAGAGGCTATATGGCCCCGAAGACCTGATTTCTCAAACAGATGTTCAGTTTTATACACCCTGGAGTGTTTTGCAAGCAACAACCTCCCGGGGCTGAAAAATGAAGCCAATGCAGAAGTGCCAAAATTTGCAGTTCCAGGAATGAACACTTGAGACTAGTTCCAAAACCAATTAACTCCTCAGAGACCTCCATGTAAAAATACACAACCTTATAGCAAAAATAAAAAGTTTACAGCCTTGTACCAAAGTGGTGTCCCTTTTTTTCATATCCACTTTTATCTAAGTCACACTTTTAAATTGGCTGAAGGCTGAACGTTATTCATAATTAAAGGCGTGGCTGCTTTTTGTGACAGCTGGGTGGGTGCTGTCATATGTGGCTAGCCGCTAAGTGTGATTGAATCTGACAATCAGAACTTCTGTTTAGTGAATAAAACATATGAAAAGTTAGACTAAAAAGAACGTCAAAGGATTTTGTTGTGTGAATGATTCCTGACGTTTACTGGTACTTAATTACAGTACCCTGCCTATTAGCTTGACCTAGCTTCATTTGCTAACTATAGCAGTAATTCAGTTTTGCATTGTATGGTGTGAAGAGCTAGCCTGCTAATTGTTACAAATTTCACAAAGTTTATATTACTGATATCAAACACCACTGTATGTGTTTAACATTTAGCAGTTAGCTAAAATTACTTGGTTTTGTTTTAACATAACTTTTCCCAGTTTTGGTGTGGTCGGTGTTTTAGTAAGATAGCTGTAACTTTCCGAGTTTCGCCCCCTCTTCCCCAGCTCCACCTTTTTGTCCAAATACGGTCACTTCTGGCTTTGACAGCCAAAATGCCATACTCAAGGCTTCAAAACAGTAGCCCACAAACCAATGGGTAGCATCACTTTGCTTTGTCCACTTCTTTTATTGGGTTTTCGGTCATCATTTCTACAGAAAAACTGCAACGACCACATTTAGATTTACCTCTAAAAATTACCTGAAAACTTTAGAAATCTAATAATTGCTAAATTATATTCACCTGGAATTATGTTTAAATGTCTTGGCTTGGTTTAAATACATAAATCTACTAGAGTAAATCCAGTATGGCTAAGTTGTGATTGAATTTCTCTTGTATAGAAGACGATGGTGTGCTCAGTACTGCAGAGCTGTATGGAGGCCACCTGTATAAACCTAGAAAAGAGGACACTGCTGAGGGGAATAAAGGCTGGATGACCAACACAGGCACAACTACAGCTTCAGCTGGTGTGTTCGTGAACCACAGTTCACCTCACACTGACTCACGTCCTCAAGTCAAATTTGCTGTATTTTTTTCTCTTTTTTTTGGATCAAGACTAAAACATTGCCATATTTAATAGTTGAAGACAAGCAGGATAACTTTTCAAAGAATGTTATTTAAAGCTGTAAATGTGCTATTTTTGTTTTTGTCTTGTTGATCTGCTGTTCTCGTTTCAAAGGTAAAATGTGAAGAAATACATTTGACCTGTGAGGAGAGCTGTGAGACACAGGATGCGATTCTCTCCTGTCAATCACTCTTAGGCAGTTATTTGGGGAGGTTGAGATCTCTCTTTCTCCTTCCTCTTAAACCTACCCTCAGTGGTTTTAAATTAACCAACGGGGTCTTCAAAATAAACTCTGCCATTTTTCTGTTTTGGTTTTCTGCCACTCAAAGCAGTGAGAGACATGCGGTGGGAATAAATTACAGCAAACGGCAGTCAACCAAAAACTTCCATCTCTTTTCTCAGACAATAAAAATCCATTTGACTACAACACATCCAATCCCAGCAGCGACTGATCGATGACAGGCAGACATGATGGGGACTGCTTTGCCCCAAAAAGGCTCTTGTACACCAAAAAAACCCTAGAAAGCCTGAGAGCTAAACTTGTTTCCTATAATATCGCTTAAATGGCATGGCACAGTGGCTGGTTCTGTTGCTTTGTGTTAATTTGTTTAGATAGAGATGGGGTACAGTCACACTAGATAGAATATTGGTACAGTGGAAACCGCTAATAGTGGTCACGGTTGTTGTGATCAACTGGTTATATGGATCAAAAACCCTTGGACAGAATCATCCCTATACAAATGCTGTTTAAATAATTTACTTATAATGATCACATAGTCTGCTTATAGTGTTTATTTTGGGTCTTTTCATACCTGAAGTTGGTGATGCCTGGACTTAAAAATAATTTTCTCTTCATGAAAAACAACAGAAATCAAATGCGCACCTGTAATTAAGCTCCCTGTTGCGGGTAAAGGAGTCATCCACGAGCCTAACAGAGGACAGGGTTGGAGTCTCCACAGGCTTTTTGTGTTTAAGATACTGCACAGGGAAGCTGTGTCTAAACTAATATAATCTGAACCACAATTACGAGTCGCTGCAAGGGAAAACCCCTGTGACACCTGGAAATAACAGGTATTTCTTGAAGTTACAGCAACATACATGTGTAACGTAACAGGTAGTGTATAGAATATCGATCTACAGCTGTTTGTATTTACCAGCAGCTTAAGGTGCATAAACCCCATTATCACCTTAAAACTGAGTCTTAGACCTACAAACAGCTGACAAATTAGCAGTTCGGTTCTAATGATCATCCGCTTATAGTGATCAATGTGACCCGGACAGACGAGATCACTAGAAGCGGTTTCCACTGTATTTGGTAGCTAGCGAGTCATTTTAATTCACAAATTCCACTTTTGATAGAGTCCCAATGTCAAATCCTAATAGCTTAAAACATCCAACCCAATTCTGAGAAATACAATATAACCTAGGGACATCACAGTTTGTGAGTTGTGCTTTTTTCTCTGTCCTTCCTTGTCTCTTCACGTTTTCTGAGCTGTAGATTGACCACTTTTTCTTTTTCACTGCTGTGAGCTTGGGACCTGACCTGGCTCATAAATCAATACATGCCTCTGTCAGTTAGGAGATCATGTGTGCATGTATGTGTGAATATGTGACTGTATTGTGTGTGTGTGTGTGTGTGTGTGTGTGTGTGTGTGTGTGTGTCAGAATATGTGACTGTATTGTGGGTGTGTGTGTGTTTAGGGGGGGGGGTGAATGCAAGGTTCAAAGAGGGAGAGAGCTTGTGCAATTTCTATGGTGGGTTCATGGAATGGATTTTACACCATCCCTAAAGGCAACACAGACATGCAGCCTGTGAGATTTTACAGCAGCGGACTGTTTAGCGAGATGAATGGCTGAGTGATTTCACTCTGCTTATACATGAATTTTAAAACATTCCAAATGAATCTTGACATTTCAGTGAAGCTAAATCCAATATTTCTTATTATGCATTCCGTTTCGCATGAGTAAACATTCTTCTCACAAATCGATTGCAAAATGACACTTATTTCGGCACACCCTATGTACAAAAAAAGCAGGGAAAAATCAGCAGCACAAAATCTGAGAAATGTGACATTGCATCGTTTACAGGTACAACCCGTCTCTCGTGTGCTGCTTCTACACCTACAGTCTCTGCATTTCCCTAGACGCAGCCAAATGCTGCTGCATTTCTGAGGCCACAGGGCTATTTTTTCTTTTAAAAGCTGAGGTGTCAAAACAGGTATTTCATGGTTGGATACCCTTTTTAATCTGTCTCACTCCCCAAGAGACTTCCAGTCTGCTGACAGTCTTTCTCCTCCTTTGCTCTGTCGGCTCTTGCCTCCTTTTTGAATTCATGAGAGGGAACTGAGGAGTCCAGACCAGCAGACCTCAGACCTCCACAAATATCTTCTTATTGTCTTAGTTTAACTACAAGACAGTTTGTTTTGCTCAGAGCCATGTGGGTGTGTGCGTGGATGACGGGTTTTTTTTGGTTTTTTTTTTTATTTTGCTCAGTCATGGCCGCACATTATCGTCAAAATAAGATTTTAAAATTAGAGAAAAGACACCACCTGTCATCAGTGGAAGGGAGTTGCCAGTGAGAGGAGAAAGTGGCATGATGATTTAATTTTCTGCACACTGAGCAGCATGTGTGCTCTACAGCAGCCTGGGTTCCCAGACTCTTACCTGTCACTCGATGGATGATGAATACAGCTGTAAGCGGCCATATGGGACACGTAGATACCTGTTTTCCTTTGATAAAATATAAGGGATATACTTTTCATGCATTTCTTGCTCCCACTTTAAATTCAGTTTTCTTTTCTTCACTGAGCACGTATGTGTGTTTATGTGTTTGCTTTCATAGCGCACACTTTCCTTATCTTATCGAATGCCTCTGTAATATAAAGAGAGCTGTCAAAAAGAGATGAAGCATATGCAATATATTGCTGCACTTTGTAGTGTTTTGATGGTATCACAGGCTTTTGCACGTCCATACTGTGAGGAGTCTTTGTTCACTTGTAATTTTCTTGACACCACGTACTATGCATGTAGGTTATGTTTGATAAAATGCGTGTTCAATAATTTGGGCTGTCACGATAATGACATTTTAGTTGACGATTAACTGTCATACAGATAATTGTCTTTCCCTATCCATTTTAAGCCACTAGTATAGTGTAATCCTAATAATAATTAATTTATTCACATACACCTAATGAAGAAGAAGAATTAAACATGGGAACACATGAATATAAATTGTTTTTCTGTTTGTCCTGTGGAAATTGCACAGGACAAAAAAAGAACATAAAGAACTTAAATATAAAAAGCCAATTGCTGAATTATACAAAGAAATTACTGATAATGACAGATACCGAAACTCCTTGAGATGAACAGGATGGAGCAAGATGATGTTGTTAAAAGAGCAGCAGTCAAATGTCTAACAGAGGAAAAGAACAAGGAAATGGTGATGGATTTGTTAGTTTCATCCAGTTCTTCTTCTTCAGTACCGCTGAATGGAGACGATTATCACGGTTATCCAAAGTAATCACGATTAGCACAAAATAATTGCGGTAAAACCTAAATGTATGTGCCAAATCATTAAACTTTGAACATTTGTCTCTTATCATTGCAGAGTCATCAATCCTGTCCTATGACGGCAGCATGTACATGAAGGTAGTGATGCCGAACGTCATGCACACAGAAGCTGAGGACGTCTCCCTTCGCTTCATGTCTCAGAGGGCGTTCGGCCTGCTCATGGCCGCCACGTCCCGTGAGTCAGCAGACACGCTGAGGATCGAGCTGGACAGCGGGAGGGTGAAACTGACGGTCAACCTAGGTATCGTATAAACCGTCTTACTTGGCCGACCTGAAGAGTTTATGGGAAGGCCTTGCTGCTATTGTGTTTCATTTCTTTTTGTTTTTGTTTTTTCTTTTTACAACTTTTTTTTTCTTTATGGTCCAGACCTGATACCAGACCTAACACATACTAAACCAGTTTTTGTAGCTTGTCTTTGTAGTTGCATGTACTGTTTTTGACTTGCCTGGACTGTAAGTTTTTTCTGCCTTGATGCCTAGATGTTTTTGTAGATATTTATATCCATCAATCTAACACTTAACAAAGATATCCATGCTCTGCAGCACATCTTTTGAACAGATCATAGATCATTTAGTCATATTCATTATTGTGTACAGATACATCATAGATGGCACTGTCTGCAGACATGCCTTTTCTCAGATAGCAACATTTTAGGTTATTTACTGTCATCTATTTAGAAGTGCAGGTAAGCATTTGTACATTTAACTGCTGCATTGACAGTATGCATTCTTATTGTGTGGGTCTGTTCCTGTGAACTTTTTATTTATTTTTTTTTCTCATGATAGCAGGTTCATGTTTCTCTCTGTCCATTAGTAACCCTTGGTCTAGCTGGCATCTCCCATGCCTTGTTCAAAGATGGCACTCACCCCTTCAAAGGCCCAGAGCCTGCGGCCCGTCTGGCAAACAGCCCGATGCCACAGCACCCAGCGCGCCTGCAGATGGTGGCTTGAGTGGTGCATTTAAGTGGAGCACAGGCCGGCTACAATGCTAGAACACATACCCTTTAATGTAATACATTATACTGTATGTACACACAAAATATCTTCAACATCTTTATCATCTTCATGATAGAATGCAGTGTAGTCAGTAACCACTGCTGCTAAAAACATGAAGCCCTACATATTTCATGTTTTTAATTGCCCAAAGTGGTCATTTTCCAAGCACAATTCCAAAACTAGTTTACCTTTTCAATTCCACATACAGGACCCTCTGAGGGGGGGTCGGTAAGGCCTCTGTAAGGTGTTGGTGTTGCGTGGCTCGAGGCTGTTTGCTCCCACTTTTCTGTTGCGGTTGACGGCACATGACCAGCCTGGTCACATGGATTTTCACCCTGCACCTGCTAAACAGAGGCTCAGTACTCTCCTTTGACAGAGATTTGGATCAAATACATGAAAAGCATCAGCATAACATTTATGAATTGCTTGATTTTACAGTATGTAGTGGACTATTAGTAATCATTTGGTTTCAGTTGCTGAGTTGCAAAATCGATGTGGCCAATTGCAAGCGACCATTTTAAAATTCACCAGTTCACATTGAGTCTGTGATGGTTTTATGGTACAAAGTACTCATTTTACCTGTACTAACAGGGAAAACAGAAAACCCAACAGTGTAAACAGCCCAGGAATATTGACCTGTACTGGCACAATATGATTGACTACAGCCTGAACAGTGATTAAAGACACTGAACTGAACTGAAATTGGATTTCCATTATCAGCATATTAATAAGAACTTGGATAACCAGGCTAAAATGGTCGCCGGCGTCATGTGACCGTCCCCGGAAGGTGGCTTTTCTTGCTCTTGGATGTCTGCAGCTGTAACCTTGAAGGATGCGATTTCATCTGTCACTTATTCTCCCCTCCCCATCTAGACTGTGTCAGGATAAACTGTAACACCAGTAAGTCAACATTCTTCTTCTGGAGCCTTATTCCTTCAATCAATGTTTGATTTTAGTCTGTGTGCTAGATGTAGGGGCAGAAATGTGTGAATGCAGGGCACTGATAAGAGGATTTCTCAGATAAGAGGGAAAAGTAATAGCCAGAGATCAAAGTTATGCAAATCTGACTTAATGTACTCTATATATTTTAAATGGCCAATTTTTCAAATTAATTCAGGCAACTTGTTCTTAATCTTTCCCTGTATGCCTATAGCTACTCACTGAACATTTGCGCTTTCAAACTCTGTGGGCTATATTGTTTGCAATTACACTGTAATATATTACAGTACAGTGTGTCTCATTTGTTTTGTTTTTTCTTCAGTTTTGTTTTGTCTTCCCTATTATAACACATGCAATATATACTGTAGGGGTATAATGTGATGTCAGTGCTCTTACTCATGAAATGGACTCTTATTGTTATGGTTTCCACAAGGCTAAAGCCATATAGAGAGAGAGGACACTTTAGGCTTTAGGGTTGAGGTTTGAATATTTACTCAAGTGGCTGTTTTACATTCACTCAGTCCTAATGATTATGTCGCTAATTAATGATCAAGTGGGCGTACATGCACACTAATGTACAGGCTGCAGAGTTTCAACTCCAAAGGAGCTGATCATTATTATTTTAGGATTTAATTGGCTTGTGTGTTGCCACTGTAAATAAATCTTGTTCAAATAGGTTCATTCTTCATTATGTGTTAACATTATTTAATCATGTTAAATTAATCATGTTCTTTAATTAATCCGGCAGATACAGTTAGCATAGCACCGATTACAGCATTACACATTACTCAGAGGATGGCAGCATTAACTATAGATGTCGAAAAGTTTGCAGTGTCTCATTTCAGCTCTGCATTTTTGGTTCTCCTTGTAGACTTCCTATATGTAAGCCTAATATGTTGTTAAATCACAAAATGCTCTAAAAATACCAAGACCTACTAAACCTGTGCAGAATATTATGCTGCAGATCCTGAATGTGTAGCTTTGATGTTGTGTTAGATGAGAGAGCAGTGAAGCTGGATTGCCCTCTTGTGGTTGGTCACAGGAGTTTCACCTCCTCGACTTAAACGCAAGTGTTCAAGTAAACACTAAACCATCAATGGGATATAACCAAGGGTGAGAAGGACATTGTGATTGAATTCTTAGGGTTAATAGAGTCCTTGAATGAGTAACAGCTTAATATAGTCTCTAATTTTGCTGTCAGTTGTGATTGTATTATGTTCCTCTGTTGTCAAATCCAAACCAGATTTTTGTTTAAAGTGTTTAACGAAGATTACCGCGAACAACCAACATGACAAATAAATTATGAGATTAATTAATAAAGTGATTTTGACATAATAATGCACTAGTGTCAAATTGAATTGATCCAAGTGGCTAAAGTATTTTTTTTAGATATGAAAACAAAGATTTGGTTTGTGCTTGTGCTTGTGCTTCCCCCATCCCTTGACTAACTAACCCTCCTCTTCAGGCAAAGGCCCTGAGGTTCTTTATGCCGGACAAAAACTCAACGACAACGAGTGGCACTCAGTACGAGTGATCCGCCGTGGTAAAAACTTCAAACTCACTGTGGATGACGACATGGCTGAAGGTACTTCTTGTGCAGACTGATTATCTGCTGTTTCTCAATATCCGTGATATGCATGATTATAGAAGATGGCTCTTATCTCTCTATTAAATTTCATACTCTGACTCACTAATCCCTTTTTGGGCTAACGGTAGAGCTGATATAGATTTCATTGTGAAGATGTCAGTTACTTCAAACTCTGCATTTTGACCTTGGAAATGTAAAACTTCTCAGTGAAAACTAAAAATACAAAGTTGGAGTCTAGAAGAGTTTTTCACTGCATGACTGGTATTACATCAGCATAAAACAACAGAACTCGCATGTTTTAATGGAACTTAAATCTTTAACGCTTAAGTGTCCTTCCCTCTTAGTTCTTCTCATCCCTCCTTTTTCTTCTGTTGCCACTTCTCTCTCAGGTCAAATGGCGGGCGATCACACCCGTCTAGAGTTCAACAACGTGGAGACAGGCATCTTGACCGAAAGGCGCTTTGTCTCCTCGGCTCCCTCTTCCTTCATTGGGCATCTCCAGGTATAAACAACAACAGATAACGCATTACCTTTAGCAAGAAGAATTCTCCTTTTTTCATCTATATATGAAAACATCAGATTAATATATTCAATGACGAATGTTTATGTTATTTAAGAAGGCACAATACACCTTATTTAGTGTGAGCTGTTGTGTGAGCATTTTCATCTGCAGTTCCTGGCAGGTTGGTATATGAAAAACATGAAAAGAAAACATATAAAAGCACATGAGCATACAACCATGACCTAATCATATGTCATATGAAAACAATAAAGACAACATAAGCAATTAGTAAAGTAGAAAATCAGTAAAACAATGGCATAGCCGGTATTACAGATTATGGAAACATGTTTGATTATCCAGTGACCACTGTTTTAGATATTTGGAAAAAGAAGTGAACGATGTTCCTTATGATGTCCCTTAGTTCTGTGGTTATAGTGTTCCAGGTACATTCTGCTTGATAGGAAAAGAACTGACTGCCCATAGGCACTTCTTCTGTGCGGTATTTTACAATCCCTTCTGGTAGTGGCTCTATTACATGAGTTTTGATTAAGTATGATGAATTTTATGAGCAGAAAAAATGTATACTCAAGTAAAATATCTGCAAATGTGATCATGTTTTCAGAAATCCTATTTCGTTCAAATTTAGACAAAAATGTGACTTTGTATGCGATGCTTGAGTGAAATATTTGTGAGAATACTTAAACCATAGTGATTTAAGAAGCTCATCATCTGTGCTGTGAAATACAAATATTATCTAAAGGTTCATGGTTCATTGGTTACTATTTGGCCACACTGACGCAGTGTTAAATTAAACAACATCGCCACTTATTTTTATTCATCTGTCATTGTCTCCCTCCTCAGAGCCTTAAGTTCAACGGCATGCAGTACATCGACATGTGCAAGAATGGGGACATCGACTTCTGCGAGCTCAACGCTCGCTTCGGCATGCGCTTCATCATCGCCGACCCCGTGACCTTCAAGACCAAAGGCAGCTACCTGGGCTTGGCCACTCTGCAGGCCTATACCACAATGCACCTCTTCTTTCAGTTCAAAACAACCTCCCCTGATGGTTTCATCATCTTCAACAGTGGAGATGGGAATGACTTTATTGCTGTGGAGCTGGTTAAAGGGTGAGTGACACAATGATTATGGTGACATGTTATTGTTTGTTTTTTTTCCCCTTGACTGTAGTTGTGGGACGATTCTAGCATTTTCAAATACCAGTACCAGTAATCTTATGAACATTAATGTTTAGCAGCAAAAAATGTTTTCTTTGTCAGTTAAACTTGCATTAGTGTCAAATCACTGATCACTGAGTCACAAAAGTTCTTCCAGTACATAATAAGGTCTGGGATGATAAGAGAGTTCTCCTGCAGGCGCACACACAAATACTGTGCTAGAACAAATTCAGATGTATTCATCAGCTGCGCCTCCTCTTTGACAGATTCATCCATTATGTGTTTGACCTGGGGAATGGGCCGAGTCTATTGAAGGGAAACAGCGACAACCCCCTCAACGACAACCAGTGGCATAATGTGGTCATCACGCGGGACGCCTCCAACACACACACACTCAAGGTGGACTCAAAATCAGTCACCCAGAATGTCAACGGAGCCAAGAACCTGGACCTCAAAGGTATCACATCCCGAAGCACTGGGAGTTCAAAGTTTTTATCTCTACAATGAAGCTTTAATGAAATGTCTACAACAAAACAACAGGGTGTTTGACACCCCCAGCAGTATCCCCGCTGTTAAAGGGCTCATTGATTATTGGCTGTAGCAGCAGGTTAAGCAATTCACAATTCACAGCAAATATTAATATATGCAATTAATTTAGATGAATCAATCACAAAATCAAATTTTTCAGTCACTTGACAGCTCTAAGAATTACATCCCATGTCTTAGGAAAAAAAGTCAGCTATTAAATATTAAAAAAATGAAATTCATTTGATCCCAGTGGGTGTTGTTATTTGCACTTTAATACAGTAGTTACACTAATATCTGTTGAATGCTTTCACACTCATCTGCTTCTCCCTCCAGGTGACCTGTTCATCGGGGGACTGGGTCCCAACATGTATCAGAACCTCCCTAAGCTGGTGGTTTCGCGGGAGGGCTTCCAAGGCTGCTTGGCCTCGGTTGACCTCAACGGCCGCCTGCCCGACCTCATCAACGATGCCCTTTTCCGCAGTGGGCAGATTGAACGTGGCTGTGAAGGTACAGATTGCCTGTAGCGTATAAGAAACATGACCTGCCGTGTGAGATTTATTAGACTAATTAGAAAACTCCTCAGTAGCCCTTAAAGCGATTCCCTGGCATTGTAAATCCTACTTATTTTCTTTTCCCTCACCAGGCATTTGATACATTAAAAAATGATCTCTCACGTCCTCTAATAATGGCTTGTTAACTTTTACGTTGCATCGATATTTCATAATAATAACACATACAGTTTTTATTTAATAATGATAAATTAAGACCAATTGTTTTCCAGGTTGTAGAAAAAAAGAAAACACTTGAAAACATCAAATGTGTATTTTTAAGTGTAAAATTCCCAAACATCATAATCTTAATTTACCAAATCCTTGTGTTTAGCTAAAAAGGCTCTTACCCTGCTGCATATTTTCCGTCTCCTTCCCTTCAAATTCACACCAAAGTATATATTTACCGTAGAGACTACAAAGCTGTTGATAATATCCTATTTGTGCAGCAGCTCAAGAAACAATTTCAGGTCTCCTTTTTGTTTAAATAAGTAACACAGCAACATTTGACTTAGGCTGTTTCCACCCATACTAGATATTCTCATAAACAGCCAAATCAACTATCTGAACCAGTGTTTGATAAATTATTAGATTTTTTTTTATCATGTTGAAATTCTCATATTCCTTATGTATGATCAAAGGCTCCACTGAACACCTCTAGAGGGCAGCAGAAGATCAGGATATGTTCAAATACTGCAGTCTTAAATGTAACTTTGATTCAGGCTTGTGAGAGCACTCAGTAATGCTGCTACTTTTACACGCAGAAACTTTTGGTAGTAGAATTTTTAGGCATGATATTTGAAGCAAAAGGTCATGCTTGAACATCATGTATTATAAAAGATACACTATGGTTGAGGAGCCTCTATAGAAGCTCAACTGTCACTGACAAAGCATAAGCATTCTTCCATGCTGCACTCTGCCACAATGACAAACTTGTACAAGTTTAGAGGACACTAACAATGCTTGGTCCTCACTAACCTTTACTCTTGTTTTCCGCTCTGTTCTATTCTGTTTGTTATTTTCTTTCTGCGCTAACAAAGTTGGTTTCACCAAAGCCGACCTGCAAGGTAGAGGGTTAAAACTCCGCCTCTCAGAGGCCTGCTTGCCTGAAAGTCTGCTGTGTGTAATGCATCGTGGGTGTAACCATGGCAGTAATGTCCCCTGGTGTCGCAGAGGTCACTCGCTCTTTGAAAAAACATATGGTTACATAGAGAAAAAGACAGAGACCATCAGCGGGCAAAATAATTGATCAGGCAACTATATCCTTAAAAAATATTACCCGTGTTTTTTGTGTTTTCTCACTGACGCACTGCTGCTGTCTTAGATGATAGCACATTAAATGAACCTTACACTGAGATAAATGTCATAGCATGTTTCCTGTCAAAATAACACCTCGTGTGGGTGTATATTTGAGTGGACAGTGTAATTAAAGAGTCAACAGAAGAGGCTAGTTGAGTGATGTTCACATAAATATGTAGGTAGTTTAATGACAAAAGGCTTTAAGAGACAGCAGCTAAAAGCAGAGGCAGATCATTTGTGGGTGTAGTGTGTTCTTACATGGAAGTGTCAGTTGTGGCACAAACAGACTAGTGTCGACAGGAGAGAGAGACTGCACTGCACATGTAAACAGTCAGTGTACCGCTGATGTACCAGTTCTCTCTGTCTCTCGGTCTCTAATTTTTTTCAAAAGCCCATCATGTTAGCTACTTTAGCCAGATGAGTGTTTTTCAGAGAGTGAGCAGCATCCTGCTGCAACACTCAAACACAGAGAAATACTCCATTGCTCATTGTAATGAACAAGCACCAAAGTGCGCATACTATGCCCAAACATGTCCATGAGATTCACACAGATGAAATATCGAAATATTTGTATGCACTGAATGTTGGAGACGCCTGGGTTAACTGCTGTTACCATACATTACACATGAAATGCACTTTCAGCTGGCAAACTTGATCTGTTTTTCCACTTCAAATGTCTTTCTTCTTCACATTGTCTTGCACAAGACAATTGCTTCTAAACACTGTTTACTTGCATTTGTCTGCCATTTATTTGGACTGTTTGTTTTATCTTATTTATTTTTGTTTGTTTCCTCTGTGGTTATCAGGTGGGTTTTTGTAAAGGTTTCCCCCATGTCTGTCTAGACTCCAGCGGGGGATTGTTTATCTCATTATCTATGCTGTGCACTTGTCCTTATCTGCATTCCCTCTCAGTATAAGTATTCAAAAGTAAGAGCTATGTGTGGTGTAGAGGAATAGCAAACACACATCCAGTTTGACTTTGAATACCCTTCTCAACTCCGTCTAACTCAAGTGCATACACGTGCATATGCACTACGTGTTCTCAAGTGCTCTTTAAGTTTTTGTCGTCCTCTTCTCTTCATGAATCCTGTCTGTCTAGTGTGTCTGCTGTTTTCTGTGTAGTTTCTCAAACAAAGAGGTGTTTCCAGGGCCACTTTTATGCAATTTTTAATGGATATTGTTTAATGGAGTCGTTTGTAAAAGGTTTTTTTTTTTTCTGTCTCGTCGTGCTTGTCCACAGAGGGAATGCAGCGTCCTAAGTTTTACTCGGATAAAACTTTTTTTAAAACTACCTGTCGGAATGATTAACAACTGCATGCATGTCCACCTGCACACATTGTCGAAAAGAAGGAAATGAAGGGATGTTGACAGTGTCATCACAAGAGGCCACATCAGCCAAGTTGCGGTTCAGTGCATCTGCCACAGCATGTCTTAACTGCTGCACATGCTAATTTTTTTTTAGAGCCAAACCAGCATCCCATAGAGCAGCTTTTAGGTGAATTAAGCCTCGGTATTTTCTGACGCTCTTAGTGCTTGAGAGGCGTGCTGTTGATCCTGTGAAAACCTGGCACCTCTGCCTCAGCTTGCCAGTGCGATTGCCGCTTTACGCAGCATAAAACAGGATTCCCCAGAATGTTTTAAGTACACTGCGCTCCGGGGTCAGACTTCCTGTGGTGGCACTGTTTTCTCCCTGTTCTTTCTTCTAGGCACTCGAGCTGCATATCTATCTCTTTAGAGTGCATTTCTTCTGCATGAGTCCTGCACTGTTATAGTTCAGCAGTAGCTCCTTTTGTTGTTTGACTGTGGACTTGTGGTCTCTCTCTCTCTTTCTTCCACTTCTGCCCTTTCCCAGGCCCGAGTACGACGTGCCAGGAGGACTCATGCGCCAACATGGGGGTGTGTATCCAGCAGTGGGAGAACTTCACGTGCGACTGCTCTATGACGTCTTACACAGGGACTCACTGCAATGATCGTGAGTACCGCTGGACATTTTTTAATTCTGTACATGCGCTGTTTTGTGCACGAAAGGAGCCCTCCACCAATTTTCCTAGTCACATGGAGAAGCCAGTGGTTTTGAAGCCACCAAATTAGCTCTGATTCATGAACCGGTTCCATTCAGAATTCTTGGAACCTGCCGACATCTGGCGAACCAGTCTGTGTTATCACCAGTTCTAAGTGGAACCATTGTAATCAAAAGATTTGAGCCATATTACCCTGTCCAGCTCCAAGTTTTGACCAACTCTTCTTCTGAATTACGGTAATCCTTCTTAAGTTTTTATGGTTTGTTTATTTTTGTTTATATATGCGCTCAAGTGAAACTAGTCTTGACCAACTCTTACAGCATCACCACGAAGCAATGGGCTTTGTTGGCAGACTACCACGCACATGCATTTTTTGTGCTGGTCTTTTCCATCCTCCTTTCAACCTGAAGAATATGACACACCGTTTGATGTTGTCATGCTTCAAGATTCAGGCCAAGAGAAAACATACTATGTTTTTTTGGTTCCAGCTCAGAACCAACTTTCCGGGTTCAGAGCCTATTTATTTTTGGTCTCCATGCTGAGATCTGGTGTGAAAGAGAGGTGCCAGTCCTTTCTGTTCCAGTTTTGTCTCGACAAATCACCTTGCCTTGCAAGTGCAAGAAAAAATTGTTGAAGTGCTCCTTTCATAGATTTGTGTTCAACACTAGGCTGTACAGAACTCCTATATTACGCATTACACTATTACATAACAAGTCCTGTGAAGAGAAGCACATAAAAACACTCAAAATACAAAGACACACTACCATACAAACCCATGACCAAATAAAATGAATACACCTGTGGAGCCATCACCGCCTCTCTGTAAGAGTGAGTACTATATCCTTGGCTCAAGGACTCTCAGGCTCTGTTGCTCGTGTACTTATTAAGTCCGATTTTTGCTGGATGTAAGTGGTGCTAAAAGCTTTGTGTGATCTTTAAATGAAGGTACAGAGTTGTCTGCAATTGTTGGAAGGGTGTTTTTACTGCAACACAGGCAATTTGTCGTAACAGGTTATCTCGATGTCCTGAGCTTTCACGTTTTCGATCTGAGTGAATGGCTGTGACTGATGATGTGTAAAATACCCACTTTTGCCTCTGTCGTCTTTTCATAAACGCCCTTCAAATAGCTATCGTAGAAGTCGAAGCGCACGCGTGTGTCTGTGTGTGTGTGTGTAGGGATCTCTTATCCCCCTGACGACAGGGGACTTCCCCTCAGTAATCACGGTTGGCGGTCTTTCATTTAGCGGTTAATAGTGGGGGCATACTGCTGCTGGGCCAAACTAATGAGGTGGTGGAGGCTGTTAGGAGAGCTGCTCTCTGTGAGCGCTGGCATCCCCTAATCATCCAGACCTTTCTGATGTTAGACCCGGCTGCTGTGTATGACTTCATATCTCTCAAATCCCAATTTTCTTTTTTCACTTTCCCATCCTCTGCCTGCTCTTTTTCTCCCTCTGTAAAATGTCATGTGACACAATCCTCTCCACACAGGGCGAGTAATCGACTCCAGTTCACACTTGGTGATGAGTGCTGTGTTTATGTGTTAATTAGTGATGAGAAAGCCCTCATTAATTCACCTCACAGGTCTGCCTGGGATGACTTAGAGGGAAGTTTCATTGATTTCATATTGACACAAGCATATTTCTTCTTGAAACATGAGGGCTCGGACAGTAACTTATTTTACATCTTCATGACGTTGCAGGTTTAAGCCTTATTTCTCCTTTTGCTGGTTTTGGAGATAGATGTTCACTTATATTGACTGGACTGTCCAAGCGTATAATAGCATTCTTAACTGAGCGGTATTGCCCTTAATGAGAATTTTGTAGCTGATTTTCTCGTTTTCTGGAGCCCTTTCAAGCAAGTTCTTTTCATTTCCTGTGCTAGAACCAAGAAAATATATAATGAAGAGAAGAGAAAGGAGAAGGTTAAAGAGCTCGAGTCAGGCAAACAAGCAACTTTGTTTGAGAGAAAGTGCACTAAGGGATCTTGTTTACCCCCTGACTTACTTTGTTTTGACTCTGATGGCAGTTTGTGTCTTTTGCTGGTTGTGCACCAAACAACTTTTTAAGCCGTTTCACTGTCACAGACAAATCTCCACCATCATGAGTTTTGCTAGAGTTGAGACATGCTTGCGACATCTCAGTCATTTGATGTAAGGTGCTCATAAAACTCAGTCCAAGCTGTCTTTACATCAGTCTTCGTCTCATCTTGATGTTCTGATGAAATCAAACCTGTTTAATATCAGTGTAGGTTTGTAGTCTTGGCTTGTGCAAATTCTGAGGGTCAGTGACGAGACAACTGTGAACAACCAATACATCTCTCCGCGACAGCAACCAGGAAGCACAAACCATTTTAAATTAAGTACCTCATAAAGATTTAAGTTTGATTTAAGCAGAAATGTAGCAACAGAATCCAGTTTGGTGTGTTACATCTGCAGAGAAGTGATGGAGGTGGTGTAGACAGACGATGATGAACAGAGACAGCGGTTCACTCTGTTCCGTTTTGCTCTTCTTCCTCTCCAGTTAAGCTATTAAAGTACTTTTAGCGCACCCTACAGGTGCAACTGTTGGTTCATTTCACTACCTCATTGCATCTCCAGTATTTTTTACTGAGTTAAAAGCCCAGACATGAAATGAACATGCGACCGGATTTTAGCCACTAATTCCACAAATCAGATGATCTAGCTTGATTATTATTCTCATTTTTCGACATCAACATAAAACATAAACAAATCCTAAAAGGAGTCCAGTTGTAGTCTGGCAAATACTGACCCTCTATTCCCAGTCTTTGCAAAATGTTCTAATCTGTGACTTAAAGCTCTTATGACATATTGTCTTCAGACATGAGAGGGTGTCAGCCTTCAGGCTTTTAAGTCTTTTCACCAGTGTATGTTAATCATTATGAGGTTTAGTGAGTTCAGCAGTGCAGACAGATGCCACCAGGTGGCAGTAAATGCATAAGCAGGAATGCACACTGTCCCTCTGCGCTTGAAGAAAATGAGATGCAATCCTCCAAGCATGAAATCAGCTTTCCTGTTATTTTCCTCCAATGCTTTGCCTCTTGTACTTCTCTCTCTCTCTTTATCTATCCCCCCTCTACAAACCCACAGCCCATCCAATTTCTATAGTTATGGATCATGGAGAGAATATCCTAAACAATGCAAAATCCAGTGTGGTACAATACAATCATATCGCAGACAATTTGATTGTTCGATTCAAGTAGCTCGATAAAAATGAAACCGGTGAATACACTCTTTTTCTTGTGCATGTGAGTGTGTGTGTGTCGGTGCCACTGTGTGACTGCCTTTTATTCAGTGAGCACAGCGCTGTGAGAGAGTTTCTAATTAACAATGTGGGAGTGCGGCTTCTCCCTCTGTTTCTCTCGGTCTCCCTCTCTGATAGCTGGCAGCAAATATCAGTAATTGTCTGCTTCTCTGACTCCGTCTCTATCCACTGTTCAAATGAAGAAACTTGAACAAAGTAAAATGAACATTTCTGCCAGTAAAGCCTCTCGCAGTCTCATCTGTGCAGATTGTTAGCGTCAGGCCTCTGTGCCCTCTCTGCACTTCTCCCTTGTAGCCGACAGGACTTCACGTGGATGAGGAGAAAATAGTCTGCAGGCAAGAACTATCTACGCTCCCTGCATTTATCCGCGTGTATCCCTGTAGCCTGCACTTTGTGACTGCACACCTTTACTTATGGGAACAAGACACAAAGGAAATTTGCTGGGCTCTTTGCACCATAGAAGCCCTTCTTAGAGGCACTTGGACAATCTTGAGGTACATGTAGTGCCCCACATAGCTTA
>JAPQRN010000017.1:12830096-12857971 GCA_037367275.1 Coranthus polyacanthus | reverse complement strand
CCTGCTGGCCCCTGGGGTGGGGTGGGGGGGTCTAACAAGCTGCACCCCTATTGGCTGATCAGGCTAATGATGCTTGGCCAGCACTGCATCATGTCACTGTGATAAGACTGGATGTCGCTTGTGTCAATCGATGTGTCACCGCCATGCTCAGAGCTGCAGTATAATTGGATATATGCAGTGCTGTGGAGCCTAAATGCCCCAGGGCCAGAAGAAAGAGAATGTAAACCGGGCTAAAAAGATGGAAGAGACGAGTGACGAGATGTAACTCCTCATTTGTGTCAATAAATGGCTGTGTTGGAAAACATAACACTTTTCAATATTATAGGACCATTTATTTTCATTTGTTAGTATACTGTGTCTTCTATACTGTATCTTCTCAGAGGATAACTTCTTGGATGACGTAAATGAAACTTAGATTTAAAACCAGATGCTGTAGTTCCCCTCAGTTTTTAGGCCATTTTACCCTCATGATTCTTCTACGCAGGTTTTTTCTAAAAAGAAAAATGATCTTGTCAAGCGTTTTTTTCATTAGAAACGTAGACTAATTTTAAGAAAACATATCTAGCTTTGTCTTTAGAAGAAATTCCAGCTCATATTGAGCTCGATTTAACCAGTAAGTAATTTAATCCATGTAGATGATGATGATGATGATATATAAACTGTTTCATTGCTTGTAATAAGCACAACTTACTTATAGTAAACATTGGTATTTTTTCTTGAGGCCTATTATGTCAGTGGTTAGACTTATCCTCTTTATTTTAATAAAAGACAATTTAGTTTGTTTTTGTAGAAAAAAATACTAGAATCATAGCCACTCAAACTATAGTAACTGTCAAATATACTGCAAAACCTCATGATCAAGCCAAGACTTGTAATCTTGTATCTAGCCATTAAATCCTACTGGTCTTGTTTTGAGAATGTACTATACAACAACAGATTGTGTAAGATTAGAAAAACTATTTTAAGAATATTTATTATATTTTGCTCTTGCTTAGTAAAGCTTAAAGTTACTTATTTTGCCAGACACATAAAAGTAGTGACAGACTGATACATTTAGTGGACAATTTATCAGCTAAAAAGTGAGATATTTCCTTTGTGTTTTGGGAGACCTCATCAGAGTTAAAAAGATGGTGAATATTGGATGTAAGATTAATATTACAACTGCCTGCTGGATGTTTAAATAAGTCAAGATAGCCATGATAATTTATATGTCAGGGTTTTGTATTCAGCTTTTTTTAGACGTCCCCGAGCAGCCAAAAACAAAAGAAATCAATCTTCATGAAATGTGCTTACAGTATTTGTTTTCTTTCTAAAATGCCAGTGCTTAAGCACTAATACAGCTGTCAGTGGGAAATGACTTCATCACTTTCCTATAAATAAACTGTTATTTAACATTTTTTGTTTATGTAAGAGCTTAAAAAACAAAATAGTTTGTTAATTAGGGAGCTTCTGAGGCACCAGTAGTTTTTTATTTTTATGTAGGAAAGTCCTACATATGCTCCGTCTTTTAATCTTTACTGGACGTCATAAGGAGGCAGATTTCTCAGAAAGTAAAACTATTCCACTGACGCAAAAGATGGTTTACACACAATTGTTAACAATCTTCTGTGAAAGTTGTTGCACCCAGGAGAAGAAGATGTTAAAGTTCTCCCGGTGTGATAAATAAAATGACTTAGACTACATACAGTACAACTCCTCTGAGACTTTTCGCAAACTGTCTCCAGGAGCAAACGAGAGAGATGTTGTACAGAGGCAGAGCAGGCGAGCGAGAGAGGGAATGATTGAGTTGAACACATTACAGACAGTTACGATGTGGGGCATCCATCTGTTTTGGTGCCAGGCGGCTAACCTTGAGGCTGTCAGAGCGTTCCCAGCACCCACCCTGGCCCTCACAGACCGAGAGCCCAGCCACAGACACATCCATCAACACATGTTCCTAGACACATTTCAGGAGCACCAGCAACACATACAAATCACCCAATCAATACTTTGTACGCCTCGCCTGAACTTCAGGGTTTTGGGCAGGAATATGTCTTGAGTAAGTGTAGCTCACACACATGTTTTTCTTTGCACTTGTAATATTTCTTTTTTACTCCAGTGTTTTTTTTTTCTGTATGTGTCTCTTTCATCATCTTTCTCGTCCGCTCACTATTTTCTCCTCAGGTATCTTGCGAAGAAGATCAAATGATGTTGTCTTTTTAAACCTCTCCTCCAGAAACATCCTTGCGTGTGAAAACAACTGCTCATTGTCAGAGTGTATGCACACTCTGTGTTTTAGAATATTTTGGCTAAACTGGCCTCCTTTTACAGGCTAGTGTGCACATGTTTGCGTGGCTAAGATTTTTGCATGGTACTGTGTTACAACTAGTATCTTTTTGTGTCACGCGTCTTGAAGCGAGCATGTTCTTGTGCTCTTTCTCGCTTGTGTTCTTCTAGGGTACTAGTGCGACTGTCCTCAGGCACATTTCATGTCGTGTTTGCTTACCTGGTCTGAACAATGGACAGAATCAATAGGCAGATTCTCATCAGTCTCTCTCGTGGCTACTCTGAATTGCTATACTGTGGCGGATGGTTTTGAAAGGCCACACAAATACGAGTAATTTGTCACTGGCAGACAGCATTCCCGCTCCGCACTCAATTGCACCAGCAAGTACAAACAGTAACACCCCACACTCTGATGTTTCACAACACCAATTTAGATGTGCATAGATCAAAAAGTAGAGGTGAGTTGGTCTCATTCTATCAGTCTGTTGTTCTTGTTGTTTTCTCCTTGTCTTGCACCCTCGCTTGCAGCCTTTTCTTTTTTCCTTTGTCTCTCAGAGACGAGACTGATATGTAGTCAGAAGCTAAACCTTTTCAAGCAGACAGCAAAGGATACAGCTCTCCACTACAACACAGCAGGAGCCATGAGTACTGGATCTACCAGCCCGTTTGGGTTCATTTGAAATTAAACATTAATCTGTGACTGCATTTCAGCAGCTGTAGATAGACCTGATAACATATGTCTGATGTGTACTGACAGACACCTTTAACGCTCGTACCTTACACTTTTACACGGGTCACTTTGTCCCTTTGTAGGTAATTGCCAACATCTGGTCTCAGAATTAGAATTAACAGGTTTAAACGTAGGGCATTCCTGTCATTTATTGAGTTTGGTTGCCATAGTGAGGTCAGTCATCTTAAGGTTGTGGGATGAAGTGATGTGGGCCTAAGAGAGGGGAAAAAAAGATGAAATTGCGCCGTTTGATAGCTTACAGCCATTAATTTTAACCATTAAAAGAGCTCTCAGCAGAAGAACCCCTCTGGTGCTTCTGAAGGGCACTCATACGGGAATTATGCTCCTGTGGGGAGGTGACCAAGATGTCTACACTCTCCATCAGATGAACCTGATGATTTTCATCAGGTGAAGCCATTTTAACGGCAATTACCTCTGACAATTATTTCCAAAGAGAACAGACGGTCCACCGGAGGACCTGACTTCAACCCACCAACCTGACCGTTTAAGTGATCCAACACCTGCTGTTTTGTGATCCTGAAATAATAGGAAATAATGTGTTGTCTGCTACTTGCCCAGCAGCAAGTTTTGCACTTGAATGCAGGGTGTAGAAGTATGTACTGCTCTGCAACTGTGCTGTGTTCTGTGACTGTACATGTGTTCTGGACTATGTGTTCCGCTGCTTTAAAACACAGTCATATTGTTGGTGTAGTATATTAGTGTAGTGAGTATTGCAGTATTTGCCTCTTTTTGAGTATTCTAAACCAGCACATGTCATACTTGCAATCCACTGTTCCGTCTCATTCTTAATGGACAAAAGGGTGAACAAATAGACACGGTTTGAACATTGGGCTCCTTAGAATGCCTGAAAGAGTCTGAAATTTAAATCTTAGTATGAAGACTCACAAATTACCTTTTGCTTTAACCGTATAAAAGAAGTAGACACAGTTGACCACTCTGATATCTCCCATTGATTTGTGGACCACTGTTTTGAAGCCTCAAGTCTGGCATTTTAGCCATTGCTATCTTTGATTTTTTGGAGCCTGAAGTGACCATATTTGGGCAAGAGGTTGGAGCTGGGCAAACGCAAGGGGTGAATGGGTGAATCTTGCCAAGCTAAAACCACTGTTGATTTACTGAAAACACCAACCAACTACTAAACAAGGAAGTGTTATGTTAAAATGCCACCAAGTAATTTCAGCTACTTGATAAATGGTAACACAGCATGTTACATTTAATAACAGCCATGTCAACTTTATGTAATGTGTAAACACTAATTAGTGCTTGTTGGCCTTATTGGCAGGGTAACTGACAGGCCATATAATCCAATACCGGATTAATGCCAACACTTACTAATGTGGTTAAGTTATACAAACAAGGTGGGTATCGTAGTTAACTTTTTATTAACTATTAACTTTTTAGTGTAACTTCTTAACCACAACTACAGTAGAGCTGTCTGTCAAGAAAAAAGTACATTTTATTCAACATGGAGAACAGAACAGAAGTCTCAGTAGGTGAGCAAACCATCAATAAAACCTAATGGATTGCCACCTGTGACAGCACCCACCTACCTGTTACTCAAAGCAGCCACCATCTCATTATGCATAACTTTAAGACTCAATACAATTTAAAGGTGAGATATACATAAAAAAAAAATCACTGTAGCGTTATCATAAAAAGGGAAGAAACCAAAACTGTTTTCATGGACCAGGCTGTAAATATGTTCATTTCTGCTGTAAATTTGGGCATTTTAACATGGGGTCTATGGGGATATTGACTCCCTTTTGGAGCCAGCCTCAATGTCCATGTGAGAAACTGCAGGTTTTGGCATTTCCCGACAGTTGCCGTTGGGGCTACTGTACACTTACTGCATAACGTTCTGGTATTCACTTTACATTCAGTGAATTCAGTGAATACCATCTTGGCTGCTCAAAGAAACTGGGAGTGACGCGTGTTCTGATACTGACATCTGATGAAACACTCTATTAACACAGTGTTTCAAGCCAAAAAAGACCACACACTTAGTGCCTAATATTTGCCCTGCTGATAATTACCAACCTCTCACTCAAAGTTTGGGCCTCTCTTTCTCCATCCTGTCCATCCTGCCCTTCTCTCTCTTTGCTTCACTCTACTTCTTTTAAATTCGTTTTCGCAGCCTTATTGCTTGATGTCTGCAATTACGGTGTCAGCAGCTTCCTAGTTCATCACTTAGCCCCCCACAGATGGTACTTGCAGACTTTTCACGGTAGACTGTACTAACTTGCTCTTGGAGTTTACAGACATAACTTGCAGATTCCCCACCTGCCTCTATAGGAGCCATCAAGCAATGACTTTGATCAGCATACTGCTGTCTGATGTGCAGATAGGTGCAACATATCATAACAAAATGAAATTACTTGATCTTGATTGTCTATGGATCACTGATGCAGAAATTAGTATGTTGTCAGAATTATACAAATTCAAAATGATAGTTCATGTGATAGTTCTTTGTCTTTACGTTTCCAATGACAGTGGACACTGCATTTGCACTTTTAATATTGTTCAGTATTACCGCAACCCTGTATATGTGACTTTTGTGCAAAGTTCAGCACTACACTCATCTACATTGTTAAAATATAAGAATAGTGGAATACTGTGTGGAGCTTCATTGTAAAGGGTTTCTTACCACAGCTTATGTTAAAAGACGCAAGCATGTTCTGCTCTTTCTTATGTATGTATGGACGTGACTTTTAAAAAACCAATTCACTACCACTTTCATATTTTTTAAAATTTCATTCAAGTGGCTCATCTTCAGCCTGCTTAAGGAAACACGGCATGAAAAAACAGCTCTCAAAAGGTCATCATTTATATTCATTATACAGTGGCCTGGATGAATATGTTATTCTGATTTGCTCAAGTGCTGTTGATTAATTTCACATAACAGCACTCTGACATAGTAAGTACTTATCCTTATAACTCTTTAGTTACTAAATTCAAGCTTGCCAAGGAAATACTTGATAGTCGCATTAGGAGATGGCGGTGGATTTTATCTGAGAGTAGGCACTGTCTCTTTTTGATTGACTAGTTTCACTGAAAACAAGGAATGACACAGCCTGTGACTATTACTGTACCATGTTAGACGATGATTCACCATGGCAGAAAAGGGTCATGGAAAATGATAGTGTATCTGTAAATGAAATTAAAAATGACTTTATTTTTAAATTTAAATTTTTTTTTTTTTTTTTTACTTCACCCTTATCAAATCTTTAAATAAATCTAATATCCATATGGCAAATCTCTGGTTGAGTAAAATAACAAAACAAAATCAAAAGCAGTGTAAAGAATCCAAGCTATTTAGAAGTCGTGCATATGTTCTTAAAGGCTACTGTAAATAAAACATACTGAACCAAAAGCTCTAGTTGTTATATTCGCAGTAGAGTAGTGTGTAGCCCAGTGACAGATCTGCACATAATACACAAGCAGCCATCTTATATTTATATATACCCTCTCACTTTGCTTTTCAAAGTTACCACACCTTTTTTTTGCTTTCCATAACACACATTCTGTCCCTCACACACATATACACACAGGCACACAAAGTAGGACACTGATGCCATTTAGATTAGTATCCCATGCGACCAATGCTGACATGAATTTGCTGGGTGACAAGGGACCCAATTACAGCAGAGGGCTGATCGTCCACGGACCCACCGTTTCAAATTGTCTCCCAAGCGTCAAGCAGAGGAAACAGGGAAATGTGTAATAGTGTATGTGTGTGTGTACGTGTGTGTGTGTGTGTGTGTACGTGTGTGTGTGTGTACGTGTGTGTGTGTGTGTACGTGTGTACATTTGTGAGACTTGCGCAAGTCTGTGTTTGCAGCTTTAACTGTGTCACTGTCTGTTCATGTCTGCGCAGGGGAGGCTAGGATAAACACCAGGGTCAAATGCATCACTGTAACTGTAAGAGTAATGCAAACTGACTGCTGTCACTCCTCAAGATCCAGATACAAGTTCTAAACTGACACACACACATACTCAGTAACACACAGCCTGTAGTGTGGTCCCAGTGTGCTCCCTCAGCCTTGGTTAGCGTCTGGGCAACTTTTAAAGGAAATAAAAATTATGAAAAGGTTCTTCAAGACATTCCAGTTTATTTTAGCAGTTTATCTTATGGAAAAAAAGAAGCACGTTAGTACCTTAAAGACCTCTGGTGTGTCTTAGTGTGCATATTTAAAACAGCTCGGCCTCAATGTGCACTCTCAGTTAAAATTTAAAATGTTAATCATTGTAGCTAAAAAGCCACAGCCTCAATATAATGAGCAATTTCCAAAGGTCAGGATGATGTAGTGTAGAATGAAGAAATAATGCATCACAGCAGACACAACATTACACACAGGAGGTCTTTTTTATAAATCATTTTCTAAGAATTACACAAGCTCTGCACTGTCTTTCCTCTTCTCGACAGGTATCTTAACCAAATCAGGCTTGGTGGATTGATCTGTAGGCCTTAAAAGGGAGACAGATAAAGACTTAGCACTTCCTGTGGTGACATAATCGATTATAATCAATCTTCCTTGGCTGAAACTGTCCAGCACTGATTTAGACTCTAGATTGCATTCTGTCTGGGTAAGCAAGCATGCGTTGTGCATGTATTTATGCATGCGTCCTCTGTCACATCTTCTGTCCGTGTTGTGTGCATTTCTGCAGCACTCCACTCTGTGCGTGCGCACATTAGCACAGGCACGCTGTCTGTGTTTTATCCCAGGCTATTTTCAAACCTTGTTCGCTTCAACGTGCACTCTCTCCCCTGCCCCACTTTTTGAATGTCTCTGCGGCAACGTGAACCCCACGCTCAGCGAGTACCGTTTGTTTTCCCTCCCCTACGCCCTCGCTTTGGCGAATCGAACCTCCTTACTGAAACGTCCGCCACAATAAAAGTATCTCTCATCAGCAGGGTAATGCTTCTGAAAGGCTTTGCGTGCATATTAGAGGCAGGCTTGGGGAACACACTGGGATGTCATATGTGCCATCCTGGCATGAGACACAATGGCTGAGAGTGCCAGAAAATCCTCTCTCCCATGCCTTTACTGCAACTGAGCTGAATCACCTGAGCCAGGCACAGTATTTATTTGTTCTAAATGAATATTTTACGAAAATAGTCAGGATAATATACTTTTGGCTGCTTTTATTCTGCTCAGTGAGTGGTCAGCGGTGATGGCGGTGGTTTCCCCCTTCATTATTCACCATGTAGTGTTTGGTGATTGTGTGTGTGTCAGTGAGACTGGCCCCAGGCTTTTGCCAGCCCATTACTCCCTTGCTGTTTTTTGCGTGTGTGCCGGAGTGGGCTGTGTGTTCAGGCCTTACTGAATTTTTCTCCAATGTAGGGACCCTCATTACTGCCCCCACACTGTCACAAGCATCTGCTTCCCTCCCTCCCTCTTTCTCTCCTCCTGCCATGCTCTGCGGTCGGCCCCAAGCACGCCCTGCGCTGCTCCGACACGGAAGGAAAAGGGAGAAAAAAAGATTGAAAACATATAAAGAAGCAAGACATCAAGCGAGAGGAAGCACGTCCGTGTTCCCTTCCATGCTCCCATGGAATATAAAGACGTGCTAGTTTCAGCAGGCCCTTGGCTGGAAAACAGACCTCTGATCAGGCCCGGAGTTAGCCTAAGTTTTTTTTTGGACAGAGATTGGATTGTGACCCTTGTTCAACCCCTTCCCAGCTGGGTCTTCACCCCCGGCAACCCCCGGGAGGGAGGCCAGTTTTTACAGTGATGTATTGCACAGCCCAGTGTGCAGCAGCTGGGAATAGGCAGGAAAGAAGAAGGGAGGTCAAGGCTTAAAGAGAGAGAAAGTCTGTGTGTGAGGGAGAGGAGAGGGTTAGAAAGAGAGAGAGAGAGAGAGAGAGAGAGAAGACATAATGAGCGTGTCAAAATTAGCTGGGCTCACTCTGAGAAAAACAGCAGTATGTGTTACTAATGATTTGTTCCAGTAAAGCCCAGTGAGAAGGAAAAAAAAAACAGGAAAGGGCACACGAGACAGAAAATGAAGAAGAGGATGGGAGCGAAGAGTTTTCTCACAGCACAAATTGGAAACATGGCTGTTTCTTTTGGTCCCTCTTATTAGGGATTACAGAGAGAGACAGACACTTGGTAGACTCAGTTTTGTCTGCACTTAATGGCGTGGAGGGCTATATACTGTATCCAAGATGAAATTACTGTAAGTGATAACAAGCATAAACTAATAAATGCACAATGCATACTTTTTCTTTTTACTTTTTGTATGTGCTGCAGCTTACCTTATAAAGTACTGTTGCATTTAGTGTGCGTACAATTGGGACCTGAACTTTGACCCTCTTCACATGCAGAGAATTGTGGGTAATAGCCAGAAAAGCATGCTGCTTGCACACTGCAAAATACAACCCGATATAGTAGCACATCCTGGTATTTTTTGGTGCATTGTGCTTGATAAATGTACTAAATCTTTTTCAGGTATGATAAATAATGTTAGAATATGTGTATTGGAAAAGATTATGTATAAAACAATTGAGTAGATGACTAAATTACATCTCTTTTTATTGTAACAGACTTTGACTAACAAAGCATTTATAGTGCACATAAATATCATTTACTCCAATTTACACTTACACACAGTAACTGTAAATAATAGATCTAGCATGGTATGTTACATACATATCCCACAATATTCATATTTAAACAGAAAATACATTATTCCATAAGAGCAGCTGTAGACCAGAGTGATACAACGGCCTAGTTTAAACATGAGCTCTTAAACCTACGATGAGATAATTATTTAATGACCTCGAGGTGAAAGCCATCTATTATCACATCTTTAGCTCGGCATCACTTTCCACAGTCTTTGTGGTGGCTTTGCTCTGTTTAACTTGGTCTAATTCTTCAGAGATGCAAAATGAAAGTGATTAGGCTTCCTCTGAGACTTTGTCCCCCTCCCCCCTTTTCATTTGCAAAGATACAAACCCTCCAGCATCTTTGCTTGCTTTTTTAACATCCTTTTCTCATCCTCTCACACCCTCCAAAACTGAGAAGGAATCACTGAGAAGGGGGGCGGTGAATGTGTCTGAAATGCTTTTTATAGCAGTTAAAATCAGTTTATTATAGCTGTCACTGTACAGTAGCCAATTATCACATGCTAGTGAAGCCAGTTTTGCAGGTAGCGTTTTTCACACAACATGCTATATTTTTCTCATCCGTTATGAAAAGGATATTTGATGCGACTGAAAAGTAATATGAGACTTATGCTTGTGCACATGTTGGTTTACACAAGAGCTCGCCTTTGTCTACGCACACACTTTTAATTGTATATTTGTGGCAGGAGATCGATGTTTTATCACCTGCATATTATTAGCTCCCTCTGTTAGCAACATGATGCCTGTTGTGGGTAATGTTGTCTGTCAGAGCTGCATTGATTAGTACATCCCTGGCGCTAAGGAGGATGAAGGATGACGACAGCCATTACCTCTGACTGAGCTCATTGGATTATAAAATAAGAAAGGCATCAGAAAGCAGGGCTTATATAGGAGAAGGATACTGTATACCAGGTCAGAAGGTGTGCTGTGGGCAGACAGCATGGCGTCATCAAAGCTGTGTGAGTAACCTGGAAATGCATCAAACATTTAACATTAATGGTTGTGATAAGTGACCTAAATCATAATTTTGTTCATATTTAATAAACCCAGTGATAGGAAATCATACCCAGTGCACAGTTTAAGTAACTGTCTCCTCTAAATCCTCTTTATAGTTATACTTGTCTAACCTTTATGCTTAACTAATACCAAACCGAGAACAATAAAACACTGGAGACAGATTTATGTGGCAGATATATTTAGTTTCCATGCTCCTGCGGTGTTAGTTGGCTTGTTCACAGCTAGGTATGTGGCGCTACCTTGGATCTCACTTTTACACTTTTCTATCATATTAATTTAAAGTGCCACTTTGTGAGTTCAATTTCCATGTAAAGTAGCAAACAAATTGATTTCAAGTTCCTGTTAAATCCTGAAGATTGCCATTGCAATTACAAACCCCTGCAATCATGTAAAAGCGAAAAAAGAGTAAACAATATCTCGGTTCAGGTTTTTTGGCCTTCTATCTCGTCTCCTATCTGCCTCTCCTCCATTTCAGCAAGTTAGTATAATTCAAACAGCAATGAGTGGCTGATTGAAAATCCACAGATATCTGCTGGATTTCTGGGTAGTGCAATCCAAAAGCCTGGCGCAATTTTTAATGGTTGGAATTTTTATCCTAACTGGGGCAACCAGGGCTAAAATGATATTCCTACATGTTAAGTTACTTTGAGGATATTCACCTCGTGAAAGGCATAAAAAGTGATGATTTTGTATCTCCTTATTCTACTGGCAGTTGTGCCATCTAAGCCTTTCTAATCACAGAAGACATCCCTGGCTGTTGGCGCATCCCACCGATTCCCTAATCTCTATCTCAGTGATCCTGTGGTTTGAGCAAAGCCACCTGGTTTCTCCTAGTACATGCTTGGAGTGTCTTTAGAAAGCAGCATAAAGTTTCTCCTCTAGCAGCTGACTACGGTGTTTTATTATGAGAACTTTCTCATGCGTCACCTCCATTTCTTTTCACCCTCTCTTAGTGTCTACTGTTGGTTTTCCTGATTAATTTACACCTCACTGAGGGATGTCACCAGAGTCTGCACTCTGCATATTTGTCCCATCACTGTCACCTTAAAGTGTTACATTTGGAGGGTAGACATAAGCAGAAGATTCTCACTAACTTTTCTAATAAATGCACCCAAAACAGTTGTTATAGCATTCATTTCTGCATTACGGAGATGGATGATTATGTTTACAATATGTGTGTCTGTCTGTGTGTGTGCCTTAAGTGGAAAAAGATGGGTATTCAAATTATATTTTTACCACTGTGGGGTGCAAATGTAAAACTAATTGTATTGAACAGAAGCACTTAGTTGGTGCCATGGTGCCACAGCGCTGACATCCACAGCTTAAACCCTGATGCTGACCTTCCGCTATCTGTCCTACTGTACATTTGGAGACATAATTCGTGGGACACTCAACAGAGTCAATATGCTCTTTTTCTGCTCCATTTCTCCTCGCCTCCTCGGTGAATCATCGCCGTCGTTATATAAATGACTTTAAAACACGTTGAGACACCATCAAGAGAAATTACGCACGATTCTTGAGTCACGCCTCATTTAATGGGTTGGCTGATTTTGTTTGGGCTCAGCAGTGTTGCTATCCTCTGGATGTTCTGTATCCTCAGGACATGTTAGCCCAGCACGTGGTGACTGTGTGTGTGTGTGTATATTCATGCGGTGTATTCTAGAGAGAGGGGCTTGATGTGTGTCAGCATGAACGGGTATGTATATCTGTGTTTGAGGATTAAATGGTTAAAGGACTGCTGTGAATTACTGCTAATTTTCACTACCTAAAGGTTAGGTTTTCCTATTGCTTCAGGAAAGTCACATTTATGAGTGGCCACTTTACCAAGAAATAAATACTGATGTTTTGTTAAAAATGGATTTGGAAAAAGAAAAAAAGGAAACCCCTTTAGAGGATTTCATTGAGATATAAATGGACCCACTGCAAACTGTTTGGGGTGTAAAAGTCGATTTTGACAATATTTTTCCTGCAGGTAAAATATTGAATGAAATCTAAGTAGCCACCCAGGTCATATTTGAAATTTCTAATAATGTGTTTCCTCTGTGCTGTATGTGGACCGGATGTGGTTGTATCCTGATATTTTTACAGAAATAGTTTCTTCCTCCGAGCTCTTCTACTTTTCTTAATGTGTCCATGCTTTGAAACTAAAAAGCCATTTGTTCTATATTATACTTTGTGGTGCTCAGACAAGGCTTTATTGACTGTGTAGAAGCTGGGATTGTGAATGACATGTCACGTCATGTCATGTGATGTAGGCAGTGTTGTCCAAACACAACTTATCTAATAAGGAAATAATTAAGAATAGTAAGGAGTAATAAGAGTAATATATCGCTTCCTTATTCAGTCTCTACTTAGTAAATCACTATTGAAATGCCTTCATACTTAGTTTGAAACATTTAGACACAACTCATGTCTCCCAGACACTATGTTTATATATGACTAAATTGCATGGACTGTATGAGAGAAGTGGGCGTGGCCATCGTTACATCACTCATTTGCTGTGAACTGTTTTGAAATTTGAAGTCTGGCATTTTGGACATCACCATCTTGGTTTCTGGAGCCAGAAGTGACCATATTTGGACAAAAGGGTGGAGATGAGGAAGGTCAAGGGTGTGAAGCTTAATGCGCTGACTAACTAATGCTACACATTGCTAAATGTTGTTAAACTCTGCCCAGTAATTTCAGCTACTTGCTAACTGTCAACACAAATTTCGTATAATGTATAAACACACTAATTAGCAGGATAGCTGAGAGAACATACAATGCCTAATCAATGCTAACATTAGCTAATGTAGCTAAATTAGGCTAACAGACTAAGTACTGTATTGTGATTCAGCAATGGTCTTGTTAGTGTCTTACATTTTAAGATGCTTCTACATTGACTTCAATTTGAAGCCATAGTTTTTGCCCCTTGCTAAATTGGAACTCCTATTCCATTTTTGTTAGAAATGACAGGCACAGGAAATAGTTTAGAATCACGTTGAGAATTTAATGTGGTACTGATTATGCTACTCAGAACTGTAATTGTTAAGTCATAATCTGTACAAACAGACAGGGCTTTTAGTCAATATATTATAACACTCCCCATTTTGATTTTGGCCAGAGTCTCTTCTCTTCTCTCTCTACTGTGTACCTCCAAATAAAGTGACAAAATGCATAAATAAATATACGAAATAATGCTACTAAAGGATGTTACTGTCCAGTACCATCAACAGTTTGACATTTTATTAATTCTGAATTTCTCCAAGCTTATTGAAAGGATTAGCATATGTGTCCCCCCTCATTATCACCACCATCATCAGGTCATAATTTATCTTTGTTAAATATAATATTTGTTTATGAGATTCTAGCATTATGTCATTGTGACTTCCCCTTCACTGAAAACAGCAGTTGTTGGTCAAGATTAAGTTGAAAGTTGAGACATTTTAAGATTGTGAATATTGTGTTTGTGAATCTTTTGTACATCTTGCTTTCCAACCGAGATGATAAATCAGACTGATTTTTTTAAAGCTTCCAATCTCTGAAATTCTGAACTTACTTTTGAGATGTCAATAAGGTTCTAGTAGAGAAACTCAATGAAGCCTTTCATACAGCTGCCTCGCTATTAATTTTAGCTACACCATGTTCCTCCCCTATCTTTTCAGCCGTCCTATAGCTACTACAGCACATTCCCCCTCGCTGGGATCTGTTGTGATATCAGATGAAAGAAACGATTCTCTCTCTCTCTCTCTCTCTCTTTTTTCCCCTCTCATGTTCACTGCTGCGCTGGAAGCCTCTTATCATCATGTATTCTTCTGGTGAAACCATATCTGCTTCATTTGTGTGTGTGTGTGTGTGTTTATGCGAGGTTGCGTGTGCATGCATGTGTGCAGCAATCCAGCAATGCTACATGCTCATGTAAACTCCAGCAGTGAAGATTGACAACTGAGATAGATAATCGCACAGGGATGCAACCTAGAGTGGAGCCATAAGGAGGGAGATGATAATACATTGAGATTTGACAGATTTAAAATGTGAAGACATTACTTGCCATCTCTATTTCCCAACATAATAATGACAGCAGAGTATGTTATGATTCCCCCACCACATAGCTGCAATTTGATTTACGTAATTTAAAAGGATCGCCTTGACATTAATACAATTCACCATCCTATTAGTCACAACACATTTGTCCTAGAATGACTTCCTGCAAAACTATGACGCCATGTCCTCTGTTGTGTTTGCTGTCCTCAGAATAATAGTTTTTGTTGTGGTGAAAATGCAATTCCAGATAATATCTTTGTCTATCTGCTTTATGTTGGTGGCACAACATGCTTTCTGAAAATGCCTTTAAGATTGATAACTCCTCATGTATAGATACCATGATTCACTTTAAATAAAGTCACAACATCGTATATGAACTTTTTACCATATTTAACTAATTAACCTGTTTAAATCCTGTTTTAGCTCCACACCTTTTTGCATATTGCCTTTCAAATGAGGCCTCACATGTGTTTTGGCCTTACAGCTCTTCAGTTACTGACTTTTTTTTGTTGTGGATATGCTTATAATGAATTTTTCAAAAAGCAAAAAAGGCTATTTTGGTCTCTTGACTGAAATTGCTATCTGGAACCTTATAGCATGGCAACATTGTCTGGAATTTTACAGAACATAAAGTATGTTCATCATTGTAAAACTGAGCATGCTTACTTAAAAAGTGAAAATATTATAGATTGCTGTTTCAGATCGAAAGCATGAATTTCCCTGTGTCGACACAGTACACCTGTAATGATTCTTTTCCAGACCTGGAGCTGCACTGATTGGGCCTGAATAGTGTGTAATGAGTCTGTGTGTACTTGCATGTACCTTAGAGGAGTCTGCAATCAGAAGGCCAAACCTGTAATTCTAAATTTGCTGCATTGCAGCCAGTTCTATGTACATTTTTTTTGTGTTTGTGTGGGGTCACATAAGTGGCTGTTATTACAGTCTATGTGTCCACCATTCACTGTTAGGGCACAGGGGTGTCTACCATCTCATTGTGGTCAGCACCCCAATCAGATCGCTCAGGCCATCTCCAACAGGGCCACTCACCTGGGAGTCATGTGTGTGTGTGTGACTTTGTCCTCTCACTGTTTTTGTGTGTGTCTGACCTTTAGCTCAACCTAGCTTTAGCTCTAGCTTAGTATCACACACACCTCTAGGAACCACATTGGCAATCTGGACAGCCATTCATCATTCGCGTATTGTGGCCTTGATGAGACAGGGTTTAATAATACATGTGTGAGGAGATAAAATCAGGGGAGAGAAAATTAATATTCTCTGGGCTTGTCAGGCTCATTTAAGCAAGCCCTGTGTTTCGTTGTGTGGCCTCTGACACAGATGATTGCGTGGGCAGCTATGCAGTTTTTCCTCATAATTACTTTTTGCCATGCCGCTCTTGTCCATTGTCAGCCTCAATAAGGCAGAGGTCTGTGAAAGAGAGAAAGAGAAAGCAAGTCAGCGGGGAAGAGATGTACTGTAGCCTACAGTACATTACTTTTTTTTTTTTTTTAGCTTGAGTCCGTGAACACTAGAACCAAACGCAGTCTTTAAAAATGTTTTTTTTCACTCTGTTCTTCTCAATCCTTACTTTATAACAGGGCTTGATGATATGTCCAGTGACTACAAATAAGGCTAAGGTCACACTGAAACCCTTAGTGCTCATTCAGGTTCACTGTTCACACCTGAGATTTTTTGTTCCATTTTTGTTGTTTTTTGTTTGGCTCTTGGCATCCTGTAAATGTGACCAATATTTAGATTTCAGTCTGAACTGGTCATGGCAAGGTCCTGAAGTGACCCACATGTGCAAAAGACGTCACAAGAGCTAAACTAAAGGGCACTGAAGTCTTTACAGTTTAATTTACAAGTTGTTGTACAGTGTAAGGCAGCAAATTCCTGAACACATGATAAGGCCGCTATTATTATATACTAAAAGACACTATCTTGTATTCACTGAGTGACTTCCACCAGTAGAGAATTGTAAAGAATGTCCATCCAGAGTCACATAAAAGTAATAATATGACTGAATTCCGATGTGTCTGTTCAGACTGAGGTCACGTTACAAAAAAATCTGACTTGTGTCTTATTATAATGCCAACATTAACAACAAACAGATCTGAGTCAAATAAGAGCAAAAAAACATATACCAGACTTATGACACTTTTATCTGTAGTTTGAACGTAGCCTGAAGTTTTACCTCCTGAACGACTGGTGGGACTAATTAAACTAAATCAAATTCACTGAACTAATTAAGCACAAAAGTACAGTCAAAACATCCAGATTGGGATGCTCCGAGAAGCATACTGGAAAATGATTCACATCACAACTGTCTGTAGGAAAATCAAAATGGCATGAACTGACTTTCGCTGTTGGAGTTTTTATTTGCATACACCCTCATGCATACAGATGCATCAGGCTTTCAACAGCATAAAACATCATAGAAGTACACCACTGCTTTAATGCAGACCATCCCAAGGTGATCATGCACAGGAGTGTGCACACAGATACACCCACCAACATATATCAAGGCATAAATATGTAATAGTGTCCAGAATATGGAGTATACAAGTGCATACATATATAACACTCACATACTTAGCTGCTATTTCACAGCCGCACTCACAGAGTTTAGGGCATGCACAGTAATCAAGCAACAAATAATAGAATGGTAATTTACTTACATCCGTGACAAATGTGCTCTTTTCCATGCTTATCTATTTTACTTCATCTTATTTCTTCTCGGCTGCAAAAACCAGAGCAGAATGCAAAAAAGAAGTGGTCCAGGAAGCATATCTGTGCACAAGGCAGAGTCATTTTAATTGAGTGTGCTGAGCGATGAGCCTGCTTGGAGGTGCTTTAATTTGCAGGGATGGCTAAACAGATGTAGCACCATAAAGTAATGTAATGGATTTCCCCTCCACCCCCCGGCATGAAAAGGCGTGCGAGTAATCCTGGCTAAGTGATGGCAAACTGGGAGAATGAATGGGAAAGAGGATTTTTACACTGAAACATGTTTAAGTTTTGGTCCAGAAGCTCAGTTGGTAAATACTACTGAGCTAAAAAATGATGATTGGCAGCTTTTATTGTAGTGAGATGTTATTGTGATGTACACAGTATGGATACACAAGCTGCATATATGTATGACACTTCTGTGCATAACAGAGTGAAGAGTCTATTCTATTGAAGTGTGTCATTTTTTCTTTCCTGTAGTGTAACAAGTGCACAGTGGGGCTGAAGTGTGCGTGCCATTCCAGTGTGTACATACCGTATGAAGATGTTTGTATGAGTGTGTGTGTGTTTCTGTGCTCGTGAGCTAGGCAGTGGGCTAGATAAATCCAAGGTTAACTGTTGTCAAACCAGCCTTCAGGCCATGGCAGTGTAGTAGACGCAAGAGCCATAAAGTGCTCCCCTAAGAGAGGCTGCTGAGCCCAGCTCCAGCTGTCGAGCTGCAAACACTCACACCCACCCCACATTCCTGACAACACAGACATATGTCACACTCCCTGTCCGAGCCACATTGGGGAACTGTGGCACGGTGGCAGTGGCACGATTTCTCCTGGCCAAAAAACACTCAGCCGGCCGAGTGCAAGAGGCCATGTTGCGCAGTAGTGTCGTTACACGGATTTCACAGCATGCAAAAAGAGACACACGCGGGTAAGGTCGGACGTGATCCCCTCTCTGTCAGTGAACGAGAGAGCTGGCAAGGTGAATGCCGCGTGTCTTTGCGTTGGCTTGCCAATGACAGATGGAGCCCAGGTGCCATTAGGCAGACAAACGATGGCTTCATTAGGATGTGCCACTGGCAAGTGATGAATGCTGCCCTCTCCAAGCCATATTTGGAACGAGATAAAAACTGGAAAAGAGGTGGGAGATTTTATGTAGGTTGTTCAGAAGGCAGCTTTGTTTTCAGTTCAAGTCGGTGCTTTTAGGCCATGTTGAAGAAAAGAGCTCATATTCAAAGTGTACCAAGTGTGATGAATTACATCAAATAGCTTGGAGGAAGTCAAAGCATATTTAGATGGAATCAAATTTAGCAAGAGTAGTTTTTGATGTTTGTTTATCTTTCAGCAATTGCTGTGACCTCAAAGCAACATTTTACTGCAGTATTTTTTTTTTACTGTTTAAAGTTAGCTTTTCATGTCACTTTAAAGCTATAATATGTAACAGTTCTGCATTCAAATATCTAGAAACAACTAGGACTATGTTGTACATTTTTTGTTTGTGCACTTATATTATCGCAAATGTTTTCAACAATGTTCAAATTCATAGAAATCTGTAATTTTATTCAATGCAACAGCCCGTTTCAATTGGTCACCTGTCGTTGGTGTCATATCCCAAGATTGACATGTATAAAAGTAAGTGTAAGTGTTTTGTTTTTTTATCCATCATCCGATAAAAATCACTACGCACACAAGCATTGCTGACTGAGTCCGATGTGATCATTTTTCAATTAGTTGCGAAAATTCGCAATACGAAACATAAAGGATTAATTCCGGAGGGAGCATGATTTCTGGTCCTCTCACTTCGCTCATTTCCTCCCCTGCTTCTCTCCACTGAAGCTGGAACAGCGTGTCTGACTATGCGAGACGACACTGGAGGTTTCTGCCCAAATTGTGTCCACTCTCTGCTGTGTCCTGCATTTGGCACTGTGTCTCCTCACAGACAGTGTCCTCTCTGTATCCAAACTGTCACTCTCCCTTTCTGTCTGTGAGCTGTCCTCATCCTCCTCTGTTTCAGTCAGACTCCTTTTCTTCATCATGCATTGGAATATTATTATCTCACCTGTTGAACGTAGGCTATGTATGTGGCCGTTATATTGCACTCTGATCTGTCAAACGGCTCTGATGGATGCAAATAAACAGAAATCGCACCTGTTCTGAAAACGTTAATAATTATATAAAAAAATAATAAAAAGTTTGGGAGTCATTGTGTAAATGTGAGACATAATGAGGTCATTTTTGTTTGTTTTTTTTAAACATATGACAATTTTGGAAGAAAAACACAGACTTGGTGTGCAAAGGCTTTAAATGTCCACATAATTATGCTTAGCAGCAACACAGCAGTATTTCCACACAGGAAGTTTATTTCCATTTTGCAACACTGTAATTGCATAGAGAGCTAATTATTGATATATTTCGCAATTAATCTCGCTTTCTACAACATACAACCAGCAACTTATGCTTGCCCCAAAGCTAATGCGTACAATAATGTAATGTTATTAGCTAACTTACCATTAGATAAGTCAGTCATTTAACATCACATTAGCTAACATTACCTGCAGCTAATTCATTAGAATGAACTGACATAATGTGATCATACGAAACTACACATAATGTAAATCAAACTTAAATATATGAACACATCTGTAAATAGAATTTCTACCTGAGTCCTGTCACAATTTTCATCAGCAGTGGTGGTGAAAACAACAACTCCCATGATCCCACACTACTTGACATCATCAGACTACATTTTTTGTTATTGTTTTGATTGAGAGATTCCCAGTGGCAGAAATGATATAACGTATGTTTAAATTGTTCACCTACATTAATTAATGTTGCGAGGGAAGTAAACTTGTTTTTCTGGTTGTTTATCATCTGTCCACTTTTCAGACAGGACAGAAAAGTCATGGTGCTAGGGGTCTAGGGGTTTGAGGGAGCATTGGCAGAGCGAAAGGGCAAACAAAAGTTAAAGGGGAAGGAAGGACAGGGGAGCGAGCTTGAGAGAGATCATGAGAGACAGAAACGGAGGGAGAGACTGAGGGAGAGACGGAGGGAGCTGTGCCACGGGCCACAACGGTTCTCCCTCCCCGCTCACATCCATGTGTCACCTCACTGTGTTGCAAATTAGGCTACACATGCTCCCCGGAGATGTCAGAACGCGTATCTTGACGGTTGGCTTGAATTTGCATAGGTACACTGTGGTACACTTATTCCCCATTACGGCCTGGAATGAAAACTTAAACAGTATCTATTTAGAAAAGGTTTGGTACAGTAATGACTATCACTGTAAGCTTATAGTGACACGGAGCCTTTCACTGTGCAACCTTGTGCTACCTTTTTAAGAAGGTAAAATATGAATGATGCAAAAATAGCCCGACTAGAAAGCAGCCAGATATTCTGAAATATCACCAGATTTTCTGGTATAAGAAAAAATTTCCCAATGGGCTAAGTACATTTTGCTTGACTAAATTTCTTAAAAGCAGAATGAAAGTCTAGCCACTGAAAACTGTGAGTCGTCCACTGCAGCTGCTTCTCTGGTTGGTCAGAATGTGCTGAAGAGGATGATGTGAATTGTCCAAGATGGTCCTCCTCCTTATTCAGTGTGCATCTCTCCACCACAGTCCCCAGTGAGTCCAGCTTCCCTCCAGACACTGAGCCAGCTTTCTCTACCAGTTTGTCCAACTGTCTTATGTCCTTTTGTTTGACGCTGCCTCCCCAGCAGACCGCAGCACAGAACAGCACACTCACCACCACCGACTGGTAAAACATGTGCAGCATCTTAGTGCAGACGTCAAAGGACCTGAGCCTCCTTAGCAAAAATAGCAGACTCTGTCCCTTCTGATAGAGTGCATCTGTGTTCTGGGACCAGTCCATCTTGTTGTCCAGCTGTACACCAAGATATTTGTATGTCCGCACCACCTCATGTGTCCACTCCATGAATGTTGACTGGCTGAAGAGGAGGCTTAGACTTTTTGGAAATCCAAAATGGTTTTGGAGGTGTTCAGTAGGAGGCAGTTTTTGTGACTCCAGTCACAGAAGGCTTTGGTATAAACCTGACAATTTAATTACACACATACAGTACACTTAATGAAGAAGAAGAAGAAGAAGAAGAAGAAGAATTTACTGGCAATGAGCACTGAAACACAGACATTACAATTGCCCAAGACAGATTGGACATAAATAAATATGTCACAGTCTATTACTGAAAAATGCAAAGAAAGTACTGATACTGAAAATGATGTGGAGGTAAAGATGGTTATGTGACATTACTGTTATTTCCATCCATCTGTTTTTATACAAGTGAATGGGGCCAATTATCACAATTATGCAAAATAATTGCAGTTACAGTTACAGCTAAGAATTGTCACATGCCTACTTATTACAAGCAAAACACAGTTATTTAAGACAGACTTAATATTCTTCAATTGAGGAGTGTGCAAGTGGTCTCGCTCTTAAACAACCTTGTTCCTCTGCTGGGATATTACGTAAAACTATTGGTTCAGCTCTTTACTCATTAAATCTAGCTCAATATTAGCTGGAATATCTGAAGACAAAGTTACATATATTAAAATGAGATTACTTTCCTAATGAAAGACATGCTTGACAAGGTCATTTTTTAACAAGTGTTTTTTTTTACTTTCTTGTAATTGTATTTTTTACTCTGCACAATGGTTTGACTTTCACAGAAGTCGTTAACCAAGTAGTAAAGAAGGAGTAAGTACTATGTGGCACATCATCATGGACTATAATAGGATGGTATGGCATTTAGAGCTTTCTTTGTCGTTCATGATAAACATATTTCTCAATCACTGGCTCCTCTTATTTCAGTGATAAATTATGTTTCAGCCACAGTTTTCCCTCAGAAAGCCTACTGTAATTTGACTTCATTAAATCTGTAATGTTAAGGGAGAACTCATGAAAGGGAGCCAGAGCTGAGTCTGCCTTGTGATTTCACCCCCCTGCTGCTCAAGAGAAATGTGTTCTTTGATGTGCTTGAAAGAGGCAGGATTCCACATTTTCTTTATAAATTCTTTCATTTGGTATCTATCTCACTTTAACAATTTGAGACTAAATTCACCTCAAGCTGCACTCGAGGAGGAATTTGTTTCTCTCTCTCTCTCTCTCTCTCTCTTTCCCAGCTCTCCCCTCTTGCTCAGCTCCATCCTAGGAGGCAGGTGCTTGGGTTATGGTTAGCGTTCTGCATTGTGGACTCTGATGGGACTGGTGATGCATTATATTGTGAGCCAGATATTGCCGCTCCTCGGCTGCAGTCGGACGGGCAAATGGATGCTGCCTGCGCAACCTGCCTGGGGATAAAGAGACACACGTACTAACAGAGCAAGCAATCAGCCAGGGTGTTCTGATTGTATCTGACACTTAACCCCTGAAACTAACCAACTTCCCACAAATTAGTTGTAAAAACATAACAATAATCATCATCATTATCATCATCGTGCAAGATGATTCTGATTGAATGAAGAAAAGGCTTCAGCGGCCAGCCATCTGGAAAATCACACATTGCTGAAAAGTCTTGTTTGCACATAACATTATGTGGTGTAGCCAGTCATTTAATATGCTGTTTGACTGAGACAGCCTCTTAGACGAGCTTAGAAAGTGGATGGTGGTGTTGATCAATGGCATTTGTTTCCATTACAAAGAGCTATTACAGTGGCCTGACATATTGTTTGGACTGCAGGTCTGCGTTCACTGGCACAAACAATTTTATTTGGATGGACAAAAAGTCAGCCTGCATGATGGCAAGACAGATTTTTTTTTTTTTTTTCATTTAACACCTCATGCATATTAAGGTCACGCGCACACAAAAGAAACACACAATCCGCTAAGCACACACTTCTTCCTCTGTTTGAAGTTAGATCATATCAATTGCAGCACACGTGAGAGAAGAACTGGGAAGATTTCCTCATACAGCATGACAAAATATTAAACTACATCTGCAGGACAGGGCCTAAATAAGCACTTTTAAGCTTAGGTGCCTGTCCGCTGCTGCTGCTATGTCTAAAATTTATAGGATCCATTTTTTATCCTAAAATAACAACTTGCATTTCAATTGTGTGGAGAAGTATTTTTTTTACAGTTAAAAGTGAACACAGAACATTTTGAAGCAGAATGGGTTGATGGAAATGGCAAAATTTGAAGAAAAAAAGAAACTTTGTCAAGTTTTTAGCCTTGCTTGAGGTGGTTTTTCAAATTCAGCAGAAGATAGAAATACCTTTTGGGCATTACAAAAATGTAACTCATGACCATTCAGCTATTTCCACTTCTAGAAGTGGTTTCTGGTATCTCCCCAGAAATGTTTGACCTTTCTCCATCGTTCTGTCATAGGCGGCCACGGCAGCTGCTTTTGTTTATTTCTTCATTCTTCTTCTTCTTCAAGGTTTTCTGTCGGTTAGCAAACAACAGTTTTTTTTGCTCCGGTTTGCAACCTCTGCTTCTAATCTATTTATTAGAGTGATCATAATGTAGCCCATACCACCACCCTCTGACAACATTACACAGCTTACTTTTATCTGTTCCCACCCAGTTGATGAAAGCTCGCCTGTTTCACATTTACTTTTCCGTTTTTTGTGACATTTCAAATGTTCCCTTTAAATTTGCTTACAGTTATATGGAAACACAGCTACTGAAATGCCGTATAAAATGGAAATTGAAAAGCTTGCGTGGGATATATAACCCTGGAAAGTCTAAATGTCAGTCAAATGAAACAGCAAGACAAAATGTACAACATGCCTGTGTGTGTGTTTTAAATCTCACCTGAGTTCAACAGGATGTTACTGCATTGCCATTTGCCTCCAGTTTTGAGGTTGTGTCTTATTCGTCTTCAGCTCTATAGAGATCACAGCCGTAGCAAAACCTGCTTTGGTCTGCTTTGTGCTGCCTGTGACAATCACAGCTCTTTCAGCCTTCGTCGGCATTGAGATTACAAAGCCAAAGGTTGCCGTTTTCGGCTTATGTGTGTGTGTGTGTGTGTGTGCGTGCGTGCATGCGTGTGTGCGCACATGTGGCTTTTCGAAAGGAAGCACCCATGCAGTGTCTGGGCCGGCCAGGTGTTCTGGGGTGACGGTGGACCTATTTTCCAGCTGGCTGCTCTTGTTAGAAGTCTGCCGGGCACACAAATCGCAGCGATTGATTTTGCTCAGCCACAGTAAAAAAGAGGGCTGTGATTACAATGCATGCTTCACCCAAAGTTTAAAAACTTTCAGAGTGTCTTTTTCCCCAATTCTCTAGCCCTCTCCCTTCTTCCATTCCCTGCCCTAAATAAACATTTTTAATTTTCAGACGATAAGCAATTATTTTCCTGCAGCACAAGAAACTTGGGAGAGGCAGAATTTCTATTTTTGTGGACTTTTTGTCATTATGGCTGCTGTAGTATAAATTCTGCACCAAAATGGCTTCACAGGGTTGAACTAGTTGACATTAACTTAAACTACAGTGCTAAAGGAGCAATCGATATATTCATGTTTCACTGTCAGTCCATTGAATCATTTTCAGAGAACTTTAAGTAGACGGCATCTTTGACATCTATTGTTTGGGCTTCTCCACTGTGTTGGGGCTTCTTCAAACTGTCAGTATTCCCAAACACAATTGAACTTGTTCTTAAAGGCTGTCGAGCCGCTGTCTAATACGGCCCAGTGAGCAAATACCAGAACACTCAATGCAACTGGAGGTCTGTTCATTTAATGACATCCACACCAGATAGAGATAGCAAGTTGCAGTTGGAAGAGATGCAGTCAAAGACCGTTCCCTGGAGAAAGACGCGCGAAACACTCATCTTTTTCCAATTGAAAAAGAAAAGTCGAGTGATGTGTTTTTCTCAGGAAAACATATTTGACATAATCAGAAACCTTGAAACATGCAGCCGCGGTGTCTTACAAACAGTGACATATTCAACCAATTTTGAGACTGACAGTATGTTGGGGAGTAGGAAATGTTGCAAAAAAGTTTTGATGTGACCAAAACCAAAAGTAGCAAGTTTTAGATGCTATCTCTCCATCGTACAATTGATTTTATGTGGTGTTTATGGCTGGCCCACAGCTTTTCCGCTTCTTTTTCCACTACAAAACGGCTCGGTGCTATGAGGCCAGATGAAAAGGCTTTACATGAAGGGCCAGTCATTGAGCACATAGGCATGTGTATGACTCCCATAATAAAAGAATAAAGGTGTCTCATAATAAGGTGGTTTCTCAAATCTGTGACCAGTGTAGCCTCTTATTTCTGCTTGTAGTGGCACTATACAGGGCGTTTCCTTCTAACCCTCAAACAACATGTATCTCCCTGGCCTTCTGCCAGAGCCCTGTTATTTAGTCTTCAAAGCAAGGCAGCGTTGGTGTTGAAATAACTGTTATCAATATGCCAGGGACATCTGTTTCTACATTTAAACGATTTTCGTTTTTGTGTGTGCCCGGTTTTTTTAGCATGTGTTCTTACACCTCAGCAGTGTAACAACAGAGGAACATAATTAACCCAGCACATATAATTGCATTTCAATCCATCTGGGTGCTCTTATGACGCCGTGATTCTCCGGCATCCAGATGTGTCTGTTCCATCACCGCCTAATAAGCCTTCGCAAAGCTCTGCTCAAATGCAACGTGAAGATGTAATGATAAAAAAACTAAAATGGAAGTTAAGTAAGAGGAACTGAAATCAATTTGAGTCCCCAAAACAAACTTTTTTTCTTTTTGTTTTGTTTTGCATTCAAGCCTCATTTGAGATGTTGAAATTCTCTTTTGATGTCCCCGTTTGACCCTGCTATCCATTTACATGCATACTTACAGACTGTCTTTTCCGAACCAGAAACTCTATTAGACTGTGAACTGTGACCGCCATGGCCTCCACCTCTTAACACCTCTCAGTGTAAAACTAAGAGGGGAAGACGGGGCCAAAGATTCTAAACTGAACACAAGTGGGAGAAATGCAAGTGAGGGAGAGTGAGAAGATGTAGAGGTTCGAGGTTCACTCAGGGTAGCACTTTATCAGCTGAGTGCAGCTTCCCTCCACTAGATTGGTCTTGTGTGTTTACATGCAGGAAAGGGCCTATCTCAGGGCTACAGCACAAGCACAGGAGGGCTATGCCTGCCTGCCCCGCTCGTGCGCTCACTCAGCACCGAGTTGAAGAGTTCACCCAGCGGGCTGAGAGCTGCTTCTGATCCAGTAATATGGAGAGTGAACCTCAGGCAGACCTACAGAGAGCTCGGCAAAGAAACAGTGCTCAGCCTAGCTCCCTTTGTAGCGCTCCCCGGTCACCCCTTCAACTCCCTGCCACACACAAACACATCTATTATGAAGATATTCTGCTCTCTGTTTACTACTTTATTCTGCTTTTATAAAGTAGGGCCATGAAATCAGTGGAAATGGGCAAAGGTTGGAAGTTAGAATGGGGTCAGTTATTTATACTTGCTTTGTCTTTTGCACTGACTATTAAGACATGTAGTACTGTTTTCACAATTTGATTAAGTAACATTCAGTGATAGCTTTGCTCCAGTGTTTTTAGTGGTCTGTGCATTACTTTACACCTGAAATGTAAGGTACAACTATAGAGCCTACTTCTCTGTTGCTTTCTCTCACAACCAGATAGCAATACAGTATATATCATAATTTATTACACAGTTTTGCTGAGCACTCTATTCCGATTGGTCAATGACTCTGTTATTTCTGTGTAACAGACCATAGTTATGGTCTAAGCTCTGACCATAGACTCGGAAGATCAATTTTAAATCAGTAACATTATTTATAATTATTGTTATTTGTTGCCAGATTATTGATTATTTGAGTAGTCATATAATAAGCAGAATAATGCACAATGTGCTGGTAATTATATCAAAATAAATCCCTGACTAAGACCTTCATCACCCTGTCAGGGTTTATTTTCACTATAATGACTGGATCTGATCGCTGTACATTATCCCTTACATAGCACATTTCTGTAAAGTCATTTAATAAATAGTTCATATCATATGACCAATACCTTTTTTGCATGACATCCAGAAATGTGGAACAGGTGGTGAAAGGTGAACAGATTTTTTTTTTTCAATTGTAGTTTCAAATAAAATAAATATTGTCCTAAAATGTGAATATGATATGAATACTAAATATATGATATTCTTTAATAACCCATTCTCTGTACACTTTTCTGGTCCATATGAAAGAATACAAAATGCCAATATGAAATTATTTTTTCATCATCGCATATATCACACAGCCCTATTGCTTTCTATATGTTTCCCTACCTTTTTGTTTTCAGTGGTTCAATGTTATATATTTGTTTAAAATCTTATGAGGAGAGAGATCTTGATGAAACTGAGGGAAACATTAGCTTGTTTTGTCTTATCACTTCTGATAACGCTCTGGCCTCACTGAGACAGACAGACAGACAGACAGACAGACAGGGAGGGTGATGTTTTGAAACCTTTTCCTGCTGCCTCTACATCAACCCCCTACTGACCATCTCCATTCATATACATTT
>JAPQRN010000017.1:12799835-12829996 GCA_037367275.1 Coranthus polyacanthus | reverse complement strand
ACCAAGCAGTTGGATGTAAAATTGTATTGATAATGGTCTTAAAAATGTCTTGGAAAGGTCTTAAATTGTACTCGTTGGGGGAGCAAGGGAGACAGTGCGTAAGTAGGGACATGGTCTCCGAAAAATAAATGGTAATGGCAGACAGTAGATCCAGACAGTGCAGAGGAGGGATGAATGCTAGCACACTTATGTTCCACTTTGCCTTGTCACTTGTGTGCGTGTTTATAAACAGACACAACATTGCACTGATTATAATTGTGGAACAAACATGTTCATGGCTTAAACCTTCAAACACACTGTACAATCCTCTCATGTTAGTTCCCCTCTATCAATGTTCTTGTGAAGTTTTGTGTGTGTTCCTCCCTCCTCGAGTGTCTGTGTGTGTGTGTGTGATCTCTGTACCATTACTATCTGCCTGAGGATGGAGGGATTTTTAATATGTGGTTCTCACTAATGCTTCTTCTGCTGCCTAATGGTGATTGCACTCCTTTGCCCAGTCCTTTCATATGTACCAGAGGACCTGGCCTCATCAATGATTGAGCACGGGCTTGCACAGAAAGACGAGCAGCGAGTCGACAGGCAGGAAGGCTGGTTTTATTCTCAGCAGCCCTGTGTGTGTGGGCGGAACAGAGGCCATTTTCCAGCTGAAGTGACACTGGTTTATGATTCGGACAGAGAGAATGGGCAGAAAAGCTGGCTAAAGAAACAACGATGTAAACAGAAATGGAGGTGCGTGTGTGTGTTCCTCTGACTCCCCAGTACAAAATGCTCCCGAATTCCCAAAGTGTGTATCCACCTGCATCAGCGTGTGTGTCAGCGCACATGCTATCGCTATCTTTATGACCTCATCAAGTCAAGACAGGCTGTACTGGCGGGCTCTGGCGATGAAGCGTTGCCGGCTCTCCTGTCTCTGATGGGCCCTGTGTGGCCTTGCCAGGAGGGATGCGTGTGTCGATGGATGCAGATGGCCTTATAATGAGAGACAGAGGAGGATGGATACAGTCATTGGTCTTAATGGAGCCTCGCCTTTATTTATGAGACAAGACACTGTGGTTTCCTAACAAAAGAGGGGCAGGGATAATGTCATCACTGTCAGTGTTATACTCTCCCCCACGCAGAGTGCCATAACTCCCCCTGTCAACTGCGCAAGGATATACTGTGGGCAGGTGTGACAGTGTGTGTTGATAGAAACTCGCGTGTTTGTTACCGTTGCGTATTCATGTGCGCGTGCCGTTGCGTAGTTAGTCAGTTGTTTGCAACGTAGAGATCAGGTTGATGCGCGTGCACTCAACAGGAGCCACTTCATTGGCCCTGTTGGCCTTTTTTCATTTCATGGACGGGAAATCTTTAATTTAAGGCTCACTCCCTGTCACCCCACGTCCCGGCCACCATCACTCTGCTGTACACAGCCTCATGCCCTCCGAATGCTGGAAAAAAAAATCAATAGTCGATTGGCTACTCAGTGTGGCAACCTCAGCTGCGGCAAGTTTCATTTTAATCTTCCCAGTCGAGGCTCTGGTTCTGTGTTATGACTCTTGACCCATAGGAATAAAGAATAGCACGGTATATTGGACAAACTTTAATCTATGACATTTCTGCCACGAGAGGTCTCTCAGTTAAAACAATAATAAGACGTCGTAGTAAATGAAGTTGTGTAATAGTGAATAAAATTGCGGACTTCTCGGAATTTGAACACGGTTGAACACATTTGTCAGACATTGTCATTTTTAGAAATTGTAATGCAGAAATTTGACATATTATAGCTTTAAGGTCCTTCTAATGAGTGTTTGTCATAGGTAAGAAGGCCCCAATCTCTAGAGGTAAACCATTTAAGTGTTAATAATAGCATCACAAACACAGTAATTGTCATATTCTTAAGATTTATAAATACTTTACTACAAGAAAGTTATAGACTGTGAATAAAAGTGGAGTTTCTCTCAGTGCTTATAATAGCATTACAAGGTTAATACTTACTTTATTCTACATTTACTAGCAGTTAACAATGCACGTATTAATAGTTAACTATCCTTGTCGCAACTACTGGCTCGAACATGAAAACAGCACTTCTATAATCTTTTTAAAACATGATAATGTTATCATATAAAGACTTGAAAGGACCCTTTTACCTATTCACTAACACTTTAATATAAATACCTTAATATTAAGTGTTACCATAAGACTTCACTCAGAATTAAGTTTCCATTTTAAACGGTTTATTATAGTATATTACTTCTTTGCTCAACAGTTAATTCAAACATCAATCACCATGTGGAATATGAAACTCCTACGCAAACAATTTTATATGACACAATACAGTAGCTAATGCATGTTTATGGATTCAACAAACTCCCAGTAGTCTTTATCCGCTCCTCGCATTTTTACTCTTTCTCTGCCGAGATTAAAAGCACGTGAGAGTGAGAGGCAGAGACGCACAGAGACACACGGTGAGCGAGTAATGCAGAGAGCGAGAGTTCAAGGAGGCTGACCTCACTCGATGCGCTATTGATTTGCTCGTTTGGGTTCACAGCAAGAGTCCGACACTGGAACTCAACAGCCGAAGGCTCCATCTTGAGTAGCAAATGAAAATAAGATCAACTCCAGTCACCTTCTTTTCTCTGTCATGCCGCCCACCATCACACCACATCAAATGTATGTTGGCAAGCTGTTAGCATGTAGCAATAAAACATCTAACTCTTATTTTGATCTGACTGTATCAGTGCCAGCTTTTGCTGATGTTTGTTTATACAGTACATAATTTATGTTTACTGTGTGGTTGTTCCATCTCTGAATGTGGATGGATGCATGCAGTGCATTTGAGCATCAACTGTCCTTTATTTATGCTCACCCTAAATCCATCTGCTGTGGCATGAAAACTGTTTCACCCCACTGACATTTTATTTTAAGTCTCACATTTCTCTGTAATTGTTAGAACTAATCTCTTTTTCCTCTTCTTGTTTGCCTCTTTTTTCCATTTTCTGTCTTTTCCTCTGTGAAAATTCTTGTGTGCAAACGGGATATTCAACATTTATGGTTTACAGAGGCTGTCATGTATAATTCAGGCGTGATAACTTCTCTGATGAATTGACCTTGAGGCGGACCGAGGCTTTTGATTACACTTCAATAGCCTGATGCTACAGCTGCTTGAAGGTATAATGTGGGCTATTTAGGATCTGTTGGTCTCCCCTCCCACTGAAGTGCTCTATCCCCTTGCGACTTCACATGTGCTTTTCTGTGTGCATGAGAACATACATGTCTTTTTATACTTTACACTTTATACTTTTTTATACTAGAGAATTCCAGTATAGACTCTCCACGTCCCTCACACAGTTCATGCGTTTGCCTGTGTTTTGTTTGACTGAGAAAAATGTTTTGCAGAAGGCAGGCAATTACAAATGGCTAGTTTTTTGTCACCGAGTCTGGCTATTAATGCTAATCCAGGAGAAATCAGAGCACAGGCACAAAGACCTTCCTCTTATTTAGTCTGCACAAGGAAACTGTGAAGAAAGGCGAAGTAAATAAGAGCAGGGATAATGGTGCCCAGAATAGCAGATTTATTTACATGAATTTTGACTAGACAAACACACATTGTTGTTATGCATGTCTGTGGGGCCTTAAAAAGTTTAAAATACAGTCTCCTGAATTTTAGGCCATAGAATCTCTTAAAATATCTTGGATTTTTGGGAAAGATTTGTATTGCTTATGCTGTAACAAAATAACACAATAAAACCAACACAGAACTAGTTACCGCTAATAAAAACTGTACATCTGATCACATTGAGCCAGTGTGTCGCAATGTGACGTGTGAGGTCATAAGTTAAAATTGTTTTCAAGCGCAAGTTCAGTGAGATTTGGCTTGAGAACAACGCAGTTAAAAAATAATGAATCTGACGCTCGCTGCACCTTGTGCAAAGAAAACACTCAAATTAGGCACTTGGGGTATAAAGGCATTAGAGTTTCATGGGGAGACACGAAAACATAAAGCATAAAAAGCCACCAGAAAATGTTCTCAGTATTGTTCTGTATTCATCAGGAGCATCACCAAAGTCCAGCCCTCAGCAGGACCCACTCTGCACTAACAACTAAGTCTTAAAATGCTTTCATAATGCTCTGAAAAAGTCATAAATTTAACCTCTTGAAACTTGCAGAAATACTTGTTATGACTGTAGGCCCAGAGTAAAAAGATTTAACTGAACGTAATGCAGTAAAAAATGAATTATGTAGGATGTAATAACGTTGAAAAAGAAGCAAACATGCACATGTATGTTGTAGAATGATTGATTTATTTAACATAAATTAATTTGATATTATGAGGCATACAGTGTTCTCCATGTACAATATACATATACATATAGTTGCTTTTCAGGTATCCTGTAGATTAAAAGCCTTTTGTGAGGGAGGCTTTACTTAGTTTTCTTCATAAATATAAAATGTACATTTATTGTAAGGTTTTGGTATAACCTCACAAGCTTGTTTGACTGTAGACTGTGTTTGATGTGAAGTCTGGTGGTCGATGCTGTGGATTAATTCAACTGTTGCTTAAGCTTAAATTGTTGTATTTAAAAAAAACAAACAAACACTTAAAGTACTTGACAGAGTCAGTATGATGATTTCCACTTTGCGTTCATCTGTTATGCAGTCTGTTGGTCTTCTGAAAACATTTACTCTGATTTGCACACCAAAGGGAAACCACATGTTGTACTAGGAGCACCAGGTAGAGTCATGTAAGGCTGTGCTGTCATTAGCTTGCCGGGATCCGCTCCTCCTCCACTACTACTCTGCATTCTCAGTCCAAGAGTGTGGATTTATGCAGATAACATATGAAAGCACAGCCAACCAAGGTGTCTCTCTGGCTGACTGTCATCTGATGTGTGGCGTATACGAAAGAAGCGATGGCAAGAAAATGAAAAAAGGTGACATTTTTTCAAACATGACAGTTGGTGCGATTTCTTCTTCTTTTTTTCTTTTTTTTCCCCCCTCAAGGCTCAATATAATGGATCTTATTGAATGAATCAAAGCAAGTGAACCACATTAAAATATGCTGTGTTAAAATCCGAATTTGCCTATCGTTTTGAATGTGTAAAAAATATTCAGCGCGTTTCTTCTGTTGGCAACAAAAGGCTCGACTCAAAGAAGAGACAGTGGCGTTTGTGTAGAACATTTCTCTCCCCCTGGCCTCATTAATGATGCACATTCGGACACATCTTAATTGGCAATTGTTTCTGAAAGTTGCCCTGAAACGTTAGTGTGAACTCTTAGGGGTGTCAACGCTGGTCCTCCCCTGCATTGGTATTTTTAACAGACGTTCAAACAGATAATCATTCAATAACATGCACAGGCGTGATCCTTTACGGTTTGCACTTGGGCTTTAAATGCCATGTGATTACTCCTTACAGCTCTTATACTAACCGAGCAGATTTAGACGAGAGGCTGTAACGCCATATCAAGCACTGTGCAGTAGTTTGTTACGCCTGCTGCACATGTGCAAACATCTGCATATCATCACCACAGCTCCATTTATCCTCGCAACATTAAATCCATTTACCTCTTGCATGCCACGAGTCTAAATCTGGGGCCGAGTAATTAAATGCCATTCTCTTTCTCCATTAGAGAGATAATTAAGTAGGAAACCGGCACTCGTCTCATTGCTCTTTTATACGGAAGTAAATGGGGGGGCTGTGAGGGGTAAAATAGATGCTACCTTGACTGAAAATCTCCTGATTAGAGGAGCCATCTGTAATTTCTTTTAGCTCTGTCATTCATTCATGTGTGTTTCTCACTGCGTTTGTACCAACAAGCTTATTAGGTATGAATTAAATGCACCATTCTTCATTACGTGTTTTTAAAGAGTTCTGGTTTTATTGCACGTCTGTGTGAAGCGTAGCTTTAGCGGTGTCATTAAGTGTCTGCCGCCGATTTAAATGAAAAACACCAAATCAATATCAATTTTGTAATTTTAGTCTGACAGCAGTAATTCACAGCTAACCCACAATCAGCGACTTTTTTTCCCTCAAATTGGAGTCAGGGTTTCCATTTTTGGAGATAGTTACAATTCAGTAGTAGAAAGTGGGAAAAGCATGCAAATTGAAGAAAACTCTCACAATTGGTGTGACATCCAAATAAGCTCTCTTATTTTAGTACAAGGGTGCTATTCCAGTGAGGATTATTGGAGATTAGGAAGACGGTGAATATATAGACTAAACACGCAGTAGAATCCTGTTAGCTATCTAAAGAGGCATGAAAGTAGTGTTAGATGAGATGAGATCAAGTGATACCAGTTTCCAAGATAAATATTCTTTGAACATTAAACTAGCCCAACTTGTAAAAAGAGAAAAATGTAATTCTCTTAATCTTCTCCAAAGCTAACTTTAGAATGTAGGTTAATGAAAGATATTTACGGCGTGATACTACTTTTATTTTTCTTTTTTTTTTGTCTTTTGGTTTCTGTCAACATTTGTTCTTTCAATGTGTGATTGTGTTAAATTTTGAACATTACCACAATGGATTTTTCTGACACATCAGTAAATATTGAGCCTGAGAACACGCTGTGCTACTTATAAGTCACAGTTTACACAGTTTATTGAAAATCAGAAGAACAAAAAGTTCCCCGTTGAAGTAAAAACCTTTTGAACTCTTAATTTCCCAGGTATAAAAAAAAAAACTGAATTTTGTGTGTTCCACCCCCCACACATGACGGGTTTTCAAAAAAATATATGTGCGGGAGCATAAAACATAAAAGCAGACAACAATCTCTTCCTCCTCTGAAAAAAAAAAAAAAAAGAGCGGCAGGCAAGCAGCATACCCTAGGCGTGAGACAGAGTAACATGTGAGTATATGTGAGCCAGTGTCTTTTTGAAAGCCTAAAGCTGTCGTCAGCATGCGCGATGTTCAGAGACGTTCAGGCAGATGTTCCTGCTCAGGCTTGATTGCCTTCATCGAGGCCCATCAGGGATTGCACTTAGCTTAGCTAGAGTTGGCAAAAAAAGACACAGAGTCCTGAGTTATTTTAGCTATGCTCAGCTCCTCCATTAGGTGCAGCTGAAATATTGACGCTACTTGCTCTTTTCACTACTTTTCTTCATGTATCTTGCACATGTAAGGACGTATGTAAGGGTAAGAATTAGTCGGACTACATTCTTTTGTTAGCCAGTTATAGCTTCTGTCTTTCCTCATAGTGTGAAGTCTGTAATTTGGCATCAGATACAGGGTTTCCCTTAGGTTAACTGCTTTGGGGGGTCAGCAGAAACAGAGCAGAGGTGAGGAGAGAAACTAGACTGTAAATGACAGCAAAGTAGAGAGAGACAGTGAGTGTGAAACAAGTGCACATGAATTGGATAAATAACACTTTTTTTTTTTCTCTTTGGTTTCTGGGACAATGGTAGGGGAGACACTGGCGCAGTTGAATTTTATTTGTCTGAGCACACTGTTTTAACTGCTGTACGCTGCCATCTCTAATCCCAGAAGATAGCTAGCTGTTTGTGTTTGAGCTGTCTCTTCTGAGGTATGCACTACGTTTAATCTCTTTAATTGATCACATTAACTGGTCTGGAATTATAAATTATGTTGTGAACTACTGCAGCAAATGAGTGTACATGTAAAATTCATGGGGAGAGTTGTAGAGACTGGTAGAGTTGTTTTGCTCTGTGTGTGTCTCAAGAGCAGATGGCCTATATACAGGTCATATTATTATTATTATTATTATTATTATTATTTTTTACATTTGCGTACGTAACTTTTTGGAAAATTTCTACTATGCATTGTTCTTATTTATTTGTGATGAGAACTGCATGAAGGAGAACAAAAAATAAACCAAAAAAAAAACATGAACTCATGCAATCTTCGTGCAATCGGGGGAAAAAGAAGCCATTTGAAAAGCCTCATCAGAGTTGTTTATCTGCCTGAGGCGTGTGTATGTGTGTGTTAATCATAGCTGCCTGTCAGCAAAACGCGATGAACACATCTTTTTATCTGTTCAAATCATGTGCCTGTAGTCACCTGCCTAAAGGAAAGTTAACACACTACATGCCTTAAAGGTTAAGATGGAGAAATGATGGCCTCAAACAGGTGAACTATGAGTGAATTATTATGGTAATAGGCTAATAGGTATTGATACAACCCCCTTAAGTATATTTGATCATGTTTTATTTAGATTGTCTTGTATTTTCAAACAGTAAGTTTTTGTTTTAGTATTAAGGTGCTCTCAATGAAACGAAGCACTCCCTTTACAGTATATTAAATCCTTATTCATAGTTTAAAAATAGGATGATGGTCATTATGTTGGTAAGCATCTTAAACTACATCATTTCACTTAGCACTGCTTTCATTCTTTTTGCCACTTCTGTCACACTTAACACTTCCTGCAGATGCTTCACATTAAAAAACCTGTCAGGAACAGTGAGGATAGCACAATTAGAGCCGCTGGAAGGCTTTTAATGTGAAACATCTGCAGGAAATGTTGAGTTTGACAGCAGCACAAGAAGGATGTTAAGCCAAAGTGTCTGGAATTAATTAGTCAAAAACAGAACGTTAGAGCCTCAGAGGGTGGTGTTTAGCATGAATATACTTCTGTGGTGATGGAAATAACACTGTGTGAACATAAATTATGCTGAATTCATTTAGTTATTTTGTCTTCTTTGAAATGTGCAGTGGCACTAAGAAGGAGTAAAGTGTTTTGCTTGAACATGCATGTCACAAAGGAAGAAAGAAAAACATTCACTATTTAAATGTAAAACATTATTTTCCTCCTCTACTTGTGTAAATGCTTAGTTTTCATAACCGCTTTACGCATAAACAAATTGTCTCCAGTTAGAATAGACAAGATGTGTGTTTCAGATGACCCCCACCCGGCTTGCTCACATATTATTCACCTCTCCTGAAAGTGACCTAAAATCTGTACATCCACACCTGGGGAAGGAGAGAGCGCTTCACAGCCGTAATTACTCTGCTCCATATTCATGAGAGAGAGCGCCCAGTGTGAAATGTCAGTGTTTCCACCATGCTTTGTCCTATACCCTCAGCCAACTCTAATTGGACCGGCACAGGTAGCCTAAATGAAGGGAAGATGGAAACAAGCCTGGATTGTGGTCAAAGGGGCCTGTGGTTGAATTTTATCACCCCACCGCAGTATCAGCACTGAGTCTCACCAGGGCAGGATGGCCAATATTCAGCTACCCTGGGGTAATTAAAAAAAATCCTCCATTTAATTTATACCCAGCTGGTGAGGCATGATATCATTATTGGAATGCATTATAATTCAAGGTTATTATGGCTCTTCTATGTTTTAGAACAGAAAATCATAAGATGGTGGAAACCTATTAGAGCGCTGTGATACTAAACACCAGTTTATTCCAGCCAAAATAAAAAGGCAATAGTCCTCTGTGCTTTATGTCATCCTTTTGCCCATGAGGGATGTGACCTAAAACATCTCTCTACACATCATGACTTCCAGGGCACTTACAATTTTGCAGTGACAGCAGTGTTGTGGAAGCACACCTGGTGGAGAGGTTTGCATACCTGCTGTACAACAGCATCTGTTATACGGGCCTGATTAGGTGTGTTTTGATGCAAAAACACATATGTGGGCACCTACACACACACACACACACACATACACACACACTGCCAGAACTTGGAGACAGCTTGGCAGCTGAGCATCAGTGGCCCCGTCACTTCGCTAAGGGAAATGAGGCAGAGAAGGGAAAGGGCTCAGCAATGTGCGTTTGTTTATGTGTGCACGTACGTATGTAGTAGCACAGGGTAGAAGGTGATTGTGTATTGTTCGACAAATTAGCTGCCAGTCAACCTCCAGCTGGCCTGTGGGTGACACACGTGGGCTGAGCAGCAGGTGTGAGCGTTTTGAGAGCTTTGTAGCTGCTTCATGTTGCTTTTGTCAAAAACAAGCAAAATTAAGGTTCTGTACGATAGACAAGGCGTGGGGGTTGCTTTTGAATAGTCACTCCGCAGCACACTTGAACACACAATGATGCTGTTTTCAAACTAGGCTTGTGTTTATTGTTGTCCTCTCTCAAGTGGAGTTGAGCAGGTAGAATCTTGGACAACATCATGATGGCTTTTAGAGAAGGTGTTGAATTGAATTCGTAACTCTGGATTGTTGAGTGTCACGTAGCTGGTGGGCTTTCTTTATTATCTGTATTTAACTGTAAAGGGCATTTTAGTCACACAATTGACTATTAGTCTTTTTTTAATCAACAATAAAAACACTGGTTCCACTTAGTTGGTCAGCGGGGGCGCTGACGCAGAGGGCTACAGCACAAAGACAAGGGGTCATCCAGAAAACAAAGCAGCTTCTGGCTGAATGTTTGCTGCAGTACAGTCCACAGTGATCCAGTATTGTTTTGCCTTTGCCATTTACTTACTGTACCTGTACAGCTCATCTCAAATAAAATGGAACACTTTTCTTCAGTTTTCTTCAAATATCAAGAAAACTGCAAGGCAGGAAATTAAGTAACATCACTGAGGAGGTATGTATCACGGGTGCCACCTATAAAAAAATTCTGATCTTTCACTCACTTCAGTGGAGAGGGGGGGGGGGGGTGTTGCCTTTCTTTGAATATCTTTTATGAGTTTTGAGTATTTTTGGGCCCAATATGTTAATAAAGTAGGTTAGAGTGAAAAAATAATTATCAGATCATGCAGATGAAGTTATGCTGAAAAAAAGATACCAAACATGAGTATGGTAAATATTTTTTTTTTATGTGGTGTATAAAGGCAAAAATCAAAAGTATTCAAAAACGGCCAAAATAGGCTCAGACTCCTAAGGGTTAAATATTGACTTTATTTTAATGTTGGCCATATCCCGATGAAGAGCAACACATAGTATTTAACAGACAAACAAAACATACTCATTCAACCGTAACGTCACCTCTTATTTGGCTGTAACTAAAATTAGCCATTTGTAAGTTCAACTCACAGAGACATTGTTCAGCAGAGCCTAGGGCCACTCCGTGCACTGAATGAATTTGCACTAGAATCGTTTTGAACTTGTCCTTTATTAATGTTGATCTGTAATGTGTGAAAGTCGATTGCTCTGTCTTTATTTATTGTTGTAACAGTGTCTATGCTGCTCTCTCGGCCAGGTCACTCACGGAAAAGAGATTTTTAATCTCAATGAGGATTTTCACCTCATTAAATAAAGGATATAATACAAAAAAAAAAAATCACCCAAGCCACTGCTGGGCAATGGTCTGTCTGATGCTCCTCTGGAAATAACAAATACGGTAATAAAAAAACATATTGAAGAGAAACTGGAAATAGTAATTGGGTTATCACTAGGTGTCCACACTTGCAAAGTGGAGGGGGGTTCACATTTTGATGGCCCCTTCTCTTCAGAAGTGACTAAAAGATCTTTTTTTTTTTTTACAGGAAACACCTGAGATGTATACCTTCTTTATAGCAGGTTGCTATATTTCTTACTCTGCGGTCTTCTTGAAAAATGGAAAACTGGTGTGTTCCTTTTTTTTTTTGAGACCCCCTGTATAAGACCTTACAAACAGGCATTGTCGCATTGTGCTAATTCTGCTGTTTACCTTGCAAGTGTCAACACAAAAAAGCAAATTATGGCATCTCTTTAATATTGTGCCTCAGAAGTATAAACTGCTGTGCTGTACGTTGGCATGTAATAATTCTTTAAAGTAGACTTAATGTTTTGTATTTCATCTTCTCACTGGTGCCTGTCACAACACACCCTAACCAATGTGGCCATTTCTATTTTTTTTTGAATGTGTCTTTATGAGAGGATCAACGGGGTAGGTTAACTCTATTACGTGCTGTTGTGTCCAAATAAACATAACCATAATGCTACACACAAGTGTGCAAAGATGAAAGGAATGGGTCCTTTAGTACAGTAACAAAGTATTTGTACTTTGTTACTGTACTAAGTAGAGTTTTCAGGTATCTGTGCTTGAGTATTTATATTTCTGACATTCATTCTTTTATTCCTTACGTTTTAACACAAATACCTGTACTTCCTACTGCATTTTCAACACAGACATTACGTTTTAATGCATTTGAGAGAAACAATAACTTTTATTTTGCATCATTGCACACCTTCGCAACTGATTTCAGCCTAAATGGATGGAACAGCAACACATACAAAAGACGATGTCTTGGTGTTTGCATGATGTGCATATCAGGCGTGATGAGAAAGGACGTAAAAGGCAGAAGAAGATGTAACACAGTAAAGGCAGACGGGAGTGCAGAGAAATGGCATCATCATGTTTCGTTGCATTGAAAACTAATTTGCACATTAGAGCGAAGATAATGTTCATTATTTTCAGCATATTGGGTTATTTTATAATTTTATTTGATGTTAGAATAGTCTTTGTATTATACGTTCAATTACCTCTGCACATAAACAGCTGGTAGAAAAGGCCTTCAAAGAACTATTTACTTCTATACTTTGATATCAGAGTCTGTATTTGTTCACTTTTACTTGATTAAAGAAGTTGAATCAGTAATTTTACCAGCACAGGTGTGCGCTTCTACTTGAATAAGGTACTATGTACTTTTGCCACCGCTCCATGTTTGTGCTTGTGTAGGAAAACACACTGTACGGTCGGTTGTGTAAATATGCATCACTGTGTGCACCTGTAAATATATGTCATCCATACCTGAATGTACAGACGAATGCAAGCAGCATGAGCATATTATTGGTGTGATGGTTTCTCAATCCTGCACCATCCCATAAGCAATCATCTTTGTCTCTCACCCACTCAGCCGTCAGATGTCTCACACATACGCTACATATTCCCCGGGCACTCTCTCTCAATGAGGTATGATCCATATTTCATATATTGCCTGTACATCGCTTGGCCAGAAACAGTTTTGCCAAAGCCTGGGAAGTGGCAGGGGGCAGATCTGCTCAGAGCCTGAATCCTCCTATACCTGGAATACAAACAAGCTTTTTCACGGAAACTGTAAAAACGCTGTATATATATGGCTATTTTTAGTGTCAGTTTCCAATGTTGAAATGCTCTCTATTAGCATTTCTTAGTAATCTAGTTCCATGTACCAGTTTATCAGTGTACTGGCAAACCAGTGTGCATCCATTGGAACCAATTTGCAAGAGTGCATTAAGACAGGGATTAAAATGTTGAGGAAGGGAAAAAGGCACCATCAGGCTTTGTGAAATAGAGCAATCAAACTCCCATTCTGCTGTAAAGTACTGCCAATTCCACACGCTCTCTTCTTCCTCCTCTGTCTTACATCAAATAACAGCCTCAGCGCAGTAAGCGTGTATAAAGGTTGACTCCACACGCTATACTGGATTTCTTTTAAAAATGTAAAACTACCATGTCACGTCATCTGAGCTCCAGTCATCTGAGCTACAGTTTGATCCTTCAGTTTCAGACTTCATCACTCTTTCGCTTTTGGAACGGCTGTGTTTTTGTGCATGCGGGAGCGTGTGCTATTGTGACCCTCTGTGTTTATAAGTGTGGCTCCTTGGTCCTGGATCACCTTGAGAACAATGGCTCAAACAATACCATGTGAAAGATAAATTGATGGCAATAAGTGGGTGAGAGGTACAAAAAGGTACAAAAGAGAATTTATACCAGCAAAGGTTTTCAAAGCCAATACATGCTATGTACAAAGCAATGAGTCAGGTTAAGCCACAACTGTAGAATGTAATGGAACACAGTATGTTCCAGTAAACGCATCCAGTGGTGATAGCGAGCAGTTTTTATGTCAAATAACTGTTTGGTAGTTCTAAAGGCTGGAGGATCTATAGCTGGAATACTGGAATATGTCACTTTCCCACTGCAACACAAAACTCAAGACCACTCAGTCTCGAGTGGGGACTAGTAAACATGACTGCATTAAGTAGACAAAAGGGCAAAACCGTGAATTTAACCAATGATTATCTGCTTAGATTAAAGCTGCAGGAGCCAAAATCAGAGGAAATAACACCAGAATTTGAGAATATACACCTTCCTCCTGCAGCTTCTCGTCTTGATCCAAATCAAAAGACTAAATATAAATAAAAGTGAAGACACTTCTCTAAGCCACAGAGTAGAGCAGTAGAGTCACGTCTGACTGAATCTGATCAGCGATGTGTAATTACAGCTGTCAATCGTGTATTTAACCCGCCCTACCTGCCTGAAAGTGTCAGTGACTTGCCAAATTCTGTGTCACGGAGTAGGTTTTCTAAAGCCTGAAAACACAGGAGTTCACAGTAATCATTAGAATTATTGTTTCCTCTCAGACCACTTGAATGGCAGTATCGAGCACTGCAGCTATAATGGCATCTGGACTCTGGAAATGATCAAAGCACCAGTGAAAATTGACATGTGGCCGGAAGCAGCTTTTCCTGACATTTACATGTACCTGATTTTGTCGCTGTGGCAGCCTCAAGGACTACGGAATACAGAAGACTTGACGCATAATAATACTTTTCATCCATTTCTGGTTAAATACTGTCGCTACACTATGTGTTTCATTCAATAGTAGTGAATTATGTGCAGCTGCTACCAACTGTGTTGTATTTGACTCGTAGCTATTACCTGAGTAATTTTAGCCACATAACAGACCGAGGAAGTGTGTCTTCATACAATCACACAATAGCTCTTTCCCATTTTAAATGCGTTTCTTTTGTTTTTAGCGACATTCAAGTTGTTCTTTCTGCCACTCGGTGGATGTAACTGCGACTTCATGTGCACACCCTCTATTTTAAAAATTGCATTGCGTGTGTGTACTCTTGTACACTGTACTCTGTGTACAGTTTTCTATATTGTCTAAAGCCTGTATGTAAAAGATATATTGATACGCACCTTTCTTCTTTTTTTAGAAGGTATATTTTTCTCTGGGACCTTTAGTTGTACACCTTCCGAGCCATTCCATCATACAAAATGCCATATGATAATATCACCTTGTCACTTATCTCTGTGTTGGGTAAATGCATGACAGGGTGCAGGTGTACGGTATGATATCATGAGATCTGCGGTCCCCAGTGAAATAACTACACACCAACAGTATTTCCATGCAGTTTCCTCAACAATAGTTTGTGGATGAGAGATTGTAGCAAGGACTGGGCCAAATCAGTGCAACCCAAAGGGGAGCAGTTATCTCTTCTTGGGGTGCTCACAAGGGTACACTTAAAGCTCTGTTGGATCGCTTTGATGTACAAAAATGGAGATAGTTTCCCTCTCGAGGTAATTTATTTCCTTTTTTGCCAAGGCGAGCCAAATCAATTGACATTCACTATTTTTTAAAGTTGGATCTATAGGCAGGGCTATATCTTTGTGCTGAGCTTGTCCTGTGTGTCCAATGCGGTGCCTGCTTACTTCTGCAGGTTGTGGAAAGTCAGCAAAAAAATAAAATATATAAAACAGCCTTTATGATAGCTAATTTCAAAAGTGCGCCATTTATAGGGTTCTTACAACCCTCTACTTCTTAGTTGTTGCTAGCAGATGTCTTGTGCTGCTGATTCCCGGAGGCCACAGCTGTTTCACACCAAGGGAAGGTTTTTGTGTCTGTGTATGTGTGTGTGTGTGTGTGTGTGTATATGTGTGTGGGTGTGTGAGGGTGTGTGAGGGTGTGTGTGTTAACTTCACTAGTCCCTGTAGGGAAATTTTCTTTTTGCCTTCTCAGAGCTGGTGTGGATTCAAAAACTTGCTAAATGACACTTCATTCTTTCTGTAACTACAAGACAGCTGTGTATTTTAATGTGAACTGGCTGCATACGCCTTGTTTTTTTCCCCCCTCACTTAATCCTGGTTTAAAACTAGCTGTTTCCAGTCTCCACATACGTGACTGGAAGTAGTCTCAGTTACCGTAACTGCTTTCCGCTGCACTTTAAGAAGTCATTTATTAAGTCGCCGTAGTTAGTTGAGTGTTTTATCATTGCTTTCATTAATTTTTTAAAAGTAAAGCTAGAGTTGGCATCCTAAAAGATCTGAACGTACAAAGTGCTTTGATGAGTGCTCCCTTTTACAATAAAAGCCTCAGCCACATTTTTAACTGTGACAAAGAAAAGGTGAGAAGTAAATATGTTTGTGTTTAGATATTGCATTCTAACAAGTGTACCCAAAGGGAACACGGCATGATGTGGGTGGTATCTTGATTATCATTTGTTTTTATTCCATCAACTACTTTAGCAACCTCTTTATGGTCAGGAACTTAAAAGTTTGTTCACTGGAAGTTTCCTGTGTTGTTTTGAAATAATGTTCCAGGCTTGTTTGTGTTTATTCTCTCACTGGTCACAGTTTTTTGGGGGGCATTTTGTGTACTTGTGTTTTGTTTTTTTTTTTCTCACTTGGTTCAGTTCAGTTCACCTCAGCCTGGGTTGTTGTCCTTCAATTGAGGTTTCAGGCTTCATTCATAAGTTATACGAATGTTGTTGCATTTTTAATCTTTCAAACAAACAGCCACGTTTCAATTGCTGCTTGTCAGTTTTGATTTTATGATTCATTCATTATTAAGTGAGTTAGGCTGCAGTGCAGAGCAATGGATGGATTACTGCACTTTAGCCGTGGGCGGACTATGAGTTCACTGTATGTGTGTATGAGAGGAAAGGACAGACGTGTTTGTTCATATATGTGCATGTTTTCCACCGATGGCTTTTGAGAAGGTCTTAGTCATGTCAAAGCCTATGTATGTTGACCAAAACACAGTCAGAATCATGAAACATGTATGCTGCAAAGTCTTACTCTGAGTTTACAATACATCTATTTAAGAAATAAAACCATCAAATATAACTGATATGATTCTGGATATTTATGCTCCCCACATTGCATTTCCTAATAATTTTGATACCCTTGACCCTTCGCTAGATTTGAAATTTCTCGTTGACCAACACTTTTTACTCCATGAACATTTCATCTCCCGATGACGTTGATGAGCTTAAACCATTATTATCCAGTTCCACAGTGAAGCTAATAGCAAAGACAGGTGGTGGGGAGTTTAAGCAGACTGGGACGTCTACTGGGACTAAAGAAAGAAATGGTGAGCTTTAGCAGTGTCTTATGGTAACTGACTTGCTGTGATTTCTTGGTAGCAAACAACTTTTGTCGGGACTAGCTAACATGGCTTGCGATTTAGCTTCAAAAAACATGAAGATTGTAAAATTCTTTGTTCCTATAAATTGTTTTTTTTTTTTTTCCTCTACGTAGAATTAAGTGTACAGGCTATTATCATGGAATTAAACTCTATAATGTCTTAACAACACAACAAATACCACAACACAGAAAATAAGATAATCAGAAGTTTCTTAATCTTATAAATAACTTTATATAAAAACTGCATTCTCATAGGTATTCTAATACTATTATCTAATATATGTCCAATGTGTGTATGTTCTAATGTCACCCACAGAAATATTTTTTTCTACTCTTACATGTTTTTGTTTCTAATTAACACATAGGTAATTTGCCAACACAAGTGGGGTTTTAGATTTCTAATGTCATGAATATGTGTTGGGAGTATTTGTTTTTATTAAAGGGATGGCGCTTGTCTTAGAAATGAAGCAGCTCACTGCCTCTGAATCAGAAGTACACAATATTGAGGATTCCACATACACAGACACAAAAACACACATGTGAACGCGGTTTGATGAAGAGAAGCGAAGCTGACTTGAAAGACGGCTTCAAATGCTGTTTACTGTATTGCTGTCAATATTGTTGTCGCCATCATATATTTTTTTCCCTCACTTGGGAGTACGTCATGTCTCTCCTGTGCCAGACTGCGATGCTCCAAATACCCAGCAACACTTTTTGTCCTCTGCCAATCCGCCTTTAAACCCAGTCACTTCAAACAAGCATAAGCAGTTTGCATGTGGGTGCATCGATGTTCAAACATCATACTCCAGCAGTTATTTTAGACATAATAGAGGAAACTAGAAGAACAAACCTAGAGAAAAACTGGATTGATCTTAGACATAGTGCAGTGGAACTGGCTTTATCTTGACAATAACAATTTAAACACAATTAACCGTTAACTTTTCCCAGAATTTCATAAGCAACAACCGTGCATGTAGGTGTATCTTAAGTAACTCATATAAAACTAAAAGAATAAACAATAATGTTCGTTAATGAAGAAAAATGACAGATTAATAATGCTGCTGTTGTTGTAGTTCGGTTTGCCATTTGTCACAGAGAAAAGCTAAATGCCTTGCTTTGAAATGGCACTTTGCAGTTATGAATGTAGAGTTGAGGTTAATAGAGTTGAGAGTTTTTAATCCTCCTTTCTCTGTGTCCCCACTCTTCTGTGACATTAAGATGTTTTGCGCTCCATTTGCCTGTGTGTAGGGCAAGCGGAACAGACTTCATCTGTCACAGAGAGACACCACAGAGAAATCAGAATGTAAAACACTAATTAGCCCTGATCCTGACGAGGGTTCATTACTGAGTCAGCATGAGACCCCTACACTCCCGAGATTCTTCTTGGTCGACTCATTTCGGAACCAAAGACATCTCGGATTCGAGCATCGGCCATGACTTTGAACCGGATGATCAGGTTGCACTGTAGCTACTGTATTTACGTGTTTGTGTGTAAGCGTGTGTGTGTGTGTGTGCTGTATGGGTGCTTTGTTTGCTTATTCGTGAGTGTATGTATGCAAATGAAGTGAGAGAAGCCTAGTTGCAGAGCGCCTGTTGTCGCTCTCGTGCAGACGAGCCAGAGCCTCCATCTGCAGCATAAATGCCTCTGATTCCCCGTTGAAAGGCCAAGCACCCTGATGGGTCGTTTCAACAAGATTGCGGATCAACTGCTCACTCTTTTGAACTACTCTATAAAGAGAATAACTACTTTCTAGATGGTCCACATTAGCTTTAAGGGAGGGTGTTGTGATCAAGGTGACAGATTGCTTTGTTCTTTTCTCTGCACCAACAGGGCACACGTTCGTTTAATGTCTACAAAGGACATTCCAGTTTTTCAGTAATGCAGATGTATTGTATTCTTTCACTTGTCCACTTAGCCAGTTTCATTGCTTATTTATAATTATCTGTGGCGCTATTAATACTTTAATTTTTGGGAATGCTTTCAAAATTTAGAGAGGCATTTCTTGCTGATGCTTGACTATTTTCTTCACTTAAAAACAAATAGGAACCTCTTAGACATAAGTAGCAGCAGCTTATCGCCCATTAAGCCTCGAGGGTGTTTTCTGAAATTAATTTATGAGGGCTATACAGAAGCATAAGCAGATTGCCTGTCCAACACTGGTTGTGAGATGGAGCATACTAGATCAAGTTTCCGTTAAACTTGGAAATCTATATTCTTATTTTAGCAATCTTGAAATGGGATTTTAGAATTTGCATATTAAACTTAACATGTACACGTATCTGTTTGGATAAAAAATTTAATAATTTAAAACCCAGTGATGAAATGTTTTGGCATCCCTCTTCACATGTCCAAAAGAAGATTGACATGAACAAATAATTTAGATGAATTGTCAGAGATGATGTATGTCTTTGTTGGCTCGTCAGCTTTTGTTATGCTCTCTTCATAAAAGATCAAACTCCCAGCATGAGACTGACAGTCAGTCTACTCTGAACTCTGAGAGCAGACATACCATGCTGGACAGGGACACGCTCTCCAGCACCATCATCAAAACACCAAATGAGGCAATATCTTTTCCATCCCTCCAGTAGAGTTCACAGACTTGCCAAGGAGCACCGAAGCTGTTCTGGTGGCCCCACACCTTAGTAAGACACTTTATGGTGGTTTTTCTTTTATGTGTTGCCCTACTGTAGATTCATCTGATCTTTGACTCATGTAGCTTCTTCTCACTATATATAAAAGAACCTGCTACTAAACACACTATTTAGATTATGAACCGTAGTAAAAACTTGTATGCTAGGTTAATTCTCCTGTCAGTGGCCTGGACCACGGTACTGGTTTATATCTGGAGCCGGTTCCCGGGCACCGGGCAAAATATATATATATATATATCATTCATTTGTTTACTTACATTCTGTTGTTTCTTTGTGACAGCCACCACAGCAAGGATGTATATGGTGGTATGTTCTTCATACTATGGGAGTTTTCCTAAAATTAGATTTGAAAAATCATTATATATTGATTATCTTGCCAATATATAGCACTCTGTTTCTCGTGTACTATGTAGCTCTTTAATGTATCCATTTACTTAAATATGTATTGGTATTCATTCTCTCTGCTCCATACGGCATTCTTTTTGCACGGATCAATAAACGCCTCTCTCCTCTGTCAGTCATTTGCCCATGAAACATAATCTCTGTTCTGTGCTCACAACAAGCAGTGCAATAATTGCGCCCCCGGGTGTCTCAGATAAGGACTCTCCTAAATGAAAAAATACAAAGGGACATCTTGACAAATGCACAGAAGCAGAGTAAAGCCAGAGCTGTGAAGTGGCTGTACACGGTGCCTCCTCAAAGCCGTTAGTGAGTCATGCATTTGAAAAGTTTTGCCCCTCTACAGCACATCAGTGACATTATCACTGTCCCACTGTTGATCTACAAGGTTAGCAATGAAATTCTGAACGTGTGTTTTAAATAAAGTAACGGTTTGAGAGGCAAGATGATTAAACCACAGTTTGAGTGTTTATCCCCCCCTACACCCCCACCCTCCAAGCCCTAGAGACAGTTTCCCTTCAGAAAAGTCGGAAGATTGACAGAACAGGGACTGGAAGCCTTTATTGTCGTCACTTCTGTTTGAGCATGGAGAGATTCCGCCCTTTTGAAATGCACTAAATATGTTGCCAGGTGCATAATGCATGGTTGTTGTTTTTTTTTAAGTTCAGTGGTTTGCTCTTCAATAGACTTTTCAGAACCATCAAAACACCGAGGCACAGGAGGTCACATGCAGTTGCGGGGAAAGTGATGCCGCGTATCCCCCCCCCGAGCAGGGTTCGAAAATGCGATTTCAGGATTACCAGATGCAGTGGTAGTGCTACTATTATACATCCCTTTCAATGCATCCCCTCGCTCTCTCATTCTTCTTTTCTCTGCTCTCCATTCCCTCACTCTTCCCTCTCCTTCCCATCATGCCTCCCTCACATCTCTTCTCCCTGTGACTAAAGGCAGCCCACTCCTCTGCAGTGGCTGCCTGCCTCCCTGATTTGCTCACTGCTCAGGGAGGATTTGCATAGGCTGGCCCACTTGCCAGTTTTCCCCTCCCTCTTTCCCCTCCCCTCCTCTCCTCTCCTCTCGCTCCCTCTTCCTCCGTCCCATCATCTTCGCTTAGTTTCACCTGCGCCCACTCTCATCCTCTCTCTCTTTCTCTCTCTCCTCTGTTCTCTCTTTCTCCTGCTTTCCCGTCCTCGCTCACTCCCCCCCCTACACCCCTCCATCTCACTCCCTCTGAGCAGTTTCTCATTTTCTCATCATCTTCTTTCTCCCTGGCTTTTCTCTTTCTCTTTATCTGTCTGCAAATCTGTCTCTCGCTCCTGTGGAGTAATACAAAGAGCTATCAGTTTGGGTCTCTCTGGGTTAACAAGCCAGACCTCCACTTCTCCAGGGACTTAAAAAAAAAAAGAAAAGAAGAGGTATCAGGAGAAAGAGACAAAAAGTCAGTCAAATATTGGATCCAAACTTAAAGATGGAGATAAAGCACGAGAGGGGATCTTCACGTTGCAAGAGGTTCTGTAGCTGAATTGAGAGGGAGAAGGGAGTCTGTTACTACCGAGACGATAGAGAGACAGAAAGCTGACAGTTTGTGCCGGAGTGTGTACAGCTCCTCGTCTCTCTCTCGTTCCCTCCCTCCGTCTCTCCCTCCTCCTCGGTCTTATAGCCGGGGCTGTGTATTATCTGTGGCTTGACAGAGCGGAGCTGAGCAGAGCTGAACGAAGCGGTGCGAGCGGGCAGAAGGCTGCAGCGCAGGTTGTCCCCCCCTCCCCTCTCTGTCACCCACTCTCTACGCCTGCAGGTGAAGAAGGGTGCACAGGGACACATTCCAGGTGTCGCCCGCAAAGTGCACACACCAGTCTCGCTATAGTTGCTCGCATGCACGCACGAGCACTCTACATGGTCATCAAAGGAGCAGCCACAGGGTGATCCCGCCGAGAACAGAAAGTAAAGACATATTGGATTCTGGTTCAAAGAGCAAGCAAGCAAACGAAGAACAGCTGGAGATCTGCTGCCTTCGAATGAGTGGAGTCCAAGAGACAAGCCTGAGCTGCATTTTGTTTGGAGGAAACAGCCGGATCATACATTAAGAAGGCGCTGGTGTTTATTTCTCTGGTATGGAGTTTGTCGCTACATCCTCGCTACGGGAAGGTCACTTTTTCTGAGATTCTTGCACACCTGCTTTACTCTCTTTTAAATACCTGGTAGGGGGAGCGTGAGCCATGCTCCCCAAAGGAAAGCCCCTGGAGGGCCAACTGTTCTGGATGTTGCTTCTGGCAGTGGGATGGATGGTGCTGAGCTCTGCCCAGGGCTCCTCCTCCTCTTCCTCCTCCTCCTCCTCCTCATCTTCTTCCTCAGACCTCCATCTCCTGTCCCCTACCCCCGGAGCCCCCCTGCCCCCTGCCTTGCCCCGACCCGATCACCCACAGGGCCCTCAGGGGCCCAGGCACCACCAGCCGCCTGTGTCCATATACCGCTCCCCGGCCTCACTACGAGCTGGCCACGGTGAGTCCAGTCACCACCTTTTTCGCCTCCTGTTTCTCACTCTCCTCTCCTCTCTGGCTATCGCTCTTCCTGTCCATTTGTCATCATGAATGATCAGAGTGAAAAGGAGCCATCTGTAGCCTCTGCTCTATCAATTTTTTCTCTTTATAAGTGACTCTCTCACTTCCTCCCTCCCACTGTCCCCGTGTCTTTGTCTTTCTTTCTCACTCTACCTCTCAGTCTTCCTTCTACCACATTAGGAAGAGCTAACCATAGTTGACAGCAGCTCTGCATCATGGAGCTGTATATCGTTTATGAGATTATAGGTTTAATTGTCAGTGAAAGGCACTGACAAGCAAAACACCCACAGTGACTTTATCAACTGAAGAGCAAGCGGCAATCCTGAATCACAATCATCCCACACTCGTTTAATTCATGATTGATTGAGAGTGAAAAATTGGACTGTGACTCTCTTCGCTATATAAGTGTGCGCCAATCCATTCTTTTGATAAGGAGTTTGTCCTCATACCTACATGCCAGCGTTCTGTATGACAAATTGTATGTTAACCTGACTTTTTAAGAACTACGTTTAAATGGATGTCATGATTTTGTTCTCCTCCCAACAGCAGCAAAAGCTATTTTTTCTGCAACTGAGTGTACACACCCAGGAGGGAAAATTAGCCCTGGTGGTCAAATGCCTTTTCAATATTGACTTTTGTTTTATAAGTACTTAATGTGATCTATTTGCACCATTGGCTGCTACACAGACATCAGTTGAAGGATCCTTTGTGTATTGTCAAGTTCATAGTACACTTTGCACAGCTTAAGATGCTGCTTTTTTTAACTCTGCAGTTTGTTTCATTATTAATGTATGTGTGCTGTAAATAGAGTTTGTATATTATATAGAGAAGCATATCATAACAATAAGTTCTGTAGATACATATTTTTTCATCACCTTGATTCACTACATGGTTTCACCACTGAAGAATTTCTGAGCATTTCACATCCATTTATTTTTTAAATAGTTTGGGATTTTTAGGTAGTCACTGTGATAAAAAGTGACAGCACAATCATTTTTCAATTTAATAGCACGACGTTTCATATTGTTAACACGCTGCTGGATAAAAATGTTCAAATGAAGTAAAAAAAATTTCTTAGCATAATGCAAAATACGCCTGCCGAAGAGAAATAGCAGGCCAAATTTAAGGGCTCTTTGCTTTATTCAGCATTGCACGCAACCGTGGGGAGAATCCAGCCTGCGACTTTGTGTCACACCAGATCAATCAATCCCTGAGGGAGGATCGAATCTGTTTGAAAAATAAATTTGAGCCAGGTCTATGCTTGACTCCTTTTAACTCATAGAGGGCTCATTTTTAGCACGTTGAGGGCTATTGGAGCAGATGAGCCTGACAGGCAGAGAGAGAAGGGGAGAGAGGATCTGCATTACTAATGTGGAATGTGCAAACCATACAAAGTACAGAGTCTGGGCAGGGACTGGGTGGCAGCCATTTAAAAAGCCTTAGGTATAATACATGTTCCTGTGCACCAGTAAGCAGTCAGCTGATTGATAACGCTGGTGCCGATCTCCATTTCTTTATTTTGCCATCATTTTTTAATTGGACAATTTGGGCTCATTCTCATTTTCTGTGCTCAGGTTGAAGCTGCAATTATCTTGTCCCTTTTTTTTTTTTTTTTAAATAATTTTCACTTTGCTTCAATTAAAATGTACACCCTGAAATCTAAAAGGGAGATAAAATAGAGTTTCTTAATCAAATGATGTTATATCCACATGCTGTAAGAGCCAGCCGATCTTTTGTTGTGCTCTACGGCTGAATGCCTCGTAGGTTACAGAGTTCCCTATCTGTATATTAGTTGGGTCAGATTGGTTCTGGTTGACTTTTGTGCAAATTTGCATCCAGAATGTGGTGACTCAGTACAGAGCGAGATAAGAGGAGGGATAAAATCAGGAGATTAGGACACTCGTTATTCTGCACACACAGGGTGTATGCTTGTGTGTGTGTCTGTGTATATGTTGCCTGTTTACAATTCAGCAGCGCTGGTTTTGGCGTGTTTGTAATCACACATTCAGAGGAGACCTTTGAAGAAAACATACACAACAGATACGTGTTAATATTTACTGTACGTGCACACTCACCTCAACATATATAACACTCACTGATGCATGATATATGTGTAGCTACTTCTTTATATACTCATACACCTTCACAGACGCACACAAACAAACGCAACATGGGACTGGGACCCTCTGCGTATGTAAACTCTTAATTAGAGTCAGTGACTAGGAATGATCTTCGCTGTTGGGGCAAAACAGAGCAGAGGTATTCATAAATAAGGGAATGTGTTCTGGCTGCCACAGGCATGAATATCTAGTAACAATTTATTTTTGTATTATTTTATTTTTTATTTATCACTAAGCTAAAAACACAGTCTTTCTCATTAAATGTTTACAAAGGTGCTGGAAAAGAGAGAGCCCAGTGATAAATTGTATGCATTGTTAGACGTTCGGAAATATGTCCGAATGTTGTTTATCCAATACAATTTAAACCCCACACAGCGAATTCTCTGATGATTTCTCCATTTTATCATCAGTGTCAGTATCAGTGTTTCCCCCCTTTGGGATGTGTGTTTTTGGTTGTGTGTTTATAACACGAACTGAATTAACATAAGCAACATTCAGCATGTTTCCTGTGAGCAGCTGAAAGTCAAGTTACGGCACTGACAACTGACCTATTAATTATTCAATATTTAAGTTAGACAAAAATATCTCTGCGATGTGTCGTGTGCCATTCAGTGCAACATGTCCCGTTTAAAGCAGCAGCCCCAGCCGCCCGCCGAGCAATTTTTTCACAAGCATTTAGCAAACACATGTACAGTACGTGAAGTCCAGAAATGCAGATCACACACTGCTCCTTTTTTACAGTGGGCGCACTTAAAGTGAGTGTAAAAGCTTCATTGCTTCACTATGAATTGAGCAGGCATTGTTTAAAAGTGAGTGAATCAACTGAATAACAACTGTGAGAGTGGTTTGACCTGCTTTGAAGCTTTGCCCTTAGCACTTAAGGAGAATAAAAGAGCGAGTGTGTGTGTGTGTGTGTGTGTGTGTGTGTGTGTGCCGTTTGCCTATGTGTGTGGCAATCGTTTGATGCGGGATCACCTTGAAGAGAGTGGCTTTGGCAACACCATCTTCTAGATAGAATGGACTTGTGCTGTACTATAAGTCTCAAGAAGGTTAAAATGGAGGCAAAGATACTGTCACACGTGGTCTGTAGTAAGCTGCGGCTTTGCGATTCGACTAAAGGCTGCATGAAATCCTTCTTTTATTTCACAAATTATCAAAGGATTGACATTTTGAATTTGAGTCTGCTGTTTTTCTTCCTCGGGCCATTGACACAGTGTGCGGGAAAGTGGCAGTATTGACGTTAGTTTAACTGAAGAAAGGCTTATTTTTGCTGCTGAAAGAATGATTTAGAAAAAGGTGAACAGTTTCTAATGGAAAAAGGAATCTATTGAAGTCTTTGGATCTACGTGTATTCAAAGATGGTGTTGAGGTAAATATGCCTATAAATATATTATGTGCTCACTTCAGGTATCTCATGTAGAACTCCTCCACTGTCAGTAATATGCACTGAAAACATGTTGATTTATTTATGCTGTAGCCAGTTTGTTCTTTCTTACTCATTAATTTGTTTAGACTTCTAACAGTGCATGTGCTGTGTTGAACAAATTTCATTCATGTATTACAAGTAGAGGTAGCAAAAGTACACACATTCTTTACTCAGATACAAGTACAGAAACTTAAAGTAGCACTAATTCAACTAATTTACTCAGGTGAATGTGAAAAAGTACATAATCTGAAATGTACTCAAATATAAAAGTACAAAGCAGCCCTTTGAAGAACTGCGCACCATATTAATGTATTGTTGATACTATTACACCATTCTAGCTTAAAATATTAAAAAAAAAACTGTACTTGACCAATGTGTACATCAGTTTTCAAGGTCAGCAACAGAAATCAAAACATTATGACGTCTGTTCTCTGCCATCCAGTCTCTCTTTCATGTCCTTTTCTTCTTGTCATGTTTGTTGTGTGTGATATGCACTGATGGATGTACAAACGAGCAGCCTTTTCTATTTCTTATTGCCTCATCCATATAGGTTGAAATCAGCCTTTATGTTGGGAAGGCACACAAACACATGCACATAATTCCGCTCAAATGCATTCAAACGGATGTAACAACAAGCCTGTTTTCAAAATGTAAGGAGTCAAAAGTACAGATATTTGTGTTGAAAAGTAGGGAGCAAAAGTAAAAAGTTGTCAGAAAAATAAATACGTTAAGGTTCAGTGTGTAATATTCAGTGACATCTACTGGTGAGATTGCAGATTGCAACCAAATGAATACCCTCCCTCACCTTCCTCTACGGTGCCTGTTAAAAGTCCAGTTCCAGTATAAAACTGTAAAAAAAGAAAGAAGTCCATTCTGAGCTACAGTAGAAACACCGTGGACTCAGTGGAGGTGACATGCTCCCTCTATAGATATAGGCGGCTCATCCCAAGGTAACAAAAACACAACAGTTCTTATTTTCACGTGATTATACACTAAAGAACACATAATTAAGAATGTCAAATATTATGAAAAATCTATTTCTGCAGTTAGATCCTCCTAAATCTTACACTGGACCTTTTGAAATGTAGGGAGTAAAAAGTCGTTAGAGAAATGAATATATAAGTAAAGTACAGATACGTGAAAACTGTTTCAATCTAGTACTTTTTGACTGCAGCTAATATGACCTCTATAAAAGGTTTCCCATCGAAACCACAGCACAAACTCTAAGCCATCAGCCAAAGGTGACTGCACTAAATCTATTTGTCTGACAGTGACATTGCCACCGTTTCCTTAGAATATACAAAGGGCAAGAGCTAAAAACCTATTTTTCGTATTGTGGCAAGGGCAAGGAAATAACTGAGAATTCAAAATGCCAAAGTATTAGTTTTCCTCCTCAGTGAGTTCAGTAGCTTGTGGAGATAGCATGGCAACATACTGGAACGGTTTGTGTTGTCACAGCTGAAGTTATGAAAAATGTATTTGACCCCTCAGTCTCCTGTAAAATGTATTGGTCCAGGTGCAGTGGCTGCATAATAACTGTTCCCACATGTAGCACGTATATGAATTATTCCAATGAACCAGGAGCATTGTACATTTTGTGTTGCTGCCTGCCGTGATGAAGTGTGGACTCATGTGCACGTATTATGCAGCACACTGGTAGACTTAAATGGTATTGCCCTCTGGCTATTCATGATGGGTAGAGAATTAAATGAAAAAATAGAAAGGGGAGTGAGAGAGTAAAATGGTTGGGGGATAGAAGAGAAGAGGCTTGTGTGCTGTAGACTGTAGTTTTTCTTCATGTCTCGGTATAAAGAGATGCCAAAGTTGATTCTTATTTGAAAACCTTTCCTCGCTTGCCTTTCTTCCCTCTTTGTCCCGCTCTTCCTCGCTCGACTTCTTGCCCTCTTTTTTTACTTTCCGTGCTGCTCCCTGTTTATGTTCCGGACAGCAAATCAATAGGAAGAGCTGTTTTGGGGGCTTAATTATGTGGTTATTTTAGGTTTTTGCCTTCTCTGCCCCTCTTTCTGCCCTCCCAAGCTTAGGCATTTTATCTTGGAGGAGACAAGGCCGTTTTTCAGCCTGCCAGAGAGGACAGGAGGAGGAGGCAAGGACGAGAAAGGAAGCAAAAGAGTTGAGGAGAGTATTGGCGGGGGGGGGGGGGGATGTAATACAACAAAAAAGTGAAAAACAAAAACGGTAATGAGGTGACAGTGACATCGCGGTCGCCTCTCTCCTCCATTTCCCTCTCATCCTGACCTTTATCTCTTTTTTTTTATGCCTGCTCAGCTCAGTCTCACTTTTTACCTCCGTCTCCTCTCCTTCTCCAACGTTCTCCCTTTGCTCATATTTCTTTTCCTCCCCAACATATAGATAAACATCTTTTTTCTTTCCCCTTCCAAAACTCTTTGCTTCACTGTATTTCTTTTCCTTCTGAATCTGCTTGCTCTGCAAATTAACCAGGGAAGTATGTCCTCACAAACTCATTCTCCAGAAACTCGGTGCTTGCTTTTTCCCCCCTACTTGGTCACTCCAGCCTTTGCTTATTAATTATATTTATGCTCTGCAGCTCTTATAATTATGGCTCTGGTTCCAACAGGAAGTGGCTGAACACATCTCATAATTATCCATCAAATGATTATTCATTTGAACAAACCCCTGCTGATTATAGCTCTGTCCTTGACGCAAATGAAAAATTAGACGAGCAGGAATCGAGCCAACCCTATAGAAATCTTACATAGGGGTACTTCATCCTTGGCCATTTTAAATTCACTTATTGCTTTTTGTAAGGCTTTTTTGCTCATATCTTCCTTACCTTTTTCTTCTGTTGATCCCATAGCCAATTAGTTTGAACGGCTCTCCCTCTCATGTCTCGTCTGTCTCCATGGAGACAGTGATAGAACCTCCTGAGATTAGATAGTGAGAAGATTTAATGCAGAGGTCATGAATCATGTTGGATGTGACCTACAGTGACATCATAAGGTTAACTAATGGGTTGCTCGTCGCCTTTTAGTGACTTCACCCTGAGCTCATTATAGTCTCCATCACAGTGGGTGGGCGAGACGTGAGAACTCCCTTCTTTAAAGTGTCCCCTTTTTCTCATTCAGAATCGACCCTCGCCATGTGGCATCATGGGACCTGAGCAGGTTGACTTCATTGATATATTTGCGCTTCAGACTCTGACCTTCAGGCAACCAGTTAAATGATTCATATACAGTAGAAACCATAAAATTAACTTGCTCCATGATGCGTCTGATAGCAGTAATTAGCACTCCAGTGATTGATTCCTATTTCTCTGAGAGAGGCTGTCGATGCTATTGGCAGCAAGATGGAACAGTTTTTATAGATGATGATTCATAATGTCAGCTATTTTCATAATCACCTAAGTGTTAAAGGCCTGTCTTAATAGTCTAATGGCGTGGTATGCCATAGTAAAAGTCAATTATTTATGGGGATTTTATTGTTTGACCAAGTTAATGACGTTTTTCAATTTGAATGTACCTTAAGCAGGGTTTCTCAACGATTATAAGGCTTATGTGCAGCACCTAAGCTGAAACAGAAAACTTCTACTGAGATTTCTCCACCACTCTGGAGAGAAATGATGCCATATTAACCAGAGTAGACTGAATTTTTTTCTTTGAATAATAATTCTTTGGAAGTTGTCTATTAGTTGTGAAATGGGAATTGTGTGTGAACGCCATTAGTCACCATTATAAAATGGAATTGAATTAGTGCGCAGATTTGTTTCGCATTTCTTTTTCTGCTATTTTGTAAGTATTGTGATATCGGTCCAAAATTAGGCATTGTTTTTAGTCAAATGACAACAGCAAAAAGTCATCACAGCACCTAAATCCTCCACAAACCTTGGAAAAACCCTGCTAAAACCAACTTTATTGATCCCAAAAGAGTAATTCATTTGCTGCTTACCCAGCCCATGCACACAATTTCAACTTCTAAAAACCCCTCATAAAATATAGAAATTACCTCCACATCTGTGTTTGGT
>JAPQRN010000017.1:12779326-12799735 GCA_037367275.1 Coranthus polyacanthus | reverse complement strand
TTGGCACGGGATAAGCAAAGTCTGTGTTTTACTTTACTAACTATTTACTGACATAATCCCCCGGACCTGATGTCTAGGATGAAGTGTCTGGTCACTAGCTGTTGGCCTAAGACTACTATTAATAGTATATACGTAATTGAGCCTCTTGAGTGATAGAAAAATGTTCCGTGCTACAGGCTGCCAATTTGCATAGGGCTAGCATTACATTATATGACCTCTGTATTTGGCAAGACAGAGCAACTAATTTGCAGTGCAGATTCGCACTGGATTAAGATCACAGAACACCTCTGCAAAAATTACTAGAGGTTTTCAGGTAATACTAGTCCCATGGGAATAGGGCTATGGATATAATTAACCTAGTATTGTAATATGTTTGTATAGGTAATGCAATACATACCTCTGTAAATACATAGTGTGTGTTTGCAAGCTTAGTAACCCCGTGTCAAAGGTGGTTTTTGTTATTGCTCAGCTCTCTAGAGGTGGGACCAAGTGTCTAGACAAACATGTTTTTGCAGACACTTACACAACCAAGAGATAATTCATCCCCTGATAAATATGTTTACAGCCAAGCAAATATAATATTTGTAATCCCCTCCATCTTGCCCAGCAAGGACTTGGATAAATATCTCTTGCTCTGCCAGGTTTCCAACGTAATACTTCTTTTTCATTGTGGTTTATCACGTCAGAAAAGAGTAAAAAAAAAAAAATGTGCAGAGGGGGGACGAAGCATAGGGATGTAGAGAGTAAATAAGGGAGCTAGAGAACTATTTAGTGAGAACGAGAGAATAGAGGTGGGAGATGAAGTGAGAGGAAGATAGAGAGAGTGCACAAGTGAAAAAAGAGAGGTGCAGACAGAGAAAGAGAGATTGGGAAAGCCTCTCCAACCCACTCTAGTTCAGGCTAAAGTAGCTAATGGGCTTGCCCAGACGCACTGAGTGGATATTGCATTGGGACTTCCTGCAGTCCCTTAGCAAACAGACAGCCAGGGTTGGCTAAGAGGCTCGCTGGCCAGCCGGAAACATGATATCATCTTGCTAGCACCACTAATATGGACACACAGCCAGCCAGGAGGAGAATGGCAGGCAGACTGAGCCGGCACGAGCCCAATTTTGGCTCAGACTATGAAGGAATACCTGCGGGGAGAATTGATGGGTCAGTTGAGGTGTTCCGACATGCGTGTGTTGTGTTCTGACATGCACAGTCTGAATAATCACTTGTAGGAGGACGGGCGTATGTGTGAAGAATGATAAACAGCAGTATAACACACACTATAGTGGCCACATATCACACAGGGAACATACAAAACTATTATTCTGAGATCCTTTTGACACAGCTACGGTAGAGCTACTGTGAAGGACACTTACTCATGACCATGAGTTTAGGTTTATTGTCTAAACCTAAACTTGTGTTCCTGTTTCTTTGGTTGTAATTATGGAGGCAAATAAAAATTTTAATAAAATTAAAATTTTATTTAAATAAAATAAAATTAAGTAAAATAAAATTAACTTTCAAGTAAAATTTAAATAATGCTATTTCTCAACTTCATCCACCTGTTCGTGCCTTAAAAGCACAAACAGGTGGATGGAAATATGCCACTCGCAAAGGCATTTCTGTGTGCTTTACATAAACAAAAGGAGCAAAAACCAAACAAAAAAGAATTAGTTAAAAAATAAGACACTGAAATATTAAAACAAAAATAATTAAAAGTGCATAAAATAGTTATAAAAGACTATTATAATTAAATAAGGTTGTTAATGTAATAAAATAAAGTAATTACAGTGCAGTAAGAATAGGTTCTAAGTTTTGGAGCTCAGTCACACACATCAATAGAGACATGTTTTAAACCTGGATTTAAAGCTTCAATATGTAATACGTATATACGTACTAGTGTGCTTATGTGAAGTTTGTGTTGGAGTTTGTATTGTCATGGGAACCGGTCGTTTGTTGACATTAGCTGGCTCCATTTCTAAGCTAGTGTTGTACACTGTTGCCACTGGCCTTGAACAACTCAGTTGCACTAGTTTTGTATTTCTTTATATTAATCACACTCATCTTGGGCGGCGCTAAGAGCAGGACGCAGCAACAGTGCCTTTCCAAAGTAGTGTAGAGCGACAAGTTGTTTTGGTGGAACATTTGCACGTGGAGAAGCCAGCCATTGTATTAAAATGACGAAATCTCTGTAAAAGAAACCACAGCATAAAAAAGATGTTATTTTCAGCATGTAGCTGCAACACGTTGCTGTCCTTTCATGTAATAAGGGGCACTTTGAAAACACCAACGTGCAGAGAGCGGAGAGGAGGAGATTGTGACTGAAACTGTCACCCCATGGAAGGATTTATGTCTTGTGAGCCAGACTAGGGAAGGTGCTAATTTTTTAAGAGATGTTATAATCTGCTCAACATGTATAAAAATGTGATCATTACATGTTAATTTCTTCATGTTACATATTGAACCTTTAAAAATGTCTACATTTGCGGCACATCTAAGCTCTGCTGGCGGTTTGTTTCAATTCATGCATGCAGCATCAGTCAATAGATCTGAGCCTTACTGCGTTTACATTCTTTTAATGTATCAGAGATGTATTCTGGACCTAAACAATTTTGTGACTTCTAGACTAGTAACAGCATTTTAAAATGAAAAAGAGGTTTGTTTTGAGAAAAAGAAATTAGATTTTGTCGACTCTGTCTTGACTTTGCAGCACATGCTTCTGGTTCCTCTGCTGTATTCATGTCATGAAGTGCTGGTACTCGCCGTTACGTGGGGGTGGGTGTTTTGAGGCTTGTTCATAACTACAAATCCCTGTTTTGAGTCAGAGACTATTGTGCCTGCCTCTTCGCCATTGCTGATTAAATACACTGCTTACTCGTGCTCGATTAATTACGTAGTCATGCCACTTCCTCAATTTTCACATAAAAGTAGTTGTGGAAAACACGCAATTTGCACTTTATTTAGTGGCACGTTTTCAAATCTGCTTCTAAATGATGCAGTATTCACATGAAGACAGGTAGAAATGTCTTAAAGACATTTACTGGTACTATTAAGGAATTCTGTCAAGTGCACTGCACGACACTCCACAATGCACATACAGTATCCCATACACAAGACAAGCACTCCCCCAGGGATCGTTAGCACTCTGCGAAGGGAACACTGTGCCATAGCAGGTCACAGCAGGTCAAAGGGCGCAAGTGTTTTTCTGCCCACACCTTGGCCTCTTGTTTATTGTACAGAACTGGCTCTTTTCAAACAGCTACAAACTACCCCTGTGTAAATATGCTTCCAGCTTTGTAGCACAAATCACACTCTGTGCTTTCATAGTAAGAAATATACATACATTTTGCTGCAATGCTGAGTGGAAAATAAACTGATTATATTAACATAAAATGATTTGAAAGAAAAGGAGAGAGAGGGAAGCTTACCCAGAGTCTTACATAACAGGGTGAGACTTTAAAGTAAGCCTTAACCTGTGATTCATCCTGTTTTACAGGGCACTTAGTGGATATGGATAATTCATATGGATTCCAAAAGCCCCCCAGGGCACTGTAGATGTAAACAATATATGTCCCATATTTGTCAGATTGAAGAGTGCAAGGAGCAGCTCAGCCTCGCTAGCAGGATGAAACGGCAACCGCCCTGCCTGAGTAAGATTGATTAGACGCTCATTACTCCATGCATGCCTGCATCAGTGTGTATGTGGGTGGGAGTGGGTGTTTCCTTGATTTGATTTATCAAGTGCTCAAAAGCAGGCCAACGGATTAATCGCTGCAATGATACCACGCCAAGCTATTATCAGTTTTGCTTTATCTGAAGATGCTGACTCAAACGTGATACTTTCCATGTGTATGCGAGTGGAAGTGGGTCTCTTTATCTGTACTGTCCTTTTGTTTGAGGTACTTGTACCGTCCTACCCTTGTTGTGTGTGCTTGTTTATGCTTGTAAACCTGGTAATTAGAAGGTTTTTATACTCCAGAGTTATTATAGTTTTGAAATTTCCATTAGTTTTCATAATTTTACTTAGTCTCAGTTTGCTTTTGATTTCAGTTTTGTTTCAGTTGGTCGTAAAAGTGCAGAAGGGCTAGGGTTAGTTTTTATTTAGTTTTAGTTTTATTATTATCAGATATTATCAGGAAAGCTTTGATATATATATAGAAGTCGGATGAAAGAATGCATGACATAGAAATCGGATCCACATTGTCAAAAGCCACTTTATTCTTGGACACCATGAACCATTGGGCAGGTTTCCATCCAACCGTATTGCAAATCTTAGCCGAATTTTCAGAAAATTGTCAAAAGAAAATGTGCATTTCTGCATGTTTCCATGGTCTGTGTTGTTCCGGGCAGCTGTTACCCCTGAACCGAACCACTGGTCTGAATTATATCACATTGTTTCGGACTCTTTTACAGTTTGTCAAAGCTTTTGTCTAATGTTTCTTTCTGCAGCTCTTCATACATGGTGGCATTTCATTGCTGTTTTCCATCTAATTTCTGTTTGTAATTCAAGAGTCTGTTTCACTTTCCTTACTGCTCCACTCGCGCAATTATTCACCTAATCTGTTTCATTTGCACATATTCACATTTACCTTTTATCCGTACGCCGACTTTTCCACCTCTCCCAAGCGTAAAATCTTTTTTGGTGCTATTTCAAGGTTTTTTTCGAATTTCCGGCGTTTCCACTCAGGTTTTTTTTATGCGCAAATTGAAAATGTGATTAAAAACAGCTGGATGGAAACATACCTAATAATGTGATTCTGTGATTCTGTTTCATTTTCATCATGTTCCAGTGTCCATCATAGGATTTCTGTAGTGTTTGTGTTTTTGGAGGCTGTTGTTGTTATTTTTTATTTCAGTTATAGTTTTTTATAGTCTTAGTGTCCATTAACTATAATAACCCTGATACACTCCCAGAGCAGAGGTCATCTGTGGTCCGCACACTGGAGCTACTGTATCTGCACCAGGATATGAGTCACCCCTCCTCCTCTTCCTCCTCTTCCTCCTCTTTCCTCTTGTCTTGTCCGTCACTCACATAAAATCACTCAGCTCCACACTCAGTGCTGTGAACTTGATGATACTATTACACACACATGCAAAACTTGCTCGCTCGCTCACCCTCCCTGCCTCTTTCTCTCCCCCTCTAATTGATTTTCTCCTCTCTGACTGTCCTCTAGCCACCACATTTGATCCTGACTTCACTCCTACCTCTATCTGCCCTTATCAGCACAGACTGTAAACTAAGCACATTTTGTTTTCCAAACACAAGACCTGCCTTTCCATTCTTTAGCATCACAAAATCAATTTGTCTCTCTATCATTATCCAGCTATCGGTTTAGCTAACTATCAAGCTACTGCGAATTCTTAAGTAAAAGCTGGTGTTTTAAATGATGGCATGAGTCTGAAATTACAGTGAGCTGCAAACAAAACACAAGAGGCCAAAACAAAAAGAGCCCAGTAATAGGGCTGTGCCTTGGCAAGATTCTGGCAGTGTGATACATATCATGACACAGTGGTTGTGATTCAGTATATTGTGATATAGTGGGAATTTTTAAATGTAATTTTGAATTTCATAGTATAAAGTATATCATCTACATCTACAAAGTTTTTTCAATGAAGCGTATTGTAATTACTAATTGAATTTGTCAAAATGCGAATATTGTACAACAAGTGGTGTAACATATACTAAAAAGTCATTATAGTGTCAGGGACAAAGACATTCAGGAGCATACTGCGATGGCTTTAATATTTAAATAGTTACAGTGTATTATGTGTATTATTATGTGTATTAATTAAAAATCAATAGTGTTTGTGAGAAGCACTACAGTATCACAATACTCGCAAAATATCAATATTTTCTTACATCCCTAGCCAATAGAGGTCCAGGATTCTAATTAACTGTTGTTACTTAAGTTTCTCAAAAATGTGTCTGTTGTACAGCAAGTAGTGTAAAAAATCTAAAAGCATTGTTATAGTGTCAAGGCAAAAGACTTTAATGACTCTGCGGTTGACTGTTAATACTGATGGAACAACAACAGCAAATCGAATGAAAGGGGAAGTAGGGAACAGTGCATAACATACTAAAATATGATCAACTTCACATTGAAGTGGAAATTACAAATAAAAGCCTGGTTCACTTAAGAGTGCAATTTTTTTATGAACAGGGTGCAGGGTTTACAGTAAACTGTGCTAAATCATCCGCTGCAGAGTGTTAATACAAGTAATAACAAAATCTAATTTAATCAGGCTGTATCTGTTTATCTAAGAACCACGATATCTACAGCACAGCACAGAGATATCCATCGTTTTAAGCCGTTACCTAGATATCCAGCTAGTCAGTGATAATAGTGCATTGTGTTTCTCTAATACCAGGAGATGAAGGGCTGTTTATTCCTTGTGAGTTTCTTTCTTTTGAACTGGCTCACATGAAAAGAAGCTAGCCTCAGAATAGTCCGAATACAGTACAGATTACATCTTTGACTGCGGCAGAGACACAGGCTTATCCTCATACAGTATCACTCTCTCATATCCAGAGGCAGGAGGAAGCAGCCACGTGTCGCCTGAATGGAGCTAACCACAGATGCCCACGCATGGTTTGTCACAACGTTAATTCCACAAACCAACATGCAAAGCCTTTCGCTCTCATCAATAGCTCCTCTCCAGTTCTCATCTCTATCCCTCGTTTATCCGTGGTATCGTGTTTTTTTTTTTTTTCCCCCCCGCCTTTATCTCTTGTCTAATTCTCTCATTTTATCTCTGCTTTTCTCTCCATCCCGCTCTCTGTCCAAGCTCTTTCTCTCCTTTATACCCTCATGCCAACTCGGAGGCTCGGGCTACGTTGAGCCGCATTCGTGACAGCGTCTGAGCGAATTAACGCAGCGCTGCCACTGTGTGCAGACATCTAGGACACACAGCAGAGAAAAAAAAAAAAGAGAGAGAGAAAAAAAAAAAAAAAAAAACTCAGCCCCCGTTCTGTCTATCTGGCCAAGCCGGAGCAAAGCTTATCGGGCTGTACTAGAGGAGAGGAAATAGAAGCGGATATTCACCCCACTGCAATGCCATAGTGTACATATCAGTGCAAGTCCAGGCAACATTGTCGCACTTTTCAAATGTCAAATCCTTATGTATGTGTGTGTGTCTGTAAGTTTAAAGCTTGAATAACTTATGCTGTAGGCTGAATTAATGTTTTGGCTGACCTTAATGTTTTCAGTGTAAAAGGCTGCACTGTTTCACTTGTTTACAGATCATACAGAAAGAAAACAAAAATTGTCGTGTTTACTACGGAAACTGTTTTGTTTTTTTTTACCTCCAACATGATGTTTAGTCCATAATACCTTCATCTTTTTCACCAGTCAGCATTTGTTTAAAACTGCGACCAGAACAATGCTGACATCACTGGACACCGTGTGCTCACCTAACTCGTTTATCTTTCTTTTCAGGACCCATAGTTATTGTTACTGTTCGAGGCAGTGATTCTTGGTGGAAAAAACAGCACCTTATCTAACCTTTAGCAGAGGAACAGGCATGATTGATGAGTGAACACAGGTGATTATTGGAGTTGGCTTTGACCACAGAATGCAGAATCGATACTGGAGTGCTGTATTGATCTTTATGGCTGTTGCTGATGAAGTGAAGAGGCTCACCGTGCCAATCGGGAGATGAGCGTATGGTGATGATTCAGTGAGCAGATGGGTTTTTTACAGAGGGGTTAAGACTGATGTTCAGCACACTTTAGTAAAGTTCAAACCTCTTGTGTTGATTTAGGGCAGCATTATGGTAAATCATCCCCTGTATTACACTGTTAATGTAAACATATTGCATATTATGTCTTATTTGCAACACCTTCACGATCCCGCTCCATATTCTGTTCTATTAATAACATGCTGCATAGATGAGTTTTAAAACCTGAAAATCAATTTGCATTTTGCACTAACGGTTCTCTCAAAGTCCATGGGTTTTTTTAATTGGTCTTTGGTTAGATACCTGAAATAAGGTCTGTGGTAACATAAGCTTTAGAGATTTTTATTTCAAGTAAATACCCCATACATGAAGTTTTACGCTTTTAATTGTCTTTGCAGAAACCCTGTGCTAACAAGTGGCTACATGAGACGACAGAGGTTGTCAGGGACATAAACATCACCATTTCGAATGTGAAAACTCAAGCTGCGGTGGAGCTGGGTTGAAAAGCAGTTTGCAGAGGAAGTGGCAAGGGGTAGCTCAGAGCTTTTTTCCACAGTAATCCAAAAGCCAATGGAAAAATCCCACTAGCTTTTCAGAACCTGTGAGATGCTAACTTCCACATTAGCTCATAAAAATATGACATCTGCAACACGCTATACCTGTCTAATTTTATGACATCGCAGTAACAGCTGTTTGTTTCTCCAGTAAATGAAACATTCCCATTTTTTGCTGAAGATGATGAAACAAGTACATAATGTCAGTGGCGATGGCTTTAATATTTAAAAGAGAAGCCAAATCAGAGAGATGAGAAATTTCCGTGGTTTTAAACAAACTTGGCGAGTCTGGTTAGGTCTGGTTTCCAGGAGGCTGCCGACTAGATAGGAGCTGGCAGGTATGGTGCTTTGCAGCCCACTCTCCTGTCTCATGGAATACTGTCGCTCCTCCGTCTCCGATTGCCTCCAACTGTTTGTGTCCATGTGTATACTGTATGCGTCTGTATGTGTGTATCTACCCGTGTATGTCTGCGCTGCGTAGCCATGGTTTTGCCAGGAGCGCTTTTCCTGCCGTGCGGAATGCACCCCAGCATGGATCCACTTCAAAGCCACTACGTATGCACATGCACCAAGATGTACTCGGGCAGTATGGATGCAAAAAAATATTTTATACTTATAGATGCATCCTCAGGAAAGTCTCCACTACACCAGTAAAGCATTCGGTGATTTTTAAACAATGCATTCAAGAAAAATAAACTAAAGTACCCAACAAAGCAGAGGTCTTAACCTAGTCTCCGTGATGGCATTATGTTAGCAAATGAATGCAAGCAAGTCATCAGGTTTACATTGGACATTGGACAACAGAACATGCCTACAGACACTGACAGTGAGGTCATGAGGGGATGTATTCATTGACGCTACAGAGGAGTCTTCTGAAACTGTACCATCACAGGCAAATTGAGAGAAAACAATAAGAGGACAAAATATTAAAGCTGTCATTTATCTCCCTTAAGAAAGCAGGAAATATTTACATTCAATATGCTGGACACCATCCACACTAATGGAAGCTTTACTAATCAGCTCTGAGGTGTCGGTGCACAGCTGCCTGACGCTTTGATGCTACACACAACAGAGGTGTGGGAGCGAATAAATTGACAAATATATACATATGTGTATTTGTGTGGGAAGGTAACTGTATGTGTCTTTGTTTCAAGCTGAAGGATACATCAAAGACACATATGCTTTAACACAGCCAAGCCCCTTTGGTTTGGAAAGCGGGGAAAAAAAGCGTTTCTGAGGTGAGCAAACGGAGAGGCAACTATGCAATACAGGATTCAAGCCCAGCTCTTAATGAGAAGTGAGCGCAAAGTAGACAGCAACAAAGCTTCCGACAGTATGTTGCTTTAACCCTCCTCTGCTTTTGATAACCACATATAGTGACAGAGGACAGCTAAATGAGAAGCAAGAAAACACACACAAAACATTTCTGGAAAAGTGCAGGACACAAAAAGTGCACCACAGCATCCGTTTGCTTCTCTGTTGGCAGCTTTGTATCCTCAGAAATGTTTGGATGCGATATGAGCCAGTGAAAAGAGTGACAACAAGAAGGGACAGACGCTTTTCCAGCCAAACACATCAGACTCGGATCTCAAAGGAGCCATTTTGTCCACTACTCTTCCATGTACTAGTGTCCACACAGCAGTAGTCACATGCCAGACAATCAACTCATTTTGTTGGCACTCACATTCAACTGGTATTCATTTGTCATGAATATGATGCAGAGCAGTGACCACTAAAGTGTCTCCAGTTGTCTAGTTAGAGCCCTATGAACAGGAAGCAAAGAGCCTATCACTTTGCCCTTTTATCTTCCTACAGCACTCAAATGGAGTGGAGACATTCAATTTAAAGTCTAAGGTCTGGTAGAAGCCAGTGACTTCCATTAACTCTGTCCCTGTGAAGTAGTTGGAGAGGTAGAGCTTCAAAGAACTTTAATTATTCTGCCCTGCGATGAGAAAGACAATGTGATAGAGTGGAGACAAGAAAAAAGATATACAGCAAGAGCAATGTGCAAAGTATAAGGAAAAAGTATATGTTATATTGGCAGAAACGCTGCGTTTTTGCTTTTGAAGGACACTCCCTATGTCAAATTGCTTCCTTGCTTTCATTATCTGCCGTTTGATTGGATTGTGGAGTCCTGCTGAGGTACGCCATCAGGAAGTAATGGGTCGATCTTGTTGCATTATTATTTAATTTAGATTTTTCTTCTCCCAAGGTAGACGTTCAGCAATGGAGTATATTCATAGATATTAATGGCATTGATCCCAGCGACAAAATGGTAAACAAAGCATGTATCAGCATATACGTAAAGATGCAGCAAATTGTAAACCGTTGCATGCGCAGGCACTTTGTTAAGAGGGACTTAAAGAAAGAAGAAGATTTTAGGAGGATGGATTGGATGCTCGTCTCAGAAACGCAGGAAAACGAGAAAGCACATTTCTCTTCTCTTCTTTTTAGTGGGCCAGCGAGGAGCGATAGTGGGACAGACATTCAGACAAAGTGGTGGAGTTGGAGGGCGGTCTGCTGGGAGCTGGGCGGTAAAGGTCAGGGACGGGGAGATGGCTCTAGCACAAGGACATAATTGGCTAGGCAGAGAGCCAGTCCAACACACAATCACACTGACACACACACACCCACAAAGGTAGGAAATAGTGGCCTGTTGTAGCTAGAGGGGGAATTGGAGTCTACTGAGGGAATCAGAGCCACTGGAGGGAAATGTGTTAAAGTCTTGACAAAGATTGTTTGGCGCTTTATCTGTCACCAACTTGTTTTCTTTTGTTTTGTACTCCTCTGCAACTCCTAGAGGTCCCCACTGCAAGCCTTTTGGTATTGCTCCCTTTTTTTTTTTTTTTTTTTTCTTTTTTTTTTTGGGGTTGTCACTTTTCTCCCGCCCTCTCTCCCTACCCACACTCTCCATTGCTTTTCATATCCAAATCAATTTTTGAGGTTCTTCTCTCAGCAATTTTTCACTGTCGTCATCGAAACTTTAATGCAGTTGACTCTCTCCTCCCTTTCTCTTTCACTCTCGCACCTCCTCTTCCCTGGAGTGGCTGCAGACTTTCAAAAAACCAGTTCCAACAGAATACCAATGCTATCAAATGGCGCAATAACCATCCACCAAAAAATCCTGATGTGTAGTATGTGTGGACTTCTAGATAGAATCAAAAAGTGCTCTCAAAAAAGGGTATAATTTATCATTTATGGAGTACTCTTTTTCAGAGATTATGTAATTGTTTAACAGAGACTTGCAGCAAAGTTTTGGCCCATGCTGTTCCTTCTGGCGCTGCTCAGGTGGCATTGATAGCTTTAGCTGTTCTCGTTTGCTTTGACAATGAGTGCTAATAAAAGCTGCATAAGGTGTATAAAACCATGATTACCAGCACACTAGAGTTTCATGTGTGTGGACAAATAATAGCTTGCGTGGCTTCAGGGCCACGTGCATAAGTTTATATCATTATCATTATCGTTATCATATAGGAAGAATTACGGCCGACTCCAATCGAGTACCCCAAAAACACTCATATCTTGCATAACAATGAATGCCTCAGTACCAATGCAAAGAGAAAAGGAGGAGGCTGAGTGAGAGATTAGGGTTAAGGGCACTATGTTAGATGCCTTTCATCAAAGAGAATTAAAATCTTGTAATAGAAGTAAAAAGCACCCTTGGGCAGAGCACAAGTGGATGTGTATAAGGCAACGCAAAGAAAAGTGTGCTCAGGATATATACTAGGAGACAGGCTTTGCTTTCGAGAGGGAGGGGTTGGCCCAATCAACTATCCACAGGCATTGATTCAATGTGACTGCAGTAAGTGGTTGTAAGTGAGGAAATAGTCAAAGTCTCGTTGGCCAAGAATCGGAGATAGCTCTCTTAGGCTTGCACAAGTTGATAGACTGTCAGCACTAGGGCAAAACACAGGTTAATTTCTGCACCCAGGGGTGCATTACTGGCTCCTTCCTTCTTTTTTGTGTGGTGTAGTCTGGATAATGGCGACTGCACTATATAGTGAGCTTTTTCCTCCAGGTCTGGGAAGTCCCTTCTCATTGTGCAGCATTTGATCAGTCGCTTAGAGAGTGTTTTAATTGATCCTTGAGGTGATCAGCTGATCAGGGTAAAACAAATGTTGAGATACATTTTTAACCAAATGGAATGAACAAAGGCAAACATCTCTCCTGCTTTTATGTCTCTACGCTGCCCCATACATCCAACTGTCAGATGCTTCTTTTCCTGATGAAAGCAAGAAAGATGAAAAAGACAAATAAGGCAAAGTGGGACAGCGGCATTGGCGAGCCCCTCCCTGCCTGTCACCTTTCTCGTGGGAACTCTTTTTGCGTCAGCGAAATGTTTTATTGATTTATTGGCAGTGTGAGAATGATCCATTTATCCCCATCTCAGAGAGAAATATGAGTGTTGTTGACGTGTTCTGGCTGAATAATCCTGGTATTAATCGAAGCCAAGGAGTGTCAAGATGAGACAACTGGGTTGTTTGAGGAGTACCGTAGTAGCAGCGTCCATGTGAGGCTACTCTGTGCAGGGATGAAGACACAGGCTTAGCACAGAAGTCGCGATTGATTACACCAGGACAACCCCAGCACAGACTAAAGCACAGTTTATAACAACTAAACACATGTTTTAAATGGATTGTAGCACTGCACACTGTCATTTTGTAAACATTGAGCAATGTAAAGTGATTTTTGGGTGGTGGTGTCACCTCCCTGCAGGGCTGAGGGATGAGTTAAATATGGCATTTCAAGGAGCCCTAAGTGAAATCTAATATGGCGTTTGTTTAATTAAAACCCAGGCAGTGTTTTGGGGGCAGCAGATTAGTGCTAAAAGATCCAATTAAAGTGTTTGGTGAGAGAGGAGCTCCAGAGCCTGTTGGGTTTCCTCTGTGATAAGTGAAATACCTTGCAGCCAAACCTGATAGCGTTGATAGCATATAATGAGAAAGAAACCTTAGTGTTACACAGAGGACTACAAACACTAACTAAGGCTCGTACAGCTCACTCTCTGGCCTTCCTTCTACCTTCAAAAGCCAGAAATGCAACCTTGTTGTGCTATTTGATAACAACAATCTGCAAGTCTGTGAGAGAATGCGAAATATGTAGAAACACCGTGGTGTCCCTCATTTTTACTGATGCCCTATTACCATCGCATTCTGTTGAAAGATGCTAAAAATCAAACTGTGATAAAGGGAGAGAAGAGTTTTCTTTTGAGTTTGTTTGTTAGTCTAATCTCTCCCAATTGGTTTTGCTAGCTCAGATAACTGTCTAAATCTTTTATTAGATTCTTTGGAGGTTAGAACAACTGCAATCTTGAAGGGATAAAATGGGGATATTTAGTATTCAACTAATGATTTTTTGTACCAGTATTGCCAGCGCAAATTACTGTACTTCCCATGAGTAATTGTGTGTTTTCATCCATTTTTACATGCAAACACAGCTGGCCAGAATAAGCAGGACAGTTAGTCATGGGAGGCTTGTGTGGAGAACATTTGTGTGAGAATATTGGGGTGGGTAATGGGATGTGAGGTTTCATATATTTCCATTTCTCTGCTTTTTTCCCTGTCAGCCAGCACATTAACAGTTTATTTCCCAGCACTACACCTCTCACTCCTGCCACCCTTAGTTACCATGCTGAAGCCATGCATCTCGCCTCACCGGCCCCTCATCTCGCCACAATAGAGTGCTCTGCACTGGCCATTAGTGAAGCAATCAGCACACTGTAATGTAAATATTTACCTGGGGCTGTTTTATAAGGACCCACAGCCAACAGAAAAAGTATGAGCCTCTCCGGGTGTAATTTATACTTGAAGTCTGCATATGCAAACATACACCTGCACAGATGCATGCAAATGCGCTTGCATATGCATGCACACACATACACACAGAGCGCTAAGTCACTAGCATGAACCCATCCTTTTTCTTTCTCTTTTTCACAACACCGAATGCTTCTCTGCTCACATAGAAATGCCATCAGTCTGAAGAACTCCTATTGTACTCGCTGGCAGGGTGCTTGTGGTGCACTTGATGGAACAAAATAAAAGTTTAAATTGATCAAGGTAATGTGAAATTTGACAGAGCAAAATGTTCTCCCAGAGACAGCTTTGATGTTTTCACTTTGTTTCAATGTTTGATGTCAGGGTTGCGCATTGAGTAGATGTATACATGCTCGGTTATGGCGGAAAGATGCCTTCCAGTCCTATCTTTCATCCTCACTCACTTCCTTGACACTTCTTTCATTTAAAATTCCATTATTGCCATATCCTGGTTTTCTAAAAGAATATGTAATCTCATGTTTTGCAATAAAGAGTAGAATTTGAGGTTTGTGCGCAGCACAATCGGTCACTTCTACATCTATTTCCAAGCTTACCTCAATGCTTGAATTGACAACTTGAATCCCATGTAACAGAGCCTCTTTTGATTACTAAAATCTTTTTTTTAAAAAGAAGTATAATAAAGCAAATTCATTGTGAATTGCTAACAGTACAGTGTAGCTAGCTTTCAGAGCCAGTATTATTTTATTTTAGAAAGTTAGAAGCCAAAAATGGCTCATAAAGATACCTCCCCTATGTCAACTGTATAATATAAGACCAAGCAACAACACAAAACCAATAGAAATATACAATTTACATCGAAGTCTGTGTTCACTAGTTGAGAAGCACCACATTGCATAAATTGCTATAAATCTCTGCTAATTAGAGACTTTTTCCGGTGGTTTTTAGTAGTACTGTCCTTGTGACCTCCCTGTTTGCCCTTCATCCTGATGGCTGACCCTGCGCACAGTGCTTTACTGTACTTGAACTACTTTTGACGATCTGGCCATAACCTCTTGGCTGCTTCTCTGCCCTTTACCTCATCAGACCTGGAATCAGCTGCAGACCTCTCACCGAGGATCTACAACCTACTTGATGGAGGTTATAGGTTCGAGAGCGTCTACAAGATTGCATGTTGCCACTTTGTGCTTGAGATAAGAAATACTCCGAGATGATTTTGAAATTCGAGCAAGAGCACAGGAGGTATAGCTGTAGAATGAGATTTTGAGAAAGCAGGGACTCGTGTTTCATATCACATTGAGTTTGGTACACGACGCTCTGGATTCCGGTGGGGACAAGTGACGGACTTGAAAAGGCTACAGTCTGGTTTTCATACCTTCTTTTCGTATTTTCCTTCAGTAAATGGTTTGGTTGCACATCGCATGGAGTGTATTATTATTCTATTCCTGCAGCCCACTGCGTTACCTCAAGGTGAGCAGCCTACCACTGTAAGTAATACAGAACATAAGCCTTTTGTCCATAACACCAGACAGGAGACTACCACTCCACTATTGAACCTGCTGTTAACAGGCTTCGGTCACCAACATAAAAAGCAATACAAGTTGTGCTGCTTGTGTAAAATGTATACATAAAGCAGCAGCACAAAGGTTCAAAGATATTTATGGCTGTTGTTGCATAGCCTGTGTTGCTGCTTACGCTTCCCTTGGCACAGCTGAACACATTCCTATCAGTATTCATATCCAACACCACAGTAAAATGAAGTCAGATCCTGATAGGCTATGTGTGACTGTGGCACCTGTTGCCCTATTGGCTCAGCCTGTGGATTGATGTCTTCCCTTTGATGAGACAAGAGCTCATGTCTAGACTATACAATGGGCTCTGTCACCTTGCCTTTCTACCGCAACATATTTAAAGTGCATAAGTCACCGAGCATTTACACTTTTTTTTTCTTAGCAACAGAAATGGATTATGTGCCTATTAGTTGGTCTCCATATGACAGACATGGTAATATGTTTTAATGAGCTTGACTCCCCAGGGCTGTAGAATAAATTTCTCAATTTGGCCATTGTATTGTCCCAGGGCAAGGAGAATAAAGAACCTGTTGAATGAAGACATGCCAAAATTGATTTGAATGATGCATTTTTTGGTCCCACTTTTGTTAAAGGTAGCTCAAGGGATCTGCTGGCTGAGGCTTTCTTTGTCTTTCTTGTGCATATGCTAATTTACATGTGTGCCATATGAGCCAAGATGTGTACAGAGCTGAGAGCAGAGGGATTGAAGCGAGCTTTATACAAAAATTCTGCCTATAGTTGCTGTCCCCGCTACCCGTGCCACCGCAACAATTCCCCCATCCATTTGACTCACACAGAGTGGCAGATTTCTTTTGCCTTTCATGAGCTGTTGAAAGCCACCGTCACTCGCTTTAAATTTCTCGTCAGTTCAGCTAAGTACATCTTCAAAGGCAGCAACCAGGGCTGGCTGGTATGGGTGGGGTTGAAGTATATGAATGAAAGTTTGAGAGAAGAAGAAAGAGAAACAGGGTAGAGGAGAGGAGAGAAGAATAGGGACACAAACACTTGGTAGCTTCTCTGCATATGTTTGCTGACATACGCTGAAAGCTACACACATACAAACACTTAACACTTAATCCATACACTTGTACGGAGCACGTTTAAGGTCATAAGTGATTAGAAAGAATGGCATACTGCTTAATGTATGTTTAATAAAAGTAATAGATTTGAAAAAATATGCTGCGATTTCTTTGGATCTTTTCACACCTAAAAGTTCATGCTTTTGCTGCAATGTATATATAAGTTCCAGTTAGTTTTGTTTTCACATTGCAATTTTGTGAACACACTAAAGAATGCCAGACCTACAATCTAACATCTCCCTATATTTGACATTAATTTGTAGATGGCTGTGCATATGATGTTGGTGTGTTGTCAGATCTGCAGGTAGCCTTTTCCATTTGAATGGCGAAAAATGACCGGATTCATTTCGTTGCTACTTTGCTGTTATTATTATAACATTATTACCAGCAGCAGCAACTTCAAGCGTTCTCCCGTCCTCTCATATCCTCTCTCATCCTCTCAGGAAATACATTAAAAGCTTCTGCATTTTATGTTTTCCAAGTTCACTTTTTATTACTTCACCATACCCTATTTGTATTAAAAACCTCATCTCTTCCTCTCCACATGTACTACCTTGCCTCATTTTTTTAATGTTTTGGTTTCTTTGTCTTCTTTGTTTGTCTAATGACTGATGATGGCCCCCTGTAACTTCCTATAATTTGTCCGAAAAACCAAACCATCCAAAAAAGTTTTTCACACTAGGTCCAGAAGAAGATCTCACATCTTCAATTATGGTTTGGATCAAATTCCAAAAGTCTAGACAAAATGAGTCATCTTATTGTCCGTGCTTCAGTTATAGAGGGCTTGCTTCAACAGACTACCAAAGGAATGCTCAGGCCTTAAGAGTGACATATTGTAATTGCATTCCCTCTGTGTCTTACATAGTACCTATTTCTGAAAACATCTACCTTGTGAGGGCATGAGATCTATTTAATTAATTTGTAGCTGTTGATGAAAACAAATCGTATGTTGAGAATTTTATTTTGATATCTAAATGTGGGGTCACAGGCCAAATGAGGCTGAACATTCACAGAAACATTTTCACATCCACATGCTCACACGCAGAGCAGTGGCAACAACAACGTGAAGAGCTTTTTGGCTTAGCCTTTAATTAGGCCAGCACTAAGACACACTGAGAGGCCAGCATGTTCCATCCCGCTGCCCTCCCATCTCCCCCGGGCCCTCTCAACCTCACCCCAGGCAAATTCAGCTAAGCCTTGGCTGCTGATCAGCATACACAAACGCATACTCTTCCACACAAGCTTGCCACATAGTGCCAATTCTCACATGCGCGTGCAGATGTGCGCAGTCTTTCAAACACGTGCTCCCTTGGTGTCTTTGTCTTGTCCTCAGCGAGACTGGCGCACGCCCTCCAGCCTACCGCCAATCTGTAACTCCTGCTAAGAATTTTGTTAATTACAGCTTTCAAGAGGAAACCCTTTACTCCATATATGTCCCTTCCTTCCCCATTTCATTGATTACAACTCCACTTGTTTATTTGTAGATAGCTTAAGTGGCAGTAGCCTTTTAAACATCTATCTGCCTTGAGCCCTCCCTTCCCGTCCTTCTCCTAAACCTATTCTCCCCCTTTTGATAAAGGATTGGAAACAGATAACAGAGGAGGTGGTGCAGGACCGACCTCTCCACGGCTTTGTGGCTGAATCACTGAAAGGAGATGGATTGCGCCTCTGCCGCCAAATTTTCTCCCTATGGCCCGAGTCACTGCTGTGTTTTGTCTCAGGCTCATTGTCCTTGGAGCAGGCTAAAGAACTACAGCAAGACTCACTTGAGGTAGCTGGTCAATGGTCGAGGAATAGGTGTCGGTAAGAAAAGAATGGAGAGAAGAGAGGGAAGGTGAATTGAAGAGAAGGGGGGACATTAATTATAAGGTTGACACATTCAATAGAGGGCTGAAGTCAAACCACCTGCCAGAGGGAATTGGAAAACAGCAACTACCATTCCAATATCGGAACCCAGTCGCTGTGACAAAGACTGTCTGAGTTCAAGACTGTGCCATCTATCTCATAGTGTTCAGTACTGTGCGTGTGCTTTTTTGTATGGTGTTTTGTACAAATGGGTGACAAATTAACTGAAAACCCAAAATGAAGTTTCTTAGTGCTGGGACACCAGGAGTCTTCAGAACAGCTTCCCTGCTCTCTGGAGTAGATTCTCCAATCTCTGCAGCTCTGCTGTTGGGATGTGCATCAATCTTCCAAAAGAGATACTGTATATAGAGAGATAATGATTTGGTGGTTTGGTGATTAAGGGCACTGTCATAATGTGATGGTCCAAATTTGGAAATAGGTATTAATAGTTAACGCATTTGTACATTTCTGCAAACCAGGGATATATATATATATATATATATAATCTAAGCGTTTCTGAAACAAAAATACTTTTCATATTCACATTTCTAGATGCATGAATTCTGAACCAATGAAATCGCTGGCCCTAACCCGTGGCACATCAACATTTATAGATACGTGTATATCAACAACTCATACAACTGATCATGGCACATTTCAGCCATGTCTCTCAGAAATTCTGTTCATATGTAAGTATTTAATGATTTTTAGGTTCAAGCATTAACAGTACTTGGTTAGGATTAAGGAAAGATACCTAATGTATTTATTAACTGTTTAACGTCCACTCTTTTCATGGAACCTTGACTTAAGTTGGGGTTGAGATTAGGCAAGCAAAGCACTGCTCACTGACAGCAAAGTCCTGGATTTTGTATGTCCGCCATCCAGTCTGACTTCCGCTCTCTATTGAGAGCGGAAAGCTACTGTCTGGCTTTCCGCTCTCTATTGAGGAAAGCCAAACAGTAGCTGACTTCAATCACAAATGACACTGACGTATCCATGGTTTGAAGAAATGTACAATGTAGCATTTGATTCTGGCTAATGGGTTGTAATAGTATGCAAATTTTTGTACCATTTGCCCTATACCAAAGCTGCATTTATTTTGTTTTTCTGTACAATTTGTCCTCTGTGTACATTTCTTTGTATATGCATATCTACTGCATTACTTGACCAAACCTAGATGTTTTCATACATCAACAGACTTACATAGAAAAGTAACTTTTATGAGTTTTCATACATAGTCTGAGTCTCACCCACAGTATTGTTACCCATACCTGTAGCTGTGTCACTCAAAGTCAACTTTTCAAAAGACCTTTCCATAAAAACCCTTACCTCCCACAGCCTGAAATAACACAGCAGGACCACCATCACATAGGTAAAGCCCCACAGGGAGCTGGATCCTGATTCACTTTGATGTTTGACCATTACCATGTACTGATTGCGTCCATAAAAGAGCGACAGAGTGGTGCACTTAACTGTGGCCCCTGTGTACCTTACAGGTTGTCACACTGAAATAAGAACTACCTGTCAAAACCAATCACTTCATAGAGGTTGCCAATGATGGCAGGCCTCAACTTAAATTGGTGGGTTGTTTAGCAAGAAAAGCAGGGCCACAATGAGTGCTGCCTTAAATGTTACTGTGAATTGAAGTCCTGGGCTCAGAGGGAGGCAGCTGCATAAATGTCTGGAAAGTACAAACTTGATTTAATTTGTTCACTCCAGCCAGCAATGCACATTTAAATATTTCTTTTCATCATTAGTGGGAAGGAACTGCTTGTGAGTTAATCAGTGAGATGTAAAGGTGTTTCATGTAGGTGTTGTTGGAAACTACATCAGGGTTGTCACACACGCACACACACACACACACACACACACATTTGGCTAGGATGTAGGGTTGCTATGCCAACCACAGCACAGCTGGCGTAGC
>JAPQRN010000017.1:12754451-12775984 GCA_037367275.1 Coranthus polyacanthus | reverse complement strand
GGCAGTTGGAACATCTCAGACTCTACACCACTTGACAAACCATTTGCATTCCTCTATTCTCTGTGTCTTTCCTTTCTCCTCTTGCAAAAATGACTCTTTCTCCACTCTCCCCTGTTCTCTCTCCCCACTTCTGCATCAGCAACATGATACAGATGGCAAATCAAGCTGTTCATCATGGAAATATGTCAAGTATGTCCCCCGCCATTGAAGGGTGACGAAAAAGATAAGAACTTTCTGATTGAGCCATCTTACCGCGTGTTGCATCGTTGGAAACCATCGCACCTCAAGTGTTCTCGAGCACAATCTAATTATGTGCATTACAGAATGATAAAGCTACAGGGAAGAAGGTGTTGTGGAAGGTGTACAATAATAATTTTCCAGTTGGTTTGGTCGACCACTTGCTTCTAGATTGGTTCCAGGAACATAATCCATAAATGAGGGCTGACAAATATCACCTTGTGGGCCAAATGTAGTGGTGCGTTGAGTCAGCAAATCCTGCCCAATTTCCACCCTAGTGGAAGGCTATAAATGTGGTGGAGAAAATATTAGAAACACCTCTAAATATAACACAAAATGTCCCAGTAGCACCATATGGTAAACTGCTTCAGTTAAATTAACACCTTCCAGAAACAGCAAAAACCGTCACTGTTAGACATTATCACCATGGTATTATTGCAATTTTTTTGTATCAGACTGCATCACATTTAAAGTTGGTGTACCTGTAAAGTAAGTGTACAGTAGGTTGCACAAGTCCATCAAGTCCTCTTCCTCCTGTTGACATTGGATTTTTTTCTGTCACACCTGAACTCTCCCTCTCCCCCCTGCACTGGCACCAACAAAAGAATCCAACTCAACTGTCAACACTAAATATCACTGCCGCAGAGAGGCTTGGCTTCTCTTGGCACTGGTGGTCTGACTGCTCAATCCCAGCGAGTGGAGCCACTGCCCAGCGGCTTTGACTTCATCATCCTGGCTACTGGTGCTGCTTTTCAGCCCAAGCTGCAGCAGAAGCTGCCTGAGCCTCTGCCTCGCTTTGTTGCATTTGCTAGTGGGCTCTGGCTCATAAAGTAGGAATATGACTCTGACAAAATGTTATACAATGTAGAGTAATCCATACAATCCTCTGAAGCATTGTGTAGACTGGGAAATAAGTTTCTTAGCCATAATTGTAGCCTGTGTTGTTTTGTCTTCTTCTGCCATCTTTTTACATCCCTGTGAGTTATCATAACTTTTTTTGCAGAGTAATACATACATACATGTACATATAATTGATTCAATGTAGCTAAAAATATGAGTGTATATGTAGCTAATGGCCAGTGCAAGTGAGTAAACATAATATGCATTTTACAATATGTAGTCTGCGCATATATCATAATATAGCTCTGACTGCCTGCTCAAACATGCAGCTTCTCACTACATGGCTCTGTCCAACGCTCTTTTTCCTCATTTTTTTCTTCCACTTCTATTACTCCTGTTTTTTGGCGCGTGAATCCATATAGTGTGGTAATGCTACAGCTTATTATAACAGGGAAACAGACAGTGTAAATCATTCAAGGCTGGTTGTTTTCTTTACATAGACATTCTTCACAGCACACTGCCCTTCATCAATCATATTCTGCATTTTGTTGGTGTCACTGAGAGATGGGACAAATAGTCACGTGGCGACAACTTAGAGACACTTAAACACACACACACACAACTTTACTTTATGTGCCACACACAGCGGTGAAATGAGTGCATTTACTGAAGTCTTGCACTTAAATACATTTTTAAGTACTTGTACTTGAGTATTTCCATTTTCTTCTACTTTCTTCTACTTTATACTTACTTACTTTCTACTGCATTTTAATTACTATGTAGTTTCTTTCTTTTTATGTAAAATATAAATCACCTAATTAATTATGTAGTATTATTGTAGATAAACCATATGCAGTTAGTGAAATAAACGCCACCATTACCAGCTGCAACATTAAAGATGAACAAATTTATGCATCAATAATTGGGTACTTTAAATACATTTTCATAATAATACTTACATTAGTACTTTTACTTGAGGTTTTGAATGAATGCAAAACTTTCACTTGAGACAGAAATGTAGGAAAGGGATGGGTTGATCAAAAGTTGCAAAATACTCTTGCACATAGCCTAACTTGCAATGATATATTTATTTGCAGTCTAGCACCAAAATGTTGCAAATGAATATATCATTGCGTGAGTCTTTTTACAACTTTCTTGGTCTTCTACTTGTTACAGAGTATTTTTACACTGTGGTATTGCTACTTTTGCTTGAGTAGAAGATCTCAGTGCGTCCTCCACCACTAGCCATAGAAATGCGTTTGATGTCCAACAGCGCACACACACACATATATACATTTGCTGTAAACTTGCTTCTGGCAGCTAATTGAGGACAGCACAAGGAAGAGTGAGAGAACGGAAGTGAGAGAGTATTTGCATCATCAGTCTCGTCCGTCACTCGATCCCAGAGGGGAAAGGCAACAGTTGGAAATATGAATTATGAAATGATAAGAGGCTGTAAAATGGAGATAAATCCTGGTGATTACACAGCTCAGTATCTCACAATTCGATTCCTCTGTCGATGATTCTTTATTGTAGTTGTGTGAAGGACAGCAAGCCTAATAATTCCCCATGTATGAAGCACGGCAGGGGAAAGTATTGTGATGATAGAGTTCTTTTGAACGTGATTGAGGAGGCAATTACATTTTGCATCTCACTTTCAGTATTTTTTTAAGGCTTCTCTTTCTTTTCCTCATTCTCCGATGGCAGAAAATTCGACCACATCAAACCATGTTTGTCTTCTTTTTCCATCCCCTGGGGTGCCAGCGCTGCAGAAAGCCCAAGAGATAACAAGGGAAAAGACATAAAAGCACATAAACAACACACACACCAAGGAGAAAGAAGAACGTGTGTGTGTGTGTGTGTGTGTGTGTGTGTGTGTGCGTGCGTGTGCGCGCGCATTCATACCGACACAGTGAGTTGAAGTTTAGTGCATTTACCCACTGCAGTTCTGTGCCTCATGGCAGCGTCACCTTTTTCCTTTGCGGCTGGCAATACACACATCGATAGGCACATACAAAAAAAGAAAAAAACTCTTGACCACTGCGTCCCTGCAGCCTTTGCAGTTGGGCAGACAGTATCAGTCTTTAACTTTGTCTCTACCAGCTGCCTCTAAACACGGGGCTTTATCGCAGCATGGTGTGAAGCCTGAATGCAACAAATTACCCATTTATAACAGATGTGCACCAGCAGCGTCTCTGCTCTTTTTGCACTTTAAGAGATAACATTGTTGCCTTGTACAGTTTAAATGTGTTTAAGAGGGAGGTGAAAGTGCAGACACCAGTAAAAGCGTATGTAAATGTTTTTCATTTGTTCTGTAAATCATTATCTTTATATACACGAGTTGGTGCATGTGGTTTACTCTAGCTAGTAAACTTGTCAACGCAGCAAATGAATGATGACAAGTCTCCATTCCTGCTCTTATGTTTTTTATGCAGGATTCACACTGGTCATGACATTACATCATTTGGGTGTCTCTGTAAAAATACCAGGCCCTCCCCTTTATTCTTTTCTTTTTTTCCTTTTTTTTCCGAGCTGGCCAGTGTCACGTGGGGGCCTGAAGGACAGGACATGGTTCTGTTCTGCAGACAGGTGTCCTGACCTTCTGTCTGCTCTCCCACGCCACAGGGGACCTCTTCGAAATGGAGGCCAAGGCTTTGACCTAGTCTCTCATCTACAGTTTGTCTCTAAACGGAAGCACACTGCAGATGCAATGAATCACAAAGCTGAAGAAAAATGCATCAGTGCAGTGCTTTTATATCATAACTAACCTCACCATAGATTTCTCTCTTTTGAAGGGATTTTATTGTTAACCACCAAAGAATAAGCATGTTCACTGTAAAGATCACTGCATAGATCAGCGTTGGTCATTTCTGCACACGATTTCCTATCTTCTATCCCTTCACTCACAAGGGCACCCATATGCTACAATTAGATTTCAAATGGCCTCCCTCCAATACCCACTGGCCACAGCAAGATTGCATTATTCAAAGATGGGAGATGAAAGTCCCCTCTGATCCACCAAAATAACATCTTGTGCAGTAATCTGTTTGTAGATTTGATTCCTTTGATGATATTTTCCCTGAAGTTGGCTTTTCACCAGGGCTTCACAGCTGTGAGTGGCATGTATGTTGAATGTTGTTTACTAGCCCAACATTTCAGCCTTGTAAGTTACTCTGACAATATGTTGGCTTAAAAAGTACTGACAGTGAGCAGGAAAGAAGATAAAAAATTGTGTTGGTATAATAAAAGAGAAAGGGAAAATCAAATTCTAAAATATAAAACAAAGCAAGATGACTTTCACATTCATATTTCAGGAAGGAACTGCTTTTGTGTGTTTGACTGGATGAACATAATGTATTACAATGTGTTGTAAAAATTTTGGCATACTGTTTCCAAGAAAATCAAGGATAGAGAAGTGTCGTCGCGCACTGCTATAAAGACTGACACTACAGAATGAAGTTATTTTCCACACAATGGATAGCATTTGCACCATTTTGCACATTTTGTCAGTTGTGGATCTAAGGTTTGTGGCCAAAGTACTAATACAAGATATTTGAGTTCATGTAAAGGACACACTGCAAAGCAGTAAAAGCAGTACATGGCCCCAGAAGTGCCCATATTTGGACAAGAAGGTGGGGCTGGGGAAGAACAAGGGGCAATAGAGGAAATTCACCAAGCTAACACTATCGCTAACTTATTGAAAACACCAACTGACCACACTGCTAAGTAGGAAATGTTGTCTTAAACGCAATCATTTAATTTCATGCTAAATGTTAACATACTGTACAGCGGACATTTCAACTTCACATAATGTATAAACACAGTAATTAGCAAGCTAGCTGATTGACCATATAACAAATACCTAATTCAGGCTAACATTAGCTGATACAGATTTTGCTAGCAGGCCAGGTATTGTAATTACGTACCTGTGAATTTCATGAAACATTTGTTTAACAAAATGTATTGACAGTCTTGTTAGTGTAACAAGTAGAAACAGTAGAAACAGTAGAACTGTCTGTCAGGGGAAAAATAACAACTTTTTATGCAGTAAACAGAAGCTCCAAAAGTCAGGAGAATGACTAATCAAAACCTGACTCAGCAGACATCAAAACCTTTTATTAAGCCTGAAATCTTATTAATGGAGCTTTTTAGAAAAAAAACAAAAAACACTACCAGTACATTTATTAAAATTGAGAAAATTGAAAAATAATAAAAATAAAATGAATGAAACCAGATTGACTCCTGAAAAAAACATTTTTTACTCTATTTCTAGAGACAATTTGCCATTTTTTGAATAGCAGTTAATCGGAGCCAGGATTTTATGCTTCCATACCGGCTTCAATTTCAAGCTGTGGTTGTTGCCCCTTAGGTACAAACTATGAGCATACCAGAGGCCTGTCTAATGCCCACAGGTGTAGGTTTAAGAAACTGTGAACATGTATGCTAAATATATTTGAAATCTTAAAATATGCGGTTCCCTCTAATTAGTCTCTTAACAAATTTTATGAAATTAATTTGTACTGACGCTTCCTTTATCCTAACTTGTGTGGAAAATCCTTGTCACTAGGAAAGGCCTTTTTACTGTGTCGTGAAGTTTTGAAAATTAAACTGTTGACCTTGAATGTATTACTGCAGTGCAATTTTTTTTTTTTCCACAGTTGCCATCCATACAGAGCAGTCCTTTCTCTCCATTGACATGTTTTAGATGAATATTTAAAATGATGCCATACTTAGCATACAATGAATTAATATGCAGTGGACTTCCTCTGTGTGTGGGAATACAGCCGGTGCAGTCTGGGCCCAGCAGGTTGTTAGGGAAATGTGCTACATTTCGACGATCTCGGGTTCTCTCTCTTCTCTGTACTTGTGCAGATAATCACCCACTTGTGTGATTGTATGTGAGAAGCCATCATGCTTGTGAGTGTTTGTGTGTATGCACATGTGTTTGCACACTTTTATACTTGGGCATCACGATGTGCATTTGAGCCTGTGTTAGCCCGGCTGTCTGCGCGTCTGTGTGTGTGCGTGAGTCAGCCCGTGTGCGTGTGGCTGCCTGTGTGTGTTTCATGCTGAACATTGTCTTCTTGAAACACTAAGCAAATCTCCTCAATGTGATAATTGGCTCCCCGGGGTGCTTGTATCTTTGCTGCTCATCATCGTCATCCCCTCCAGAAAAAAAAGTGTGTGTGTTAGATGAGATAGGCGAAGTTTGCTCGTTTGCTGGGGAAACTGATCCCAAGTCTGCCTGAACTCTTTTGGCAAGAAGAAACTTTGAGGCAATGAGACAGCCGGGCCAGATCCGGTGCAACCTGGCTGCAGGCTGCTATCTGCTGTCTTCATGGCATCAGTGCCTTGTTTGCAGCCAGACGTTATGCCATGGAGGAAATGTGCTATTTCAAGGCAGGTGAAAGATGATGCAAAGATGAGCTTCAGTTGTTAATATCACTGAGAGATTTTTTCTTTTTTTTTTCTCAAAAGGAAGGCATCTTTGTTAAACCAGCCATGCACAGTCATTAGTTACAAGAAGTGGAGCAATTGTTTGGGGTTTTGGATGCTTCACTTGTTAAGATATTTTTATGTCACATTGATAACCTTAGCTGGTGGCTTGCATTGCTGACACTAGAGGTGTAAAACGTAGACCTGTTTGTGTGCCTGAAGGCAAATAGAGACACTCATCTGGTTGAGAGCCTCTCCCTCTCTCATACTCTCTCTCATCCATATGTTCTTGCAGTCTCCAGGGTATTATGGACCACAGAGCAGATTGTTGGCCGCTTCATAGGGGAAACAGCGAGACAGCTGGGCACCCATCACAAGGCCAAACAGATGTTCAGGTGACTTGGAGAGGAAGTGAATGGAAAAGTGAGGAACGGCAGGGGGGGAGACAGAGAGAGAGGTGATGTGGAAGAAAAGGATGCAGAGGGATGATGGAAGCTGGGGGGAAAAATGAATGAATACATTGATGCAAGAACGCAGAGACTTCATTAGCAATCCCCTGTCAGCCACTAAGGTGGGCCAAATGCTTTCCACTATCCTTAGGCCACAGGAGTCTGTTTCGTCTCCCATATTGATTCGCCCACTAGTCTGTCTGCTGTAGGTCTAATGCCTTTGATCTCTTGATTATCTGTGCCTAAATGTGGATGAGATGGCTAAGCAGCTCAAGGATTCTGTGCTTTAATTCTGATGCACCTTAGGGAACATTCGTAAGTTGGAAGTGAATCCGACCCTGCAACCAAATAATGAAACTTTATTTTTTTCTTCTTCCACGTGATGATAAAAAAAGGAAATCCGCAAACACCTTCCGCAGAAACTGTGGCTCACGGCCAAGCTTGATCCAATCAGAGGCTCTAATGTGACACAAATCTGCATAGTGGCTGATGTAATAACAAAAATTTTCATTCTGGTGAGCCTCCGTACCCCCAGTGGTACTGAGGCCCTTTTTTCTATTCTGCATTTGTCAAATTAGACCCGACGAAGGTTCTTCGATTTTTTTCCCTCTCCCTTCTCTTCTTTCTTGTGCCAGCCTTTGTTCTTTGGTTGCAGGTCTCATATATAATACATGAGGATTGGGAGACTTATCCGGTTCTGACCATACTGGCTGTTATTCCCTGGAAAGGGACTATATTTAAGAGCTGGATAGGTCATAGATGGCGCAAGGGGAGCTACTGACTTCTACCCAAAAGGTGGTGGCAAGAGTATGCCACTAAAAATCTAAAGTAGATCTTGACACAGTTACATTGTAACAGTTGCAAAGAAGCTGAAAAAGAATCACAGCAGTTGCAGCCGTTAATGGAAATAGTTTGGATGCTGTCAGAAATGTGTCAAGTTAGTGACACTGTACTCCCTAGTGCCTCGTTTGTAGATCTGTGGAGTTTACCTTTTCTTTCTATTTTTCTTTTTCTGTAACATTTATTCTCCCACAACAAATCTAATCCTTGTCCTTTTTGATTTGTTTTGTCTCCACAGCTGGCACTACCTACATTTTTGGCAAAGGAGGGGGTCTGATCACATACACGTGGCCCAGCAATGAGAGGCCAAGCACACGGACGGACCGGCTGGCCGTGGGCTTCAGCACCACCATTAAAGACGGCATCCTCGTCCGCATCGACAGCGCCCCACGTCTGGGGGACTACATCATGCTCCACATCGTAAGTGCTGTTATGTAGTCTGCTGTCCATTGACAATTCTACATTATTTAACAGCTTAATACCACTTTAACTCTACTAAAGTCACTCATTTAATTAGTTTGAGGCCAGTACAAGCTAATTATAAACAGTTTCTTGGCCATTCAAGCACTTACCACAAACATGGACCAGCCAAGATGAAGACCGCAAGCAAGCTTGAATCGTTCCTCAGTGTTTGGTTGTTGCAGTCTTCAGGCCGCATTCAGCCTATCATACTGAAACTGAATTATACAAACGGTGCAGATCCATAAAAGAAAAAAAAAAAACAGATAGCTCACTCCCCCTACTCTTCTTCTAAGTCTCTGCTCACTTCCAGAATAACCCTACTTCTCCAACACATTGGAACTGACTCCCAGCATGAATAATAAATGTGGCCCTCCATACATATGCAGCGTGTTCCCACATGTTGGAAAAACATGATAGAAACAGGGGGCTGTGAGTTGAAATTCGTGGCCAGTCGGCTGCACATCCTTACAGCATCTTAATACTCTCACTTGTGACCTTGCGTTTGACTCGTTTACATAAGCATTGAGCATTTACATAATCATCAACAGCAGCTAGATGAATGCGGAGCATCAAATTGCTGCGGTGTAGGTATGGAGACGTGGTTGCGGTGGTTGTGGGGGGTGGCGGAGCTGCTGCTGACGCCATTCGAAATGGATGTGATGATGAGGAGGAGCTACAGTTGCTAAAGCAGATTGAAAGTCTTTTTCTTCTTAAAGAGCTCCCCTCATCTCCTGAGTGCTGGCCATGTGGTGCAGAAAAGCAGCCATCTGCTCTGCAAAGATGAGGGCCAACAACAAGCAGTTTCAGCAGCCTTTACTATATAGAGAGATAACGCACACGTGTGTGTGTGTGTGTGTGTGTGTGTGTGTGTGTGTGTGCGCGCATTTGCACATGTAGGTGAGACAGGAAGCGGAATGGTACTGATAGAGAGAGAATGATAAAGATGTACAGTAGTGAGTTGAGCTTGTGAGAGCGATGTGGGGAGCGCCTCCCCGCTTTTTAACCCACTGAGTAATTGCAGGAACATCTAAAGGAAGGAAGGGGAATGCATTTTTAAATCTGCTTTTTTAGAAATCACAGCACAGCTAGCCATGCAGGGTATCTCTTACAATTTGGCTGTGAGTCGTTGGGCGGTGAATGTCTTCATTCCTTCAGTCTCATGGCACTAATGAATTTATTAATAGAAAAAAGCAACCAGAGATTTGGCCAATTCATTTAGATAAGCAGCGTGTTTTGAACATAGTATATGTTTTTGCTCTTGCTTCTTGCACTGCTAATATTTTAAATGATTCATTGACAGCCGAATGTGTACAAACAAAGTGGGCTTCATTTATTATTAATTGTGATTGTACCCTTAAACTATAAAATACTTGGCTAAAGTCATGGCACTGCAACACTCCCTTCTCTTATAATTACACCTTTATTGAACAGTAACCATGTGAAAGCGGGACCTTTAGCCACAGGTAAACAGTAAATAATGAATTAGTCCTTGAGTGAATATTTAGCCGTGAGCTAGTGGATTTGGTTACCTTAGAACAATGCACAAATACTTGACCTGAGTTCTAGTGTTTGTGTTGATACCTGGATAAAACATGGTCCAGTTTTGTGGTCTGAGAATACTGGATATTTGGGAAGGTCAACACAATATGGGTATTTTCTATTGTGTCGACACCCAAACTTTTTAAAAGTTTAATGTGTGGCAGATACGATTTTAAATGACTTGAAGTTCCAGACTGTCTCGTGTTCACTAAAATGTCTGTGGAAAAACTCGTAATGACAGATGTCAGGTCTCTGCTGTCAGTATTATGCGTTTAGCAGTGAATCTTGGGGAAAAGGTTAAAGGCGTTACACCTGCCGATTCTGGATATATGTCTAACCAAAGGTCTCATCCGGCCCTGGGCTATTACCATAGCCTTTGCAATTATTAGGTCACTACTTGAGAATCAGCACACTAAAAGTGAGATAGACACACTCTAACATTGTTAATGGCTGAATATATGAGAGGGTAGAGTCAACAAAAGAGCGTGAAAATAACTGGAGCAAAGATTTTTTTGTCCCTTCTTCCACTAAAAAACTCTGTCTTCTGTCTCATTCAATAAAAGTTCACCAGGAGAGCGTGATTGTCTTTGACCTTAACTTTGATGTACTGTAAGCATCTTATGCTTGCAGTTTATTCTGGCTAAACAAAAGGGCATTTATGGCATTTTGGTAAGCATGCAAAGCCCAGAGCGCAGTGAAAAACAGACATTCCGAGGCAAGACCTAATCACTGACTCCCTCCTTAGTCTTCCTCTCCCTTCGTTTCTTCATTATCTCCTCTCCCTCCTCGCCGTGATTAGCTTACGGCTTGTTTGGCAATCATGAATTAAAATGCTGATTGTAGTGTTTACATTTTAACTGCTAAGAACAACTGCATGCTTGGTTTGAAATCTGAGGGGCAATTTGGGTAATTTGCAGAGGTGAGCACAACATTTCCCCACCGTACTTCATTTACGAGATCATTTGATTTCTGAGTTTAAATGCAGAGCGTTAAAAAAGACGAGGATCCTAACATAATTGTGTTTTATGTTGCATATAGAAAGTGATCATTCGAATCTTATATTAAATTGTAAACCCAAAGCTGTGTGGAAAAGCAGATATGAAGAGACATTTTCAACAGAGGTTACTCTTAACTGAAAGATGAGCTAAAATAGGGGCTTTTGGCAGTACCGCAGTGATTAGTAGTAATGTGTTTATGTGTATGCGCACATTAAAGTGTGACGTGAAGTGTTTGCATGCGTGTATGCTTAAATCCATGACAGAAAAACCTCTAAGCCGTCGGTTAGATGTGCCGGTCGTGACTCACAGTCGCTCACCAGGGACTGCACATGACTGCAGGTGAAGATTACTTAAGATGTAACAAACACAAACAAACATGCACACAAAAAGTCACAGAGAAATCCTTCTAATCTCTGCTATATCATGTAAGGGGGGGAAACTTTTTTTTGTAATTAAGAGTAGACATAAACAACAAACAAGACAGGATAATTAACCTTAAAGAAATTATTGTAAATACTGTAAGATAAAAGCCATTGAAGTCAGCGTATTAGTGTGATTAATCTAAAAAAAAAAAGCCAAATGTTGCTGTGTTATTAAAGACGAAAAAGGCAGTACGTTGTTTATCTTTGAATACACAACCTTGGATGGGGATGTCATCCATTTTAATCCCCCCGTGCTTGAAAAATTAGAATGTAAATTGGTGATAGATATTATGGATGCAGCAAATCGCATCGAAAAAGCCACTCTGTTAGAAGTGAAATGAATATTGACAGGTAAGACAGAGAGAGGAGAGCGACATGTAACCAAAAGCCAGAGCTGGTTTTGAATACGGGGTGCCGCACTTCACAGACGACGTACCTGCAGCTACCGGAGAGAATATGTTTGAAGTCTGTAGACTGCAAGTCGAGGGAGGTTTACATTTAGTTCATCGTGGCTCCAGCGAGTCCAGATGAACTCACATCTGCGGAGACGTCTGAGGTGACAAGTTGGAGACGGAGGTAACGGAGGCAGAGAGCGCTCCATCAATTTTCATGTCTGGCAGCTTTTTTAGTTTCCAATTAAGGGAGAAAAATCACAGCAAGACACCTGACAAGATAAAGGTAAAAGCTCTATGAGATGTAACTTAAAAATATGCCACGCAATATACTAAGTCATGACAATAAAAACTCCAATTGCAGGTAGAGGAAACAAATGTGACATTTAAGTCTTAAATATCATTCTACAGCTTTAATAAACTGGGCTGCTTTTGTTTGCACTTATCAACTTTCCTTATTCTGAAGTATTTGATTTGAGGTTGTGTTAGATTTGAGTTTGTACCTGCCATCGCATTTAATGGTTTGCACTTCCGTTTTACATGGGAATAAAAGCGTATTTTTTTTATCTGATGACGGTCTTCATAAGACAAACGACCGCTCGTGAAGTCGTTGTTGACACACACTATTTTCACGTCATTTTAATCAGTGCTCGCAAAACAAATGTAGTCACACTTCTCCAACTCTGGAAATAACTCTCCTTCAAAAACATACATTGACGACCAATCAGGCTGCTGTTTTCTAATGGAGCGATGGCATGTGGAATTCCATTACCTACTTGAGTTTTCCCCTCGTGCTAATTCGCAGGGAGAAAAGGTTCGTCTGCTAGATAATTGAAAAACGCTAGCGCAGACAAGTAGACACACTCAGGCACAAGATGTGGAATGAGATGAGAGGCGGAAGGCGGTAAAAGCTGTATCCATGTTTCCTTACATACGCTACATGCACACAGTACATACACTAGTGCGTGTATTCTTTAATGTATTAATGCAATCCACATGCATAATTAATTCATTTCTTTAGTCACTGGTGTTCCCCATCCATCCGTCTGCTTCTTTTCCGTCTTAATGTTTTTACGTCAAACTGTGTCTGTTTCCCCGTCTGCCTGCTCCCTCCCTCTGCCTCCTGCTCGCTCTCCCTCCCTCTGACAGACCTAATATAAGATGTTTGATGTGTACCTGTGTGCATCGGCGCGTATACGGCCAGGAATGTATTGCTTCTATCAAGTTACCCTACCTCGGCAGAGAAAGATAGATATTATCGGAGTTATGGCTCATGGCCTCTGATAACATTACAGCTTCTTATTTGACTTTGTATTTCCTTACCTCCCACATTTGATTCCCCCAACGGAAATAAATAGCTGGGAAAATATACCTCGCAGCTGTTTTCACAACTAGTTGCATGCGGTACACGCAGTCAGCATTATTACAACTTTGTTGATAAATAAGTATTTCTCTGAACAGCAGAGTCATTTTTATCTCTGATGCTTTGTTATTCTGATTTTTCCAGGTGATACAACAGACTCTATTATTCCCCCCTAAGACGCTTATTTAAACTAAGAAGCAAGAATATTGTTGGCACTAGATTCTATGTCAAACACTAGCTGTTCAGTCCCTTGCTGTTCCCACCATGTACACAAACGTTTCACAATACATCCAGAGAACCAAAGAGCAACTAGTAGTATTACGCTTCCAAACTCCACGTTTACTTTGATGATCATTTGGATATATTTATTATGAAATGTGAAATTTTGCTCATAATACACACCAAACCACCTCTTCAGTTAATATTATACAGACAGATCAGAAATGAATTGAAAAACCTGCTGGGAGTGATCACTTTTAGGATGGCATGACGTTTTTAAGGACGGCTACAGTAACTGGAAATAGACCTCTGCTCTTTTGTGTATGTGTTTCCCATAGTAACTACTGTGCAGATGAAATTAATAGTATTTTGCATTTTAACCCGTTTTTAGTAAAAAAAACCAAAAAACCAAAAAAAAACAGTTTTACAGTGGACAAGTACAATAATTTAACTATTTTTATTATGCTTTTGTCGCTTAATCACTAGTCATATTATTAAACAGGTGGCAGTAGTCGGGCATGTTAGACATGTATATAGTGTGAGTAACACAAGGTCATCACTAGGCCTGTCGCAATTATTACATAAACACCTTATTACCTCATTGCAATTATGTTGCATAACCGTGATAATTGTCTCCATTCAGCTGTATAAAAACAGCTGCGATGGCATATTTCCACATCATTTTCCCTCATTGGAGATGTGACTGGCAGCCTTTTATCAACATCATCTCATTGCACCCCTTCATCCTGAGACACTTAACTTCTATTGATACCTGTCATTTCTTTGTATATTTCAGTAATAGGCTTTGTATGTTTAAGTTCTTTATGTCAAATCTGACCCGTGTATTTCCTGTTTACAAAGCCTAGAAGTCAAATAAATGTAGTTTGAATTTATTTAAATAATGCCAATAAATGGCTCTTCTTCTTCATTGGGTGTACTGTAAACTGTTGTTAGTCTTAGACTATACTAGTGATATACAATGAACAGAAAAAGACTAAAATGTCAATATCGTGACAGCCCTGGTCATGACTAGGTTGTCACTCCTCACTCCTCCTAAATGGTTTGTTGCATACGAAAACGACGTGAATCATAAGTCTGGTGCCTTCACAGTCACCAGACTTTGGACCAACATACGTTGACCACCGCCATCATCAAAAAACCAAATGAAGGAATACATTTTGAAAGAGTTCACAGACATGTACAATCACTGTCAAGGAGCACTGAAGCTGGTCTGGTGGCCCAACACCTCAGTAAGTCACTATATGTTGGTTTGTTCCTTTAATTTGTCCTCTGTCTCGACTTTGTTGGTGGGAAAATGCAAAATAAACTTGATATTAATATGATCACCTTAATGAATTGACCTGCAGTGAACCTGGGGTTTTGGGGTTCCCTGTGAGTTTGAGGCCTCAGGGCAGCTGTCGGCTTTGACCAATTTGTAATCCTGCTTACAAATAAAAAAAAAAAAACATGCATCTAAGTTCAGGTGGTTATTAAAGGAGGAACTTGCTCAGGAATATACTTTGTGAATATCCTGCAAAGGTGTGTCCTCTTCAGTTGATGGATCGAAGCTGTATTACCCACTGTATGTCATAGGTTAGGTATTATTTAATCTTTAGAAAAGTACACTGAAGGTCATAAAACATTCCTTTGGATATTCTCCAGAGAGAAATGTCTGTGTCATAGAAAGGAGTAAAACTCCTCCTCTTAGCTGAAGGTTACAGAATATCGCAGAAAAGACAGTAACGTTTCATTTGCCCCTCTGGTAAGGTGTTGTCAATGACTCGTAAGCTGACACAGAATAATCAAAGGAGGTTGAGAGTTTGGTGCCTGGCGTGGTCATTAATAATTAACAACTTTGGTAGGCATTTTCACTTTGACTGAAAAACGCAGAAAAAGTTCCACAGACACACTTAAATGCACATTACACCGAAAACCTTTTTGCAGCTTGTATTTTCTCAAACAGCACATGCATGGATACACACAAACATATGTAGTACAAGCACACCTGCTTTTTATGTCCTCCCTCTCTGCTTTCCCATACGCTCTGTACCACACGCTCGCTCTCACTTGTTCTCTCACCCTCCGCTACAACCATATATATATATATATATATATATACATATATATATATATATATAAACAGACACACATTTTCACAGGCACATGCTCCTTCAACAAACTCTCACCCCACAGTATGCTGGCGCTGACACTCCAAACATGATACGAGAGCTCTTCAGGGACATCGGCCTGTCAGTCATTGTGTCAACCAAAGGTTTTTTTTTCCAGAGGGAACAGTTTATGTAGCAGACCTGCTGACATACCACATCAGCTCGCCTCCCTCATTTCAGCGGCAAGTAATAACTGCTCAAGTTGGACAAACAGAGTAACATTATTACAATGTACTCAAGTGGTCTGTGGCCTTAGTCGTGGCTTCAGCGATGTATATTTCATGGATTAAGATGAAAAATTCAATGAGGAACAACAAACAGTATGCCTCTCTCCCTGCTTTGCTCTCTGACAGCCACACCTCTGGGGGATGCTCATGTTTTCACAGCTTCATGGTAGGACATGAATCCTATTCTCACAGTGATGAAGAGACAGAAGGAGAAGATGAAAGAGACAGTGAATAGAGCATCTTGTACACCCAAAAGTAGAACAAATATAAGAGGCTGAATGAAAGGGGGGGGCAAAAGAGAAAAAAAAAGAATATGATGAGGTGGGAGGAAAGGAGTTGGGGAGAGAGACTGAGAGATGTGGGTATTTTAGAATTCAGAGCAGGATCAGAGACAAACTTGGCTCAGATAGGTCTCAGCACACAAGCACATTGGCTGTGAATTCCAAATAATGTGTTGCCTCTCTGCTTCACTCTGACACCAACCCCCCTTCACCACCACCACCACCCGCTACCGGCTTTCTCACTCTTATCTCTCTCTCCTTCTTATCTCCCCCTTTCTTTCTTTTTCTGCTACAGTGCCACAGCACTATTGTTTTCATACCAAAGGTTAGATTGGGCCCTCGTAACTGGTCAGTCACTCGGTGTGAATTCAGCTGCAGTGAAACAAACGGCTCTACTAAAGCTCCTGGTTTTACTGCAGGGTTACTCACAGAGTTCTGGACAGAATGTGGCCACTTTACCTCCTACCTACTTTCATGTCCAAAAGTAAACTAAACCATCACTAATCTACAATTCATTAAATATGATGGCAAAGATTTGAAGAAAGTCCTCCAATAACTTCAATCTCCATGTTCTTGTCATATAGTATCTTTAAAAATGTGGAAAAACTCGCATAAAATTAATTTCGCCTGCTGCTTGACACTGCTTTAATCAACATATTTTGTATTCATATATCAAATGATTATGGCAAGAATAAAAAGGTATCACTTGAAAATAATAACACTGCTGTCTAGTTGGTTTGTGAGGTCACTGAGAGGTCACTGAGCTGACCATAAACAGGGCAGTGGGTCGTAAACGGTTGTAAAAACCCCAAATAAAGATGCATTTTCCCATTGCACCATATATCCACATGTCTAAAGAACGCTCCTAAAACCCGAATATATATCCCACAGGAAAAATCACCACAGTAATTTGGAAAATCCAAATGGAATATGGTGCTGTCATAATAAAATTCTGAATATAGTCATAATCTGTATATTGTGGTGCATGGAAACATACCGAGTGAGTAGCTTTTGACCATTTTGAATCTTTTATGAGCTGAAAAACCATATATTTCCCTTTAGTGTTGGTTTCGAGTAAAACAGAGCTTTGATTTATTTAGATTCCATCAGCCGGACAAAAACATGACTCCAAAGTTGCCTGATTTGTAAATGGGCAACTGTTTGTTGTTTTCCACCTTGTTGTCCGCTTAAGTTTCTGTCCAACAACACTAACACAACAGTATCTTCAAGTAACTGCGCTCTTAGATGGAGACAGATGCTCTCAGAGATCAAAGCGCCTCACTTCAGTCAGGAGCAGCGTCATTTTACAATTTCCTCTATTTACCCAGCTTCAGACGCTATGCTATGTGTGCTTGAGTGATGAGCGGGACAGCTTGTGACGAGCACCTAATGAAAGATCAGAGGGATTTGGAATCGATTGAGGTGCATCTCACACACAAGGCTAGGTGCCATCTCAGCTCCAGAAGACACTCCTAAATCCTCCCACAAGGCTTCGCGTTACCCTGTTACAGCCACTCTGCGCTTCTCCGCCGTCTCTCACCTGAGCCTCTACAGAGCGAAGAGACAGAGAGGAGAGGAAAGGAGAGGGAGGGGAAGGAGTAAAGGCAAATAAAAGAAAGAGCTTCAGATTTTAGCAAATTGACTCCCTTTCGGATTATCGACAAGAAGGGGGGGATGATGAATCGCAGGCCTGCTCAAGTGATAAACGTCAACATTAGAAAATAAATCTAGCGGAAAGAAGGCAAAAAAAAAAAAAAAATCTTCTGCCTTCAATATCAGTGACGGTGTGGCAGATTGGCTCGCTCACAAACACACGCGCGCATACACATATGTACACACTGCAAATGTATTCATGGAGGATTAAGCGCCTGCTGGTTAAAAAAAAAAAAAAAGGAGCAAGAAGTTGTTATTTTCTCTCTCTCTCTCTCTCTCTCTCTGATAAAAGAAGAGGGGGATCAAATTTGAGTGCGAAGCTCCTTCACAGATGGAGTGAAAATGTGAAAGTGAGTACCTGTGCATTTTAGCGAGTGCAAGTTTGTATTTATTTAATCCTCCCATTATTGACTCGCGCCATGACAAAGCTCTATTGACAAGGAGACAAAAAGACTATATCACTTTTTTATGAAGCCGGGGATCATCAGAAAAACCAATCTATAGGGATAAAAGATATTTCCTACTGGATGGCTCTTTTATAGAATTATTATAAGCACTGAATCACTGAAGGTTATAGAGTGTATCTCGGAGTTTTATTGATCCGCTAACATTCTGGGCAGGGAGCGGGGCAGATGGCCAAGGACATGACAGCCAAGTCTTCCATCTCAACATCTCTTGTTCTGCTCCTCCATTGCCCTGAGCCATTTCCTCTGTCTCTCTATTGTTAAAAAAACATATTTTCTATTTTTAGAGTGAGCTCCAGTTCTTCTGTGCCCTAACACACACACACACACTAACACACACAAACCACATTTCCTGTCAGGTCAAAGCTGGCTCCAGAGAGGCCACAGACCCCAATAGAATACAGTATGATTTGGCGCCCAAGTCAACCAATCGGGTGATGACCTTTTTGTCCTGATGACATACTTTGTGTAACTCTCTGATGGGCGTGCATACATTTGCGGTGTGTACACACATGGTTGGTTATCGGTTTTCTGGCTGATACAATTTAGCAAGAAGTCATTTTAAGGTTAGAGACCAGAAGTTAAACCAAAAGGAAAATGTCGAGAAATCACTTTAACCTTTTTAATCGATTTGTGATGCTGTGTGCATTTAGGTAACTGTTTTGTGGAGGATTGTTTACCTGAAACTTTGGAGGAGAAACAAAAGCTTTTGAACTTCTTTGTTACTGTCCTGGAATTCTATCAATATAAGCTCACTCCTCTACATTTGGCTAATCCACTTTAGTTTTCAGGTCTGATACAATTATTAGTAATCGTTCATTCGTTCATTCATTCATTTTCTAACCACTTCATTCTCCATAGGGTCATGTGGGGTTAGTAATTAGTAATCAAGGAGAATGAAAATATTTGGAAATATACATTTGCAGTAAAAATTAAAATCCTGGGGTCAAAATTTAGAATAACTCCAACATACCAATGCCTTTAAGCATATGCTTAATTAAGAGAACTTTTCAACCTTATCTTAAAACAAAGTGCAGGAGCACCAGCAGCACAAAACATCTCCCTGAAGTTTTATAAAGTACATAAAAAGAATAAATATAACTCATACAACTTGTGTTTGTTCTGAAATTGGACTCTCAGTTCGTCGTTGCAGTTCCGCAGCACCAGAAGGAAGAGTTACTGAGCGTGCCACAGAGTGATGACGACAAGCAAAGAGAGGCAGCTGCATCAGAGCTGCAGTAGCACATTTATTTATTTTATCTGATATATATATAGATATATATATTTAAAAATATATACCAATGATTAGGGCTGGGTTTATAAAATCAGTTTTCTGATTCAAATCAATCTTCGTTTGAATGATCTGATATCAATTAATAAAATCCGTAGATCAGTTTTTAATATGTTCCTTTACCTGTGGACGAGTAAAGCTTGAGCTTTCACCCTGTTAGTCAACTCTGCATTAAAGAAAGCACTTATCTTCGCTCTTGTTGGCAACGTTAAATAGAAAGTACATTAATGTAACTGCTTTAGGGTCAATTATTAATGCAAGCATTAATATTTTTAGTAATGCAGCACTTTAAAGGGTTTCCTCTACAATTTATAGTGTTATTTCTCTGAGACTCTCTTTCATATCCAAGCAAATTTTTGTATTGTAACTGAAATATCCTTAATTGACACTGAATTGAATGTAATTGAATCGGAAATCAAATTGTACTGGGACCTTGTGAATCTGAATCAATCAGCCAGCCCTACTGATGATTAGTAAAATATTGAACAACAGACCAGATAATCGTCCAGGCCGTAAGTGGTCGACCCCTAGTATTAGTTATCCAAAAAGTTAGAAGCTCCCTTTACCCACATAACCATGTTTTTAGTATAGCAACAGGTCATATTTTTAAACAAGCTTCCATTATGATTTAATTACAAGACTTCTAAAATTAAACATAACCTAATAGGACATGATGAAAAAAACTGTGAACCTGAATGTCAGCACCTTCACCTTTTGATGGTTAATTAAAGAAATATAATGCTGCAAGAAAAACACTTGGGTTGAGTTTTCTTTCAAGGTTCTGTCAATGTATTGTATTCTATAATATATGCAAATTAATGGTAAATTGGGGTGAGGGTTAATTGAGCTAATGGCATCAATAGAAGGTCCTAAGTCACGCTGTGTTGAAGGATCGTGTGTTAAATCAGTCCTTGCCGGATGACCCCCTTCTCAGTCGTCCCCCCTGGAAGATCTAAGCCTATGGCCATGACAGTGTACGTCAGCACAAAGGTGACAGATGTTACGGCGATGGACATGGCTGAAAGCACAGCTCTTGTGACCCTTCAAACCTCCTGTCCCTTCCCCTTCTGAATTTCACAAGAGCCCTTTGATTAAGTTGGTGTGAAGGCTGAGGAGCACATGGTTAATTCATTCTTCTCACTTTATCTTTAATTCATTCACATTTTGCTGGAACATGTCAGAATGGCTAAAGAAGAAAGAATAACTTTCCTTCACCTCTTTCGTGGTTTAACAAGCCTATTCTCTTAAAAACACATTATTTTCTTCTCCTTAAAATGTATTTTCATTACTGAACATTCTTGGCATACACATGATGCAACCTGCACATGTTTTAGATAAATAAGATGTGGCTGTTTGCAGCATTCCCTGTGATGAATTGCCCTAACCTGCGCATGTGTTGGCCGTTATCCAGCAGGCTTCTGCATGGACAGCAATTAATGTCATTTGGAGCGAAGAGGGACCTCATGAGTCATTGCATATGCCTATTGCTCGGAAAAGCCTCCAAGGGGCTTTCTCTTCTTGTGTGCCAATGCTGCCACTTGGGGGATGGCACAAGTTGGATAACACTCTAATTATAAAATTCACTATGAAAAATGTCTTCTGCAGCGCTGGCAGGGATGACATTAAACCCTGTTTATTGTAGACTGTATGGTGCTATGGCTTTGCCTTTGGTGCAGTTAAAGGTATGATATGTAACATTTCCACATTGAAAAATCTCAAAACACTTGGCCTGTGTTAGATATTTTGCTGTACAACATCATATCAGATGTTTCCAACAATGTTCAAATTCAGAGAACCTAATAATTTTCTTCAGTCTAACAGCCCGTTCCATTTGATTGTCAGTGGCATCATATCCCCCTTCACAGGAAAGCACAGTAAAAAAAAAAAAAAGGATACAATTAGATTGATTAGTTAGTTAATTAGTTTATTTCAGTCTCTGTTGGAATTTTTCCAGAAATCAACAACACACTAAATTACATGGAAATCAGGTTGAAGCTATAGCTTATTACACCTACCCTTTTCACTTAACATGCTGAAGTAAAAACAACTCCCTGGGTTAAAGCAATTTTTCCCCCTTTTCATAAGTAGCTAGCTATGAAAATAAAAGAGACAGAAACAAAAGTGTTTTGTTCAACAAACATTCAATGTGCTCATACATCAGTAAGTGTAAATCATGCAGTGTCAAAATTATACCTATTAACAATAATACAGTAGTATTTTGGTCACATGACATAACATTTTTTATTATTTTT
>JAPQRN010000017.1:12729068-12748635 GCA_037367275.1 Coranthus polyacanthus | reverse complement strand
TGTGTGTGTGTGTGTGTGTGTGTGTGTGTGTGTGTGTGTTTACATTCATCTGCCCGTCTGTTTGTGCCTAGAAGTGCGTGCCCAGAATAGTATGTTTATACAAACAGATGGATGAGAAGCGGCGTCCCTCTCTCTTTCTTCGTCTTTTTGTCTCCCTTTTTTTCCTCATTCAATGAACTGTGGGCCAAGCTTTGCTTAACATTTAAAGTCATGATTATGGCTTCCACACACAAGACAAGAGAGCAACTCCGGCCATCCCATTTTAATAGAAAGAGCACGGCTTCCCACTATTTAGGAATTTGTATCTCTTGCTCCAATAATTACCATCTGTTTTGTTAATTTGGCTGATGTGCAGCTATCTATAATAGTCACTGTCGAGATGTTTTTCTTTTTTCCCTCCCTCCCTCTCTCCCTTTTATTCCAACGTGGTTATGCTTTGCATATTACCCGAGACATGGTAAAGAGAGCGTGCAAAATACAGAGGGCAGCTCTTCAAACAAGCTGAAATCTTTTGTATGTCTATTCAAATAATTTCACCCAGTGATGCTTTATGAAGCAGCTGCAGTGATCCATGAGATTGTGACTAAAGGTATTCTCTATGGGAAAACACTTAAAGGTCAAAGATAAAGTCTCTGTAATGTTTGACTGGTATACCTTTACTTGTTTTAATTTATTTCTCACTCTAACATAAACCATTTAGTCAGTTTGATATTAAAAATAAAAGGAACAAGAAGGAGAGCTTCTTGCAAATACAGACGTTGGAAAGTTGCTCATCTCAGAAAATTGAGGGGAGGTGAGGTAGTAGGATGAATTGTGTCCTTGCTTGATTTATTGTGAGCTAGTTCCATTCTGGGGCTACCAAATAGAAAGTGCTTGAATTCAGCAGCACATTAAATTAAATATCTGCCGAACAGATTCTAATTTGATCACCAAGCTGTTTCAATTTCATTAGCCTAGTCCCTAATGGACTTTCACAGCATATTATTCCATCTAGCACAAATCCCATTCATTGGCTCTTTTTTTTTCTAAATGAGCCCCCTGGCGTACAGGGACCAGGCTGCCCAACACGGCGCAGTGTGAGGTCACACAAAAACCTACTTTTGGTGTAATGGACATAGGAGCAGGGTTTTAGTATTGAAACAAAATCGATTCTAAACACCGAATGCAGTCAAACTTAAGATTTATGCCCAGTGCTATCTGAGCAGCTGTTGCAAAACATCAGTCCAAGCTGAGTATTAATGTGATCCTAACAGTGTAAAGTGTGTGTGCGTCTGAGGCACACTGCTTTTTCATATGCCCTTATTAGATGTTACCGATGGGGGGCTCACATTGCGTTGTGATTTTGTAAATGAAGTACTGCAGCAGCAGGTTAGGCAGATGAAAATTCATGGCTAAAGTTTTACCACGCTTCTGCGATTAGAGAGCTTGTAATTATGCGGCATGCATTGTAATTACTTCAGCTCTGTAGTGGTCTGACCATAAACAGTGACTGAGTATCAGTACCTTTGAAATGATCTGCCCCTTATGAATGCTGTTTTTTTTTTCTCTTTTGAATGTTTAATAATATGTTAGAACAAAGCGATCTCTAGTTTAAATGCCATGAACGCAAATAATTATATGGAAGGTAAAAAATGGATGGGTATTACTTGTATTTTTCATTTGCTGTGCTGTTTGTGTCAAAACTTACAATAATGTGAATGAACAGCTTGCCTGTTGCTGTGGTATGGTGGTGTTGTGTTATTGTAGCTGTACTCAAATGTAATTTACCGCTACAATATAAAATATGCAACCCATTTTTAGGGTTTTGCTGTGATTAAAAGTGTCACATTTGCGCTTGCTCGTGTGGTGTTTTTGTTACAGTCTGTGTTGCGCCGGGAGCTGGTCGTTTGTTGATGATAGCTGACTCCATTACTGGACCAGTGGAGCAGAAGAGAGGCATGAACCTTTGAATGTGCAATGTGTAATGTTAGTGTTTACATGTTTACATGGGGTTTGTGTTGTGCTGGGCAGATTCATTTCTAAGATAACTGTAGCTTTTGTTGTACACTGTTGCCACTGTAGAAGAGCTGAAGAGAGGCACTGAGGCGCTCTGGAGCAGACATGAACATCACACATGTACACGCAGATACGTCCACACATCTCTATAAGAACGTTTGTCCAGTGGTCAGTCCCCATTATGTTTAACGTGCCATAATCTCAACAACGGTTTGACAAAACGTTTTAAAATTTTGCATAAACATTCAACAATGAACTGAAGAATTTTCAGTGGTCAAAAGTCAAGGTAACTATCATCTCACAAAACACATTTTGGCCATTTAAGATTTAAGATTATGATGCAAGGACGATGGACATGTGTGATTGAACTTATGGTTCTTGTTGTGGACTATTTGACAAGAGTCCTCCACATGGAATCAGTGTACAGACACTTTTCATGTCGGCAACCGAGAAGGTCAGGGAAGGTGCTAATGTTTAAAGGTATGTTAGAATCCATTTGCACATTGGAAATGAAAAGGCAATTAATGCACGTGAATTTCTTCACATATGTTTTATGTTGCACCTTTAAGGTTAAAAAAAAAACCTTCATAAATGATGGTCTGTAATTCTTTACAGTAGATAAAAATCACTGGCGGTACAGGATGTAGCAGACGTGGGTTCTTTAAGGAACAATGACTTTACTCAGACAGTGCAGCTTGGGACACAAGCTGTAAAGTATGGTAGTGATGATTAGGATCAGTGCAGTGTCAGTACTCCTAGTTCCAAAAGGCTGAAAGTGATAGTATAGAGCTGGAGAGGACTCTGCGGTAACATTGATAAATGTTTTCACCAGGCTGTCCGCCATTAGTGTCAGGGCAAGTTACAGCCACAAGAGCGGACAAACAGGAAATAGAGAAAGAGTTGGTGTAAATAATTGATAAGGCTGACCCTGCGCGATTCATATTCTGCGGCAGAGGATCAAAGAGCGAGGCTCAGAGTTTGACATTGAGCCCTAATGCAGGAGTCAAAGCCATTACCTTCCCCAGCAACGCTGCTGCTTGTGTTTATATTAAAAATGCAATGGCTCCTCTTCAGTTCCTCAGTTTGGGCTAACACTAGCTGGCACCCCTGGGCATTAACCAACTGGCTAATGGACTCGCTGGTACTACCATTGCAATTGCCTATAGTAGCACTAAGTAAAGCAAGGTGGAAGCCATTTTGTTCCTGTCCATTCGATGAAGCTGTTCCTGACTCTCTCAGGTGTAAAATATAGCCTGTTTTAAATCTCTGGGTTCTTTTAGGTGTGATCAATATTTCAGAGGCACCAGGCCTCTGCGCCTTGTATCCTCCCACATCACCCTCTCACAACAGCTCTGCAGTCGATTATGAATGTCTGACTGAGCGTTTGAGCAAATTAATGATTAATGGAGTTTCACAGTTTTCAGAGGAATGTTTATTTGAGTAGTGCATTAAGACTGTCACTGTATAAAGCCCTGAACACTGAAGCCACTGCAGTCGCTGCTTCTCATATGAGAAAGTAAAACCATGTCTGCTCTGTGTTTTATTCAGTGAACTGTGCATCTTTTCTAAATGAGTGTCTTTCTGTGGTCCCTGTCTGCCAGCAGAGCCTCTTCTGCATCACTGCGAGCAGCTACAAAGACGTCAAATTGTGTTTTATGCATGACATTAAAATATATATGTCTTCCCCTTCATTTTTTTATTTTTATTTTAAGGCCTAAATAGCTAAACCTGCTTAAATAATCTCCCCAAATGAAATCTCAAGATCTAGACCTAGATCTAGACCAACCCTGTCTCACAGAAAGTACGTTTATATGCATCTAAATTGTAACCACAAATATGTTTTGTTGTAAACGTAATGCCACCCGTATTACATTTTGCTTAAACACAATAAATTAACACAAAAGTGGCAAAAATTTGGTAAATGTGAATTGTTCACAGAAAACTTATTTTGTTCTGCCAAATAGATGTGCCAGCTGGATTTGATGACAACATAAATAAACACTTAATGATTATGTTTAAGCACTGAAAGCACATGGTTAGATTTCGGGAAAAATACCAGGACTTGGTTTAATACAGAAAAAGTCAACACGGACGAGAGTAAAAAAATGACTCGCAACATATTTATTAATATTTAAACCAAACCATAATCTAAGTGTTTTTATTGCCTAAACACCGGGTCTGGTTGGGAAAGTCCTGCATTTTGTCTTATCGACCTCACCTACCTACTTTTGAAAAATGCTTATTACAAAGCATAATTTGACTCGCAGTTTAATTTCATATGATCAGTTCTCAGATTCAAGGATCAACTGTAACAATGGGCGAGTCTACAGCTGATGACTGTTTAAAGGTTATTTCCTAATGGGTTGCTTGTATGTGTTGTGTTTAATAGGACTGATCCATTTAATTCACTGTGGAAATAGAGACACGCTCTCTGTAATTAGTGCTTTCATTTTCACCAACAACATTATGCAATTTCAAGACCACAACAAATATCCCTGTCCCCTGTCTAGCCCCAGGCCCGTCATGCTATCAGTACATGAAGAAATGACTCTGGTGCTAAAAGGCCACCGCATACACAAACCTGTCCTCAACAGCCTTAAACATCCGTCCCTTTGGCAAATTTCTGACTTTCTAGAGCCTGACGCGCACAGGAACAGACAGCTACAAATCACTGTGCCTTCTATGAGTTATCTCTGTCAATTACTGACGATAAATGGCTTTGGCACTGTGAAGGCCAGGTGCATCAATCCACCGCACCTCATGTTGTCCAACCTTCTCCAGTCTATTGATTCCACTTCCACTGCTTCCATGATCCAGTTTTGATGGCCCCTGACCGCAAAAGCTAACTTGAGCGCTGATGTCAGATGAAAGGGTGGATATGTAACCCAAACTCCCACCCAGGGACATGTTCACATTCTTGATATCAGATCTTCCTCCCTCCCATTTGAGACTTAATATAGATCCACTGGAGTCATCCCACTACAACTACTCTGTGCCCGTACCAGATTTCAATCAAGGTTTGATTGCAATGCTATACCTTTTGTTGGGGGGAAAAAAACTCCCACTTTAATAACATTCTCTGACCTTAAAGTGCTTTCAGTGCACATCTTCTTGCAGGATATCTGGCACAGAGCAAATGCATAACCACATAAATTTATCCGTTTCTTTTTCCATACCTCTTTTGTCAGCTTTTTTTCTCCCCAGCAGAGCTAAACGTGCTAATTCGACCCATCTTAGCTCCATAAAATAGCTTTCAGATGTATGTATCTGTCTGTGCCTGTGGCTTAGCAGAATGGCCATTCAGCGAGCTGGGGATGGGGTCTATTGTGATCGGCCCGTCCCCTGTACGGCAGCTGTCTGCTAAGGGCCGTGATGGGCTGTCTGCAGGATCACCCACCTCCGCTTTGAGTGATTCTCTCTCTCTTTCACTCTGCCCGAGGCTCTCCATGTGTTGCAGGCATTGATCGGCCCTGAATTGGATTGCGGCGGGCCTGATTACTGATGTCAGTGTGTGTCGGGTCACGTGGGACCATTGAAGCTCCTCGTGCCAAGCTCGGGGCAGCTCAAAGCGGAGGAGGTGGGGGGTTCATTTATCAGTCTTAGTTACACAGAGCGTAAACACAACATGCCCACACGTACTGTAAACTTAAGTGATGCACAAACAAGCAGCTAATATAATCTTTTTATTCTCGGTAAAACAGTAAGCATTCATGATTGCCATTAAATAGAGAGTGTGGGAGCATGTGACTTTAAAGCTCATGCATACAGCCCTTTAGGGGTGTATGCATGCGTTCCTTTGAAACACATGCATACAATTATTTAGTGTTTCCTTTGAAATTTGGTGTGAAGTGTTGGTTGAATGTTTGCCAAAGACAGACAGATTACAAATTCAAATTCAAAATAAAATAGACACCCTTAAATGTATTTGTAACATACAGTATTCTGTTACATTAATCAAAGTGAGTAAACGTTTTTTTAAATGCTTGGCTTGGATTATTTCAACTAGGCAGTACACCAGGTGAAATGGTACTGGTTGACATTTTGCATATACCGCCTTACTGTAGCATAGCTGAAGCAACAGTTGTAACGCTTCAATATGCAGCAAATGTTCTAATATTGTTTGCTGCTAGAAGCGCTAGAGCGCTGTGGAGAATGTGTTGAAAGTGGACCCCTAGGAAATGTGCAAACTCTTCTTACTAACTTTGTGTTAATACAATGAATATTTTATTTTGAAAAGTAGTGTTATAATTGTTGGAATACCTATTTATTTGTGCGCTGTTTTTACTGTGTTGCAGTTTGCACAATAGAAATTATGCAGCTGCTTCAAGCATCCTGATTCCTTCATATATTATATGATTTTGTGGGGGCAAGCAAATGCTATTACAATTAAAGCCGTCATTATTTGCACAATGTAATTATTATTTGATTTATTTTATATGTTGTCAGTGACAGTGGAATAAGCCTCCAACCTATAAAGTTCCAGTCATGTCATGTATGGCATGTAACCGTGTGAATGAATGTGGCTGAACCCGGGAGTCACTTTATCACTCTGAATGTATATTAACACTTGCTGCATAGATACAAGTTTACAGAAACTCTGTGATGTTTTGTCTGGCAAAAAGGATGAGAATACAATGTTTTTTCTATCATTTTTAACAGGCTGGTATGCAGTCAGCTAGCAATTTGGCTAAGTAAGTATAGGACGTTCGCTGTAGGTAGGCAGTTTGACCAGCAAGTGTTCAACTTTAAAATAACAGCTCAAGGTGTTTCTTCAAGTTAGAGGTGCAGTGTTTCAACATGAAAAGCAGCTGTTTTTTTGTGAAAAGCACAGGTTCCACTGCACAATAATACTGTGGTCTGCTTTGCCCTCTATGAATGTGAAATGAACCTTGAATTTCCAGGACAGAAATGCCTTCCTGTCCTGGCTGTGTGTCAACTCCATCCTGTAATGTCGAGTGTGGACAGGTAGGCTACTGTGGTGCATAAATTCTTTTGAGCAGTGTTTTAAAAATCAGGGGCCTATGAGAATTTAGTGATGCCTTTTTAAATTGTAGGGCGAATAATGCAAACTTAAAAAAAAGTAATCCCTTAAAAGCTGCGGGAGTCAAAATCACACCAGACGTTGAATATACACACTTTAATTGTGCAGCTGTCTCCTCTATGTCCAAATCAGCAGACTGATAAATGAAGATGACCTGATGCCATTTCATGATGCTGTGGAAAAGAGAAGACACTTTTCAAAGCTTCCATGGCGAGCCTTGGAGTAGAGCAGTAGAGTCACGTATCTGATCAATGATCGGTAATTACAAATGTCAGTCACGTATTTAACCCCCCTACCTGCCTGAAAACACCAGTGATTAGCCAAAGTCTATGTCACGAGGTAGATTTTCTACAGTCCACAGGAGCTGGTAGAATTCTTCTCTCCTCTCAGACCACTTAATTGTGGAATTTTTGCTCAGGAACACCAAAACACTATCAAGCACTGCAGCTTTAAGCAATCTATTGCTTACATTATTATTCTGATTGCCATAAATCGTAACTGTAAGTAAAGTTATTTAAAGTTACAGCTGCTCATCTTTTGTATGCTAAATATGTGACTCATTACATGTTTTATGTTACTCTCCAACAGTGAAAACAGATTGTTTGCCACAAGGTTACACTGTGACTTTGTGTGTGTGTGTGTGTGTATATATCTGTTTGAATGCAAGTGTGCAAGTTTGGAAGTGATTCTCCGCGCTTCATTTGTTTACGCCTGGAATAGTGGCCATCATCTTTTCCACTAAGAGAACAATAGCCATTTTTCCCCTTTGCTCAGGAGACAATGAAGTGCCTTCCCGCCTCGCGAGCGACAGGCCAATAAAAAACGTAATTGGATCTGTCAATCCAACATTGCTGCAGCATGGGGGTGGGCAGGCAGGTGGGTGGGTGGGCGGCTAGAGGCGGGAGGGTAGCTGGACAACAAGAGTAGTACAGAAGAAGAAGGAGAAGCAGAATGGAGAGAGAGCGAGCTGTGGCTTTGCAAAGCGCTACCACACATAGTTGCCTCTCTGCACACTGCCCCGAGGCACTCAGCAACGGTTACAGAGGTGTACAATCGTTGTGTTTTGTTGTTTGTTTGTACCAGGGCCAGGGGGGTGACGATCTGTCTTTGTTTGTAGGTATTAGTGGGTCGGTGATGTGGCTTTGATGCGACTACACAGGAGAGCCGGGGCTGCCAGAGCCTCTGAAGGTCACAGTGGATGTACTAGTGCTGATGTGTCTGTCTGTGCTTTGTATGCGCTCAGGCCATCAGACATGTTGTTTTTTCATACCAGAGAAAGGTCCTGTCATTAGTCAGGAGGCCCGGGATGCTTTAGTAGTATTTTTCACGGTACAACACACACACTGAACATCACCTTGTCACATTAAATCATCAACACATCCGTGCAGCCTGTGTAGGTGCATGCCTTATGTATATTTGCTGCCAAATAAGCAGCGTGCATGCCCACACACTTGCGCACGTATACTTTTATCTCATGCATTTTTCTGTTGCTCTAAGTTTTAATGACAACTACTTAAATTAAGAGCCCATTTACAGCCTCTCTGACTGAGATGTTAAGTGCGCATCCAGATATCATGCTCATCTGACTCCCACTCTAAGCTCTACCCCGGCTTTTAGGAGATGGCTTTCTCATGTCTTTGGTGACATTCCTTTGCCGTTATTAGCCAAGCTGGAAATAGTCACAGAAGAGACTCTGTCATTTCTTGCATTATGGTCTCAAGCATACTCAAATACTGCTCTGTATCTCCAGTGGTGGAAAGTAACTAAGTACATTAACTCAGGTGCTTAAGTACAACGTTTAGCTACTTGTACTTTACTTGAGCTTCTCCATTTTATGTTACTTTCTACTTTCCCATTTATTTGACATGATTAATTACTTTTGAGATTAATATTTTCAACAACAAGCCTTTGAAACGCAACACATTAAGATTAAACCAGTGGTTTCCAACCTTTTCGGCTTCTGACATGTTAATTTACTTCAAGATTTATGAGCAAAGTGAGGAAAAAAAAGATAAATATTGGCAAAACAATCTTTATAATCTTACACATTCTCAAATATCTTATTCTCAAAACAAGATCAATAAGACTTTATGGCTTGATATAAATTGCAAATCTTGGTTAGATCAGGGATTTTGCCTTTCAGATCTCTACCTGAACAGCTCCATCAAATAGTGATTTTTTCCCTCTACATTATTCTCACATGGTTTCATTTCGATAAAAAACTTTTTTTCTTCTTTCCTCTCCCATTAGTCATATGATGATCCCTCAGATTTATCTGGTGTCCCTATTTATAAAACTGGATATAAAGTAGTTCACACTCACTCCACCTGCAACAGAAACAACAGAAACATGCTGCGACAACACTGATGCTTCACTATTAATCTAAGGTATATAAAATAATACATCAGTCCGAGGCACCAAACCAGTGCTTTTACTTCTATTACTTTTAACCTTTTTTGCTGCTATGTGCATCACGTTTTATGAACAGACAAAGCAGGGTTTAACTGTACAGTAAGTAGGAATGAGGCATAAATACAGACTTGGCACTTTAAAGGACTTGTTGAAGAAACTATATTCTGCACAGACACTGCATGGTTTCCGTGCACACTAAATCATTTTACGACAGACTCGGGACAACTTTCTACTTCCTTAAAAACTCAAAGAAAGATTACCACTCTCGCAGATGTACTGTACATTAAATTAAGACCAAAATATACTCTTGGCCCCCTGCACTTAAAAAAAAAAAGCTAAGAAACAAAAAACCGGATCCTAATTTAGAGAAATGAAAAGAGAGCTGTTTGGTTTCTATGGCAGTTTTCTAGGTGCTCTACTTAAAAAGTAGAAAAGGAGAAACAAACTTGATTGTAAAGTTAATATTTGTCTCTTATTGATCTCTTATGTATTTCATTTTGTTGTTTTCTAAATACAGCAAAAATGCGCAGTAAACTAACTCAGCAAAATATGCTGTCCGAGATCAAAAAGTGTACGAATGCTGGAAAAAGACGCTTCTTTTTTTTCTTTTGGCTGTGAACTGCTTGTATAATAATGCCATGGTGTAGTATTGTAACATTTTTTGTGTTAGAAGATTTAAAAACATGATAGACTGTTGGCCTTATTAGTTCTGGCCTTGACGGCTCCTCCGTAGTTCTGAGAGTCTTTAGCATTAAATAGAGGTTAGCGAATTGAAGTGTTAGTTTTAGCACTAGTCTTACAATGCCTCCCGCTGCTGAGCATTGTTAACTTCAGCTTGACATTATCAAGGTGTGTACTGTAACAGTCAGCCATGCAGGGCCAGTGTCTCTGCTGATCAATTAACAATACGTCTGTGCCCCTGTGCGAGCCTTCCTAATTTTGGTTTTGTTATGAGAAACGGTCCCTCTGCTCTAGGCTTCTAAAGCAGGTAATTACACAGAGAGATTCCCTGTGGGGGATTAAAGCAAATGACACAGAAAACACATCGCCACTCACTCAAGCCCTGCCTCGGCTCTAAAACCTTTGCTTGTAACACCTACACGCCCATGAATGCGCGAGCAGTCACAATAAAACACATCGGCAGCTCGTGAAAATTAGTGGGGTCGAGGGGAGTGAAGGCACGGGATGATGGGAAGGCATCACGATTTATGGACATGGTATAACTGGTTTAGCATGAGGAGCTAAACAAAACATATGGTATTCATGCAGTGTATAAGGACAGCAGCAGAAAAGGCATCTGTCCTGCCAGTTTTGCAGTGACAGGCTGCAGGGAGCATTACTCATCATTACAATCTCTGCTGGCAGCCTATTTTCATCACATTACAGTGGTATAATGAAGCGTAGCGTGCTAGCCTCCTCAGGTTCTCTGAGTAGTTCACCATTAGCACAAGCCGAGGGCATTCATCCAAGTCACTTTATTGAACTTTTTACAGTTAGTTTATTGTATTATTAAATCATTACTGCAAAACAATGGACTGAATCTTCTGTTTGGTGTTCAAGTTTTAAAATTCATCTACATGTAACATCACATGCACAGGATTCATACTGGCTAGAATTCACACTTAGAATTTTTAATTTTCATTAGTTATTATTTTTATTCATTTAGTCTTTCAGTTTGCTTTTTGATGTCAGTTTAGTTTCGGTTTGTTTTATGAGTACGTAAGTAGTTTATTTTTATTTTCATTTTGAGAGGATTTTTCAGGTACTGTGAGGAAAGCCTTGATTTATAGAAGGTGAAAAACTTGAAAAAAAAGCAAATCTGATTTACAAAACCATTCCTATATCATACAAAGCCATTTAGTTCTTTTATACCATGCTGTGCAAATCAACAAAATGAAGCTGATTTTTGCTGCAGGTGCATTGTTTGTTGCGGTTTTTCTTGAAAGCTGTCTTTTTTATTTTTCTGTTCATTTTTATTATTTTATTTTTAGTCTTTTAAGTGTTTGTTACTAGAATAACCCTGCTCGCATCAGACCTCTAACTCCCTGCTGCTCTTTCTCATTTTGTGTCTTTCTGCAGGAGCAAGGCAAAGTAGGAGTGACATTCAATATTGGGACAGTGGACATCAGTGTTAAGGAGACCACCACAGCAGTAAACGATGGCAAATACCATTTGGTTCGATTCACCAGAAACGGGGGCAACGCCACCTTACAGGTTGACAACTGGCCAGTAAATGAGCACTTTCCCTCAGGTACCGCCATTTTCTGTCCTCTGCCTGACGCACCAAGTAGAGTAAAATCACAGTTTGTAAAACACTGGACATCACCTATTTGTTTAATCCAAGGGCATCAACAAGAAGAAAGATTTAAACAGGAAGCCTCACTTATAACTGTTGTCCTCAGTGACTATGTTTACAGGCACAAAATATCCTGGGGTTTTTTTAACAAGATTCCTACGAAGCCGTTTACATTGCTAGATGTAAACCTAGCAATGCTATTGAAAATGAAAATTCAGCTAATATTCCTGTTTACATGCAGCCATGCATAGCCCAATTAGCAACGCCCCAACATGTGGTTTATCACATTAAAATTAGGGATGCATTGTGAAATTCTGGGCTGATACCAATGACTTGGCCAAAAGCAGGTGCCAACACAGATTTTTTTTGTTTTGTTTTGTTTTGTTTTGGTTCTTTCTTATTCCCCCATTTGTGTCAGGGAAACAAACTAACCTTCAGTAATAAAAATAACTGTCCTGTTTTAAAGTCCCTTCATCACACTATTTTTGAATGAGCACAAATTCAGTCAAACAAATGTATGAAACAGCCATCAGTGAATGTCATCTTATTTGCTGATAGGCCAGTGGCAGTCAAAAAAAAGTGATATTGGCCGATGTATCAGTGCATCCCTAGTTAAAATATGGCAAAGTGACTGGAGCTAGGAAGTTTTCCACCAGTGGTGAACACAGACTCCCTCCTTCATTCCTTCAACCACCTTGAAAAGGTCAGCGTTGCTATATTTGCACATATCCAAATGTTGATACCCATTCATAATGTTTAAAAGTAGGTGTATTTCTCCCTCCAACCACAAAAATGGCCTTTTCTTTTTGACCATGCATCTCTACCCCAGCCATACAAACAGTTGGCTAGTTGGTTTATGAACAACGCAAAGAGCTGACTGTAAACAGGCAAGTGGCATGAATGTTCCTCAAAACCGGAATAATATCAGTGTATCCCACATGTCTTAATCATAAAAAGGCATGATTCAGAATATCCAAATAGAATATGCTGTGCACATGACCTCTATTAAATTCAGAACAATAGTGGTGTGCGTGAGCGCTCTGTTATTCTCACACCGTGAGACAAAACAAAAAGGCATACGGTCACATTAGCTGGCACAAACTAAGCTCCTGTGGCAAACCATGCCTCAAACAAAAAAACCTCCCTCCTTTCATGCCCTCACACCTGACTCCACAGGAGAGGAGCGAACCAAGCTAGAATCTATTGTCTTGCAAGAGGCATTAACTGTGCAACATCTGGCCAGTTCATTTCAGAAAAAGGATTGAAAGGCACCAAGAGGCATTCGGTCAGTGGGCAAGCAAGGAAAGGAGGATAGAGGTAGAAACCAAGGGTGGCCTGCTGGCCAGATAAAGCTGCTGCTTGCCTGTATCTCTCATTCCCAGGTCAGCAGAAGCAGCACAGCAGCAGAATACAAATAGGGTCATCAAACAGCCCGCTCCGTTTGGCGGATCAGGTACTGCCTTCATTTGGAACAGAGATGTGCTGCTTGTGAAAGAGTGAGGAAAAGAAAGAAGGAAGGTGAAAATTCTTCGGCTTCTATGAAATTGAGTTGGCATTCCTGGTCCTTGGTATCTGTGTCTCCATGCCAGCTGGCTTAGGAGAGACCACCTTTGTTGTTTTGTTCACTGTTACCCACTCCTCAGTTTCACTCCAGTCAAACAGAGCAGACTTAGAGGGAAGCAACATGGGCACAAAGTGGCAGTTTAGGCACGAAGACTTTGGGATGACAAATGATAATAAGAAACTTCATTGATCTCTGAGGTAAAGCTGTGCCATAGCAGCAAGACGTAATTGGAAAGAAACAGATGTAAAAGTAATGGAAAAAGTTAAAGATTAAATGCACAAAGTGTAATTTCTGCCACTAGGGATCACTCAATCAAAACAATAACAAAAGATGTATTTTGATGACATGGTGAAGTAGCATAGGGTCATGGGAATTGTTGTTTTCACCATGTGAACCATGCTGAAATCATATTACAGACAAGGTAATGTGTTAGAGTTTTATTCACATTACGTTTAGTATCTTATATTTGCGTTATGTAATTTAATTCTAATGAAACAGAGAAACAGATTACAGAAGTAATGTTCGGTAACGTAATGCTAAATGTTAACATTAGATGAGTTTATTTACCCAGTGGTAAGTTAGCTATTAATATAATGTTACACACAGTACACATTAACTTGGTGGCTTCTGGTCGCACACTGCAAAAAGCTAGGTCAATATTGGAATATATCAATAAGTAAATTATCTACTCTATTATTATTATTATTATTATTATTATACTTAATATGATGCTGTGACACTGTGAATCACACCTAGCAGCCTGTTACACTTTATCTGGAGTTTACCCTGTTTCCCTGTAAAGGGGAACATTGACAGGCAAATGAAACGGACCAATTAATGGTTACGTTGAGAAAAATGGCAGATTTCTTTGAAATTGAACATTGTTGGAAACATTAGATATAATCTAATTACGCAAGTCAACAAAACACAGGTCATGTAATTTTTAGACATTTTAATGTGGAAATGTTAAATGTTAAACCTTGAAATGTAGTCAGCGGTTCACATCATGAGATTAACTAAAGTGACAAGCATGTGTCAAGGAATTCAATTGTGTTTCACGTGGAAAAATCTGTTTTTTTCACCCTCAAAAATAGAAAAGAAAATTCTGCAAAATGCTGATGCTCCTTAGAGGTAGGAAGCAAACAAATAGGAGTTGATCTCTTTCACTTTACAGCCCTATGTCTCAGCAGCCCTACAGCGTGCTCCTCACTGCACGCCTTCACAGAGGACGGGGCAGCATCCTCTCCTGGCGTGACCTGGCACGCTGTTTTGGTTTGGTTCAATGCCAGCGCAGGTGATGTTAATCCCTTCTGTCTCTGGCTTTCTTTTGCCGTCGGCTGTCTTTCGCTTTTCTTTGAACAGATAAAGTTAGACGGGTTTCATAACTGCATTTCAGCCACACTCATACAGGAAAATACTGAGAAACTCCATAACATGTGGCACACACATGAATACAAGTCACGTCACACTCATGCACATGTACACACTCACATGTGCACAAACTGTCTTTGAAGGAACAGAACGACTAATAGAACTCCTTCTGATGTTAATGAGCAGTAATTACCTCGGGCAAGTAGGTAATGTAATCGCCCATGTCTGTTGGTTTATTTGTTTGACTATCAGCAGGATTGGAAACAAATCTACTGCAGTAATTTTCATGAAAGTTTATCGCTCTGTGTAACGTTGCGAGATAGGGCGTTTGAGTCGCAGGGGTGCGGGGGCCTTGGCGGAGGTATGCTCTCTACTGAGTGCCCTTTCTACTTTCACATAGCAATTTACCCCCTGCCGCCTTCATAATTATCTCAAAAGTGCCGTCTTGCATCAGCATTCAGAGGTTGTTTTCTGCACTTTCTATCAATAAGAATGTCAATATCTCTGATCCACAGCAGCACCCATTCAGAGATCACTGCTAAACGGCTCTCGGGTTTGCTTCTCAGTTTAAACAATGCACAACAGCAAGAACTCAAGCTTTTTATCTTTGGATTCCTTCCAAGTTATCCCGTTGAGGTTTGTTCCCCTTTCTGCGTGCCTGTCATTGTCTTGGAACGGAGTTGAGGTCGGGGGGGGGATCGAATGCGTCGTAATTTCTTTTTCTCTTCTGCACAGGTAATTTGCAGGACACTCAGTGATAGTAATTCAGCGATGATTGATTTTTTTTTTTTTTCCACCCCTCCCTCCCTTGTAAAGGTGTTGTCATCTCATGAGTAATTACATGTTAGGGTGCAGACTCATCGACTGTTTTCACACACTCGTAGTGCTTAACTTGAAGGCAGCAAGCCGCCACAAGGCTCTCAGGTCGTTCAATAAACAGTTACCGGATCTGGGCATGCCCTCTCTCTCCTGCTAGACAATAGTTGAGGACAAAGGTGTTGCTGGATTGCTTGTCAGTAAAAGCTGCTTGCAAAATAGCCTAGGGCGTGTTCATTGGACATCTCATCAGCAGTGTTTGTGAAGTTAGCCCACAAAAGTATAGAGACATTGCAAGCTTCATATGGCACTATGTTTTATTGCACAGCACCCCGCTTTTAAGCATTAATTGTGAAGGTTTCGCCCAGATTTTCAAGATTTTATCATTATTTTTGCTATTTTTCCTATAATCCATAGCATATCTAATAATATTATATCAGTAAAGCCCTTTTCGCACATGCTTTTCTTTCTGTTAATCAGCTTCATGTCTTTCCATAAAAGGCGTGGGGGCAGTCTGACTTGGTTGGACGTACCGTACTAACATTTCTAATTCACTTTCAACATATCACAAACCCTGTGCGTAGACTCTAATCAATGTTACATTCACAAAGCCACATGAACACAAATGCACACTTTCAATTCCCACATTGCTTTCCCCGATAAACACAAAGTTAAAATGTTTGGCTGCGACATACTGCGAATGAACGATGCACGTTCATCACGTCGTTCACTGAAGTGCAAAGTGAAGCTGAGCCCTGTTTGATAGTCAGCGGCTCAAACTGCCATGAATTCAGACCCAGCCATTTCAAGAGTAATGTCAAACTGTAGATTAGTTGAAAAGACGTAAAGTCTTTAAAATCGGTGCCAAATTTTAGAATATTAAGAATTATAAACAGAGTTTGGCGTGTATGACAAAGCGATCGCATGTGTTTTCCACAACGCATTCCTGTGTAGTTTGTGTTTCTCAATAAAATCCTTGTTAAGAATTAAAGGAGTTCTGTCCACTGAAATGCTATAGGACTTTTAATTTGAAAGGGTAGCTTTTTCTAAACATTAGGTTTTTGGACACCATTTTGTTACTTCTTTAACTAGATACAGGAAAAACTAGGGTTCCAAATATATGTGCCAAGCTTCATGACGATTGATGCATCCGTTGGTGAGTTACACACACACTTGTAAAACCCTGTAAACATTCGGCGCACAGGGCAATAAAACCCATTTAATGAGTTTAATAAACAAACACAGAAGAGATCATTTTCAGTTGTAGAAAAGATTTCGCTACCAAATCAGTCGATAAAAAGTAACCACTACAGTGGTAAACCAACCTGCACTTTCTCCTTTTGTTTTCATTCACGCAAACTGCACAGTTGAATAAAAAGCTTTACATACAGCATAACAGCAAATAGAAGTGTACTGGATCAGAATAACAGCATTTTTACTGGCTCAGTCAGTCAGTGGCAGCACTGTCAGAAATAACAGGATGTAGTGCATTTCTAGTATCGCAACACTACATCATGAAATTGTTACAAAAATGAGTATGAGTGGATTCAGTGGGATGAGTGTCCCATCACGCTCCAGATGGTCATTAAGTCTTCAGAGTTTCAATATCCATCAGATGAGCTGAAAGTCCACAAAATACGATGACAGCATTTTAAACTGACCATTGTGCTCTCTCCTCTTCTCCTTCTGTCAAATAACATGTGAACTACGAGCTATCCGTAAATGTTCTCTTATGTCGGGATGAAGGGACACTGACGTAAAAGTAAATTAGTTACTTTATCTGAGTGGCAGAAAGCTGCCACTCACGGCTAGATTGACTGAAAGAGGCTAAATCGTATCAGTCACTACATTAACTAGTGACGTCTGCCAACAGTGCCAAAAATTTGTCAGACTGGAACAAGAAGAACAAGTAGTGAGATGATCAAATGGTTTTGATCACACCATGAAAACAAAGGGAAAAAGATGAGTAAAATGATGTAACTACGCTATCCACGGTCTTTTGAACCATTTCCCCACCGATTAGACAATTTGACTCTCAACCGATCTTAAAAACACGTTCACAAACTTGAATTTCTGAGTTGAATTTCCCAAAAGTTGATTCACAGCTGCAAATATTTAACACTTATTTTTCATCAGTTCATATGTCATTGAGCCCAAACCCATCTGCTTAAATTTCTGCATACCTTTTACCAATAAAACAATCCACAATACAGATTTACTAAACAGAATTTGTTCTTTTTAAATCCTGAGAAGATAGAGAATAAGATTGCATCACAATCTCCATGTTCTGTACAACAATAGACCCACACTCATCCCAAACAACGGCCCATTCCCATCGGGCCTCAGCTTACACGTGTTTAGTGTGTGTTTGCGTGTGGGCATTGCGTGCATGTGTGCTTTGTCTCTTCCTTTCTCTAATTATTCTCCCCCCTCCAACAGTGCCCTGACAGATCTCCATTCTTTTTTTGTCCTCAATTTTCCTTTTTATCCGCGTTTTCTCATCCCTCTCCAGTCGGTGTTCATCAGGGCTGTGCATCTCCCCTACAATGCTGTGTACTTTTGTGACAGCCCACATTACTGCAGGGGGCTCGTCTTTGTTTAGTGAGAGGGTTCCAATTTCCTTATATAACACTCCGAATCCCTGTATTCTTTGATTGTGGATTACATGATCTTTTTGCACAAGTTTGAATCAAAGAATTACTCGATTGAGCCATGTAGAAATGGTGCATCGCACTTTGCCGGAGCTGGCTTATGTTCAGGCCTTGTCTCAGATGAATGACCACGGGCCTAACTACTCTCTTCAGGCCTCGGGAAAAGTATGCGTTCGGGTGCCATCATTTGTGGTGTGTACAACAGCCTTGTGTTCACTTTCACACACTTATTTATCCGTTATGAGCACAATGTTACAACTCCCCCAACCTGAAGCGGGTACAATGAGCAGTACCGTTTCAAAGTATCTGCCACTCTTTGTCTTGAAATGCAGGCAAAACAATTCCTCGGGAGCGAGATAAAACTCCACGCGTCCCCGGGGCCAAACACGATTAGCCCTATCTGAGACACAATCTCTGTCGGCCTCAGAACTCAGACTAAGCTGAGTGTAGAAGCCGCCGGTCTAATTCATCCTTTCAACGCCAGAATTTTCAGAGCGACCTGATAAATGATGAATTTACTCCCTGGCTTTGTCTGACGTCTGAGAGAGAATGGAAGGAGGGCAGAGGGAGAGCAAGCAGGAGAAACGGAGGGGCACGGGTGAATGGAAAAGAAATGCAGCCACTGAGGAATGCAGAAGCATTTAATGGAGTAGATGACAGGAATAAGTTGATAAAAGAGGAAAAGAGCTGACATATAGACAGATAGATGGGTCGAGAAGAAGAGAAAGGGAATGGGGAGTGAGTGAAAAGTGGATAAATGATACCAGAATTGTGGCTGTAGCTAAAGAAGCCCGATTCAGCCGAGAAGAGCAAGGAGGGTTGATTGCATTGGAGTGAGACAGAGAGAAAGAGAATAGCAGGGAACAGATGAAGGAGCAGAACATAGCTGGATGGATCGAAGAGGAGAAAGAGGGAATAGAAAGAAACTTGGGTAGATGGGGGAGATGGATGAAAAGCGCGAGAGAGAGATGAGGGGAGACAGAGATGAAAGTAAGGTGTAGATTGGAAAGGAGGTGGGTGGTGCAGGATATTCATAACCAGAGGCTGCAGCAGCTAGCTATGGAGTCGAGCTGTGGAATGATGATTTTTGGACAGGACCGCAGTATATCAAATGTACTCATCATCCCCAAATGGAGCGGATGCCAGGAGCCTGTCACGGTAGCCATTTTCACAGTTTTGATGCGCGCTAAGCACTGGCCCTGTTATGGAACCCCAGTGAGTTTAGTCTGGCAAGCAAACTGCATAGGACGAGGCGGCAAACCAGCAGATGACTGTCGCCGTGCCAGTGTTTGTGTTGACTGAATAGCTGCCACTAAAGGGGAAACATTTAGACATTGTTTTGGCTGGGAAAAAATGGTGAATGGAATGAATTAGGGTTAAAAGAGAGACATAAAAACAGCAACAAATTATACAAGAAATAG
>JAPQRN010000017.1:12636325-12718124 GCA_037367275.1 Coranthus polyacanthus | reverse complement strand
ACACACACACACACACACATACACACTACAAAGTCAGTGAACCCTGCTGCATGCCAGCTGTGGAAAGTAACTAAGTACATTTACTTTGGATTTTCATTTTATGCTGCTCTATACTCCACTCCATTACATTTCAGAGGGAAATACTGTACTTTGTACTCTGCCACCTTTATTTGACAGCAGACAGCTTTAGTTACTAGTTACTTTTCAGATGACCATTTTACACAGTAAAACATAAAATACAACACATTGTTAAAGACTACACCAGTTTTTCGCAACCTTTTTGTCTTCTAACATCTTACAAAAAACAGTGTGCATTCAGGCTCACATTTCAGATGTTAACAGCTCCACCAAATACTGATGTTCTAACACAGCTACATTTCAAATTATTCAGTCGACTTTTCGCACAGCAGACATTTTGGCATGTCGCGGCAGGAAAAACACAGGTGATCCTAATAACATTAATGAGGGATCAGTTACATTTAAGTGTCCCAGAAAGCCATGCCAGGGTGGCAGCATGCATAAAACCAAAACCCTGGAAACGATGCACCTACATGGAATGCAGCCACTGTGAATAAGAGTAATTACACCTGTGTGTTTTCTGCCATACCAAGTCCAAATGTCTGCTGTGAAAAAGGTCTTTAATCTCACCAACAACACAGATTTGTGTATCAGAACTTTGTTTTTCCTTCTTTCTTCTCCCACTTATTACATAGCTACTTACTAAAGAAATTAGTCATTTGACAAGAAATAAGGATTTAAGTCTTAGCCCTTAACAAACCATACATTGACCGATCAGCAAAGCCATGTCATAAAATAATATATGAGCCCAAACCAGTACTTTTATTCTAACTTCTAACTATATTTTGCAGCTAATGCTTCTGTACTGATTTTTAATGCAGGACTTGTTCTTGTAATGGAGCATTTTGGTGTTTGTACTTAAGTAAAAGATCTGAATAGTTGATCCACCACTGCTGCATCACAGTGTCAGAACAGAACAGAGGAGCGCCACAGTATCAGAGGATTTGAATGTTGGATGCTGAATAGTTTTGTGCCATCAACATGACAAACTCATTCTGGCACTGTCAAGGATTGTCTGTCTTCTCTGTAGCTGGAGTGTGTACGCGACGTTTGGCTGTGATTCTCTATGAATTTTTCATGTCACTCGGCGCGCAACAGAATATGTACATAGAGCTGTATCCATCAGACTCAGTGTGAATGTGTTTGTGGGTGTTCGCAATTTCATGTCTGAAGATGTGTGTCGCGTGTTGCTCGATATGTGTCTGTGCATGTGTACGTGTGTGTGTGTTCAGGGCAGTTTGTCTCTCAGTGTGAGAACCAGCGGCTAGCTCCAGGGGTTTTGAACCACAGGGGTTTTTGTAATGGATGTCCCCCATGCCTCACAACACAGCTTATAGATCCTGCGGGAATGCTTCTGTGTGTGCGTGTGTGCGCGTGTGTGCGTGCGTGTGCGTGTGTGTGTCTAAACCTGCTGTCTTGTCAGCCGCCACTGACACGGCGGGGCTCTTGAACAGCAAGGGGCAAGCAAACAGCACACATCAGTTACACACACAAACACATACGGTGCAGTTTGTTTCTGAGCTGACCAGCGGGACATCAGCGCATGCTCCGGGAGGTGTACAGGCTCACATCATGTTGAGAGAGATGGCTGACTGGTTATAGCACTATCTGCTACTGTTACAGCAGCCAAATGTACAACTCACAACTGCCAGCCTGAAAATACTCATACATCATGTAGTGTGATAAACTTTGCAGATCACTTTAACAATTGAAATGACTTCTAAATGTATTGTTTTTGAATTTCACACAATGCTGCGTGAAAAAAAACACCCATGTCAACATGCCGAATCCACATTCTCCGTCTTTTACGGTACAGATGTCATCGGTCCTAATGCCCATGCCAGCAGACTTACATGGATTATCAAAGTGGAACAGTTACTATTAAATCCTTTGCCAAGTCATTTTTAAAAAGTTGCGAGGTTGCTGTGAGATCCCACACTCTTGGCGGTGTGTAATTAACTTTTTTCCACCACAACGGTTCTGAGAACAAAACTATTACAAAAGTTCAACTCCTCTCCCAGTGTTTCTTTCTTCAGCACCCTGTAGGACTTCTGAACTTACTCCTGAGCTACTTGTTTTGTTTTGTTTTTTTTTTCTTATTATTTTAGCTGCTTTTTCCTTGTTTTCACATTCCAACATTTTGAGAAATGTCCTGATTAAGGATGCATGAGGAGATCAATATTAATTTCATCTCTCTCTCTGCGCTGAACACGATAGCTCTGTGATGTGATTAGCTCAGCTTAGCATGAGGTCTGGAAGCACAGGGAAACAGCTAGTCTGTCAGAACTGTCATTTTTGCATGTCATATAAATTTATGCAGCGTGTAGAAATAAAAAACAATAAATAATGCTTTAGCAACACGGTGCTACAGTGAGCCTGACATGCTCAAGAAGTTATGTCTTTAGTAACTTTAACCAGAACGCACACACTTTCAGATGTAGATTGAAAGTTATCTTGCCAACAAGATACAATATGTATTGAAACTCTTTTAGAGATTTTTGATTTTAATTTAATATTTAGCTTTTGGCTGAAGCTAGCTTCTTCCCCTGCGGCTAAACATGTCATCATGTATATTGCACCACACAGAGATGAAATATGAAATTGACATTCATCATTTAGTGTAACACTCTGCAGCAAATTCCCAGAAATGCTGAATTATGAATACTACAGCATCAAGCAAAGCTACATGAGCTGAGCACTGTATGCAGCAAAAAATAATAAGTTCGGGTGATTTGGTGTAGCATTTGACTTTTTCCACATGGAGGATAATGAACCGTTGTACACTGTAGCTCTGTGAATACATTTGCAACCGACACGATACACACTTTTAAATGCGTGTAAAAGTAGATGTGTGTGTGTGTGTGTGTGTGTGTGTGTGTGTGTGTGTTGGGACAAGAGAGAGAAGATCTCTGCAAAGACATTCACTGATGTATATATCAGTTGCTGTATCGGCACAGATTTTACCACATCTGTACTGTACTCAATAGGTTTAATTATGTATCACAGAGACACAGCCTTTGATGTTTCACAGCAGTAATATATTCTGTTACGTTGCTCAGCTGAGCTGTTAGCAAGGCCCAGTAATGTTCCTCCTTTGAGAGTTGATTTAAACTCCAGTGAAACTTGTTGCTCTTACTAGTATAAAGTCAGTGGTAATTGTAAAGAGCAAAGAACAGCGTGTCTGTGTGCATGGGTAGTCGCCCTTACATGTGTAGAAGCATGTGGATGTACTGAGGGAAGCTCAGACGCGCACTATGTTTTAAATAATTTCTCTATTGGTTAGTGATTACGTTTCAACTTTCATCTTCTAAAAAGAGACTAAATCGAATGCTTAATTTGGTTTGTGCTCATTAGGAACTGAACCCAAATGGGACCCCCAGCTAATTTGGGAGACGTAAAGCTGCCAGCAGGAGTCATTACATAACGCCTACATTGATTTGGTATTACAGCCTTGAAGTCATAATAGCCTTTGACGGTGAGAAATACAGCGATATTGAAATGGATTGAAAAGGGAGATCAAAACGTGTTCCACGAGGAGAAAGCGCAAGGTCCAATTTCAGTTATTTGTTTCAGACTTCACACATAGTGAATAGAAAGTCAATAGACCTTCCCATTGAACATATTGTCTTACTCATTGATTGTATTGTTGTAATTAGTGAGGTCAGCGCAGGCTTATTTATAAGCTCTTTGTCACAAAAGATGGTTCTGCTTAAATTAGGTCATTAGCTAAATCTACTGCTACACTGTTGTAGATTTAGTACGTTATTGAAGTCACAGACGTTTTGCGTGAGATGTGACGGTTACTGAATTTCAAAATGGTGGCAAAGAAAAGGAGGGATTAAGTGAGGCTAAAAACTAGAATTAATGTGAACAGATTAAGACCAATATTCACACTGGTGACCTTTTAATAGAGACCGATCGATTGCTCTTCCATCCATTCACAAATGACACGAAACATGCGACACAGGGTTGTTATAGTGAGTTAAAACGAAGACTAAAAGAAAAACTACTAAAAAAAAAAAACACGAAAACAATAAAAACTACAATGAACAATGCGACACGAACAAAATCTAATAATAGTTGCAGGTAAAAATCAGGTTCGTTTTCGTTTTCCCACTCGATTTCCCTTGTGGTTAACTAACAGTGGTTTTGTAAATCATATTTAATGTCATGGATTCTTCCATCCTGCATTTTTCAGTTTCTATAAAGCTCTCGTGGACACAAATACTAAATCCAAACTAAACTACTCAAAATAACAAGAAGCATAAGTTCAGTGATGTGTCCACTATCCTTGCATCAGCAGCATCTCACCAGCCCACCTACCAAGTGTCAAATCAATCTGACTGAGAACATTGATTTTAAACATACACCCACTGATGGAAAAACCGTCTTGCAGAGAGGCATGCGTCCCTGTAAAAATAAAAATAAAACTACGAATGCACACATAAAACTAAAGTGAAATCAAAAACCAAACTGAAAGACTAAATTAAAATAAAACCGAATGAAAATTTCAAAAGTACAATAACTCTGATGTGGCATTGACAGACAGAAAAACAATGAAACGTTTGGTCCATCATGAAAAATGTAAAATTGACATTTGAAAGATGTTTGAAAATACCAAATGGGATTTCAGTCAAGTATAACACAAGTCTGAAGTTTGGTTGTTTACAGCAATAATGAGACTTTGAGGGAGGAACTTTGAAGAACGTGGAGATTTGCTTGACCAAGATGGTGGTCTTGTTTTCCAAAGCGCTGCTTCAGGTCTCTGAGCAGGAGTAGTGTTGATTTAATTTTGTTTAGAAGCCCAGTCTCTGCCAGTGTGATTTTTAGTAAAATGGATTCCTTTCCAATCCTGTCCTGTCCTGACTCCCCCCTCTCCTCTCCTCTCCTCCTCCCTTTTTGCTCTCATCTTCTCTCAGCCTCTCCTTTGGTCACGGCTTTCATTGCAGCTCACCGCCACATCCACATGAATTCCTCACTTCCTCTTTGAAGGCAGAACCACAAACGGTAACACAAACCATAACTCAGAGCTGAAATCAATGCTCCAGTTTCACCTGAGGATGGCATGGACTCGCATAGAGAGAGGAAATTTCCTTCCATCTCTTGTCTGCTCACCTTACATGTTCCTCTGTACCTGTCTCCCACTGCCCATACACCCCCTTTAATCTTTCAGTTATTGTGTGTACCATGCATGTATGTGTGTGCGCCTGTTTGTCACTGGGTTTCCCTGATGACCTTGTACACTGCGGCAGGGGGGTGATTAAGGATCAGGGCCAAAGACCATTTCCTTTTCCATGGGAAGATGAATGACCCTGTTTGAAAGTGGCTGCCTATGGCCTCAGGGCAATTAGAGTTTGCTGTGAGCCAGCAACCCTCACTGCTCTGTGTACAAAGGCAGGTCCTTGAGAAAAAGAGAAATACTCGGCACATAACCCATTCTGCTGAAACCAACACGGTGATGGTGAACAAATTAAATGCATTTTCTGTTTTTTTTTTTTTTCCTCTCCAGCTGTTTTTTTTCCCCTCCTCTCCCACCTCTTCTCCGCTGCCCTCTTTCATTTCTCCATAAACCTAAAAAGAAATGTGCTGACTACAGGAGGCCACTGAGAATGTCCCACCGAGGCTGTTCATTCCAAATATCAATATTTGATCTGGGGAATTATTTAGCATGGAGCTTTGACCCTACAAGTGTGCTGTGGAGCTCATTTTGTTGTAATTTATCCCTCTTTAGACTGAGGTGAACAGCAGGACTTCCAGCCTATTGCACTACTAGTCCTTTCCTTGCATATTTCAGCAATATTGTTTTTAAGATTTGGTTATGACCCGTGGTGGAATGAAAGTACATTTACTCAAGTACAGTACTTAACAGTTCAGTTTGTCAGAGTAGTTGATGACATTTGTGTCTGTTTCATTTTATGACTGAAGCTAATTCAATTTCTAAGTTAATAACAACAGCCTGTACACGTTGAAGAAGCGTGCGTGAAGATTTTCACAGAAAAACCAGCATAAAAACCAGTGCACATGCTGTTATCATGGATGTAGGCAACTGAGACAGTCGTTAGCTTAGCAATGGAATTAGCTAATGTCAACAAACAGACTCCAACACAAACTTCACCTCAGCATACTTTGAGGTAGCATTTTGAATTGAGGACTTTTACTTGTAATGGTATATTTCTACAATTTGGTATTTCTACTTTTACTGAAGTAAAATCTCTGAATACTTCTTTCTGGAAGTAGAAAGTCTTCCTAGAATTGTATTTTTAACAGTGGTATACGTCTGTGCCACCATATCTATCTCCCACTTCTTCATTCTCCCATTTTTGTCTGATAAACCATCTTATCTGTCACAGAGCGGGGAGCCTGAGCAAAAAGAGTTGTGGCAGCCTATTGATAGGGATATGGCCTAGTGCCATTGATTCCCCTTGTAATACAAGCCTCTCCCTTGTCGGCCTGTCAAAGCCCAGATCGGACACGATAACGCGCACATCAGACAGCCGTCAATAGAAAGACGAAGCTTCCGCCATGGAGATGACTATCTTATTTTGGTGCGGGGGCTGGCGGAGTGGAGGGGGGTGGCAACTGGCGAGAGATAGCGGGAAAGAGGAGATGAGAGCGGGAGTCGGTCTGACCTCTGATTTCTGTCAATTTCTGGGCTATTTCTCAACCTGAAAAATAGTCTGCTGTATGTATTTTCATCAAACATATGAGAAAAATACATATGTCCAAGGTGACCAAGAGGTGCCTGGGGAATAAGGAGTTGCTTTGAATTCTGTGTCTTTGATTTGCCCTTGCCTCTACGTCGTCACTTTGATCTCTGAACATGCAGCCACATTGGATATCCATGGCAACTGACTGCCAGGATGAGGTGCTCGAGGAAAATTGATTTGTTTGGGGTTTATTCCCATCAGTACAGAAAAGACTCAGTTTTAGCCAATGGGCAGTGTGGCATTGTAAATAAACCAAATTGTGTTTGATCGCGGGGTTGTAATGTGGATCTATAATGTTGTGAGTCTTCCCTTATTGTTCAAAGGCTTCGTTTCTCAACGTTTCTTTCACCCTCAGGCCAAAAAAAAAACCTGAAGGTCATTTGTTATGATAAGACCGTGGTGTGTTCAAGAGCAACCTCCTGTGCACCCCCATGATGATGTGACTCAGTTTGCTGTGTTTAAGCATGTGTGCTTAGGTTTCTTTCGCATCTCTAAGACACACCACTCTTCATGCTCATATTTCATGTCATGTTTGTAACCTGGAGGCCATGGCTGCATTTTAGCCTTCACGCTGCCTTTACTGACCCAAGGGAAAACTATAGACAGTGGTCGAGTACATTGTGTCTTACTCTCCCTCTGCTGAGCACAAGCCGTCACTTTGATGTGACTGATCAAATCACCATCACACTCAGCAGAATATTCAACTGTGGCCACAGCAGTAATGGAACAGCTGCTCCTGTTACCTTCTCTGCATTTATTCAACCCATGTTGCCATTGTATATTTCTGCAAAACACAGATATGTATATTCTCAATGAAATATCCGCTACTTTTTTGCCTTTCCTCCATTGGCAGGAGGTCATTGGGGAGGATGAGGATATACAAACTTTGACACAAGAGAATGGAGTTTTCTTCCTGACTCGCGTATGTTTTTAGCTGTAGGCAATAAAAGTGCATTGTTTAATGTTAGGAAAAGATCGTGGTTTGGATACAATATCCGTAAACACACTGCGAGTCACTTTTGGACACATCTTTGCAGACTTTTTCTGTATTAAACCAAGCCCCGGTATGTTTCCCTAGCCCTAATCCAATGCACAAACCTAACTATAAAAATCACTGGTTACATATAAACATCAATTGTGATATGGAATCTAAAACATACATAAATATATAGAAATGATATAAAACATAGTTTGCTCCAGACATTGAGATAATACATATCCATGGTTTGAGGAAACATAAATATTCTTCTCTGGTGAATGTTTTGATTTATTTCAATTAGAAACATTCACTGTTTAATTAGTATGACCCTAAGACAATTAAGCACAAACACACAATTAAATCGTGGTATATTTCATGAAGAACTTGTCAATACTGATTATGAGCCGATCTAATTAAATTGTAATGCTGAAAAAATACATTTATTATGTATTGACTGACTGACGAAAGGCATATTTGATTCAAAGTTCTAAGTATATTATTTTTTTGTCAGTGTGCTTTGTTTGTTGCTTATCGCTGGCAGATAAGTTAATAATCAGCCATAAAGTCTGCATAAAGGCTTGCTGTGAAGGACATATGCTGTAAATAGCATGCAGTCCCCCCCCCCCCCTCTGGAAAACTTTGCAGACTTTAAAGTGTGAAAACTGTGGCTCGGTACTATTGAATGGTGGATTTTATTTGGCTGTGGAGGAAATCTGCCAAACACCGGTTGCACTTATCTGCTTGATATGGCAGAGCATGGCAGCCTGCAGTGCTGCTGCTGCTGCTAATAAGCTTATGAGAGTCACATACTTATCCTTATACTGTTGTACGTATGATGTGCTGAAATGAACAATGAAACACAGCATTTTTCTTGAGTTGAAAAGTTTAAACATTGGCTCCCCAAGTTTTCAGGTTCTTGTTAATCAATCTCGCAGCCTTTTTGTTCAGTCTAAGGTCAGGCCTGACTGGTGATCTAGCATGCACCCCATTTAGTTGCTGAGGTAATTGCAGCTTCGCCTGTTAATGGTCTCTGCATTGCTGCTGGCTGATCCTCCGTAGTCAGTCCAGAATTCGTGATTAAACACCGGAGAAGCTTTGTCCAGACAGAAACAGACCATCACTGCACATTGCCCTTTTTTTGTGTGTCAGTGCCATCAGTTGTCAAACTAAAAGCTGCGTATTTTGAGACTCGTCTCCCAAGGAGGCTGTCTATCTGTATCGATCTCCGGTGTGATCCTTTGAGTTGATTTGCTGAAGTGGTCAGAGGTAAATGCTGTTTTAATGAAGTCTGGCTATTGATTTGGCTGTGTTGTTTGTTTGTGGAGTTAGGAATATGAGCATGACTTGAAGGGGGGGTAATCAGGATAATCAGGCATGATGCACATAGAGTTTTTATGTATTGAAATCATAGTGCATGATACGCTTTCTTTACACACAGGAAGTAGAAGGCATGCGCATGCATATTAAGCCTTCCCACACACACAGCGAGCTGGCTTGTAAATCCCCCCCCCACCCAGACTCTCTTAAAAATGACGACGAGAACATTTGTTGAGAATAATTACACCAAAAAAGAAATCACTTTGCTGCCAAAATATATCCCACTCTATGTTATGGAGATTTAGACAGAGAATTGGATTTCCCCAGCTGTGAAATCAGTTTTTGTAGTCCCGCTGGCCAACCGCATCATTATGCTATACCCCGCTGTAGGCACCCATCACTGCACACACATGCAGTGTATGGCTTTTCCGCTCCATGAGCTCCTTTTTGCATTTACAGCATCTAGCCTCATGCCATATGTTATTATCGACGTCTCTGGTCGACTGAGAGGAGACTGTGAGCTTTGTGTGTCACTTCATTGGTTCTGCATTAGCCCAAATGCGGAAAAATGGCACCCTAAACCCTTCATGAGAAGCACTTCAACCTGAACCATTGTGACGGGCCGAGATACATCATATGTTTATGAAAATGAATCAGGCGCACATCTAGTGGATCTACAAATGTCAAACATCACACTTCAAAAGCCCTCTTCAATTTCTCAGAGTGGAATCAAAGTTGCTTAGATGAGTGAGTCTTTCACCCTGAGTCTGTAGATGATTTTCAATCAAATGCAAAGTGAACACATCGACTGGAGTGTGTTCTACCATTTAAATGCGAGCGTCACTATGCCCGAGCTGAGCCAGGTATTTGTGCAGCGCTGTGCAAGGCTTTGGCCTCTGCATGTGCACAAGCTAAGAGAGCGCTGAGATTACAAACAAGTGTGATGAGGTTTACTTCAGGGCGCTGTTTAACTGTTATTACATTGATTAACCTGCCACTCACCTTCTTCACTCATTGTAGCAGCATTACCGTATATCTTTTCAGATGTCGAACCTGCACATTACTGTCTTCATCTATCTGTTTAAATAGTTATTGATTTTTTTGGCATTCAGACATAGGTTTCTGTTGCGTAAATGTTTGCTAATGCCTTTTATTCAAACATAACAGCCTGAATATGGATAGAGCTGCAATGCTTGCACAATATTTGGCAACCTTTGCCTGAGAGGGAGCTGCTTTTCCTTTTCACTGCAGTGGCAGCAGGACTGCAGAACAGCAGCGAGCTGGAAAATTATGACATCAAGCAATACGTTTATATTGTTTATTTCTTCCATGACCAATGTGAGCAGTCCCCACTTCTCACCTGTCGAATATCCTGTAGATCACCTTGTAAATTTTCCCATCATCATTATTTATTAGACTATATAGTTCTGCTGCACACTGAAGATTGTATGAGGCAGAACTTTGTGGAACTGTGCCGTATGTGTCCCGAAATGCATTGTGTTAGAGCCAGTACTGTAATGTATTACTGTAAAAATAATGCTCATCAAAAGAAATATAAAAAAATGAAAGACAAAAAGAATGAAATAAGCAGCTGACATTAATTAAAATGAAAATATTGAGACTGATGGTCTGATTGTTATACTGATGTTTTCCTTCTTTTGTTCAAAACCTCATGTAAGTGTTTCCTCCACAACTTTAACTGACTCATTTATTTCATTTCATGGTGTATTAAAGTGACTTTATTTTCTTTAAATGTAAAGGCCAAATTAAATTACCTTTTTTTTATTACAGTGATCATAATAAGCTCAGCCTTTTCACCTTTTCACTTACAAGGTGGCATTTAATTAACACTTGTTCAATTTGAAATATTCAGTTGAAACTTTAACTATTCTACTAAGACATGGCAAATAGAATTGTTGCCACATTTACATAATGTACAGGTCCTAGAGGGGTTAATTGTAGTGAAATGCACTGTCTGCAGAGTCTGTGATAATAGAGGTGAATCACTGCAGTTCCAACATATGTATCTAATTTGAACGTGATCAAACTCACTACAATAGTTGAAATTTTCTCAACTAAATTTTGCTATTAGGAAATATATCCAAGACTGCTGCGGTGACGCTGGCTGTGAAAACATTTGCTCTGTGCTGAGATGCTGTAAGCAGCAGCTGCAGAGAGATGCAGCATGAATGGACGAAGAGAAAGGCAGCGTTTTCACTTGATGCTGGGTTATGGTGTGATGGTCTCAGGCTGAAATTGCTGGAACAGACTTTGAAGTGGCTCTGGTTTTTCATCTCTCTCTGTGTCCCTGCCTCCCACATCTGCCGCTATCATAATAACAAGCAATAACCCTCTTTCAGCAATAACCAAGACTTTTACGCCCGTAATGTGGCTTCAATAAATAATGTCATGTTTGCCAAGGGGCTATATTTTACAGCAATTTAGTTTAGAGCCTCCCCTCTTGCTTCGTTTTTGCCTCCTCGTGCTGGAGTAAAGTACATAATGCGATGCATTATGTTCACTTGCACATACATACATTAACACATTATCAAATGTACTGATACAGAAAATATCTCCATTGCGCCTAATCACACTCCACATTAGGAATATGCTTTGAAAACGCTACTTTTTCCCTGAGGCTTGCTGAACATGTGTGCTCTGCGTTACCAGGTGTATGCATATAGTCGAGGTGGACAGCTTTTCCTGGGCCCTGTTGAAAGCAGCAGCGCAAGCATGGGGGCGCGTTTCATTAGTCTGTCAAACTCAATGATATTTAGAGCCCCACACCCTCGGCCAGGACTGGAAAACTCAATCAGCACTCTGATTTCATAACCCTGCTCGGTGACAGGGCTTATTTTATCGCCCCGCTGATTCATTCTAATAAACGCTGGCTGCCCAGCGCACCACTGCTGAAATACAACCTCCCCCCCCTATGTCCTCCTTGGGTCGACCCGAAAAAGGGAGGGGGGTGGTGAGGGGATAAATCAGAATTGTGGGAACTGGAGGGTGCAGATAATCCATCGCTGGTTGTGCGCGTAGCTCCCAAGACTAAGGCCCCATCCCCTCCCACCCTCCGCACCCTTTAGCACAAATCAGGAGCCAGGACGGTGTTGATCTGTGAGGGCTTGGTGGGGCCATTGATTGTGGACGATGGAGGAGGAGAGGGGCGATAAATAATCGGAGGCAGAGTGCGGTGGGTGAAGGAAAACAATTATCTGCGGAGGTGGAAAGCACATAAAGTGAAGAATGATAAACACTGTGAAATATGATTGACTCCAAGTGATATATGGAAGCTGAAGGACAGGCGGAGAGGTCTGTGTGAGCAGAGATATCCTTGAATGGAATGGCACTATACTGCTCTGGGTCTAACCACATTCTTCTGTGCGTGTGTGTGCGAATGTGTCTGTTTCTCCCACAGACGACAGATGACATTGTCTCATCGGCGGAGTGCTCCAGCGACGACGAGGACCTGGAAGAGTGCGACTCCGGACATGCAGGTGGGATGGGTGTGTCGAGTTGTGCTTGCTCAGATCCTGGTCTATTTCTCCTTATCTTTCTTTGATTTGCTACCGAGGAACCTCTCCTCTTAGCATCATGTCCCATGGGAGCTTCAAGTGTAACTTCAAAAGACTTCTGAAAAGTAGCCACTATGAAAAACATACACTAGTTCTAGGGCTTCTCGGCGTAAATCTAAAGTTTAAAGAACTCTGAGCTCTTGGGAGATGGATGAAAGCAGTAAGAGTTAAGTTTCTCTATCCATACTGTAGCATGCTCTCTGTAGGAAGTCACAGTATTATCTCGGTGTTAGTAAGTCAAAGCTCGTAGTCAGGACTTTTCTGACAGCCACTGTAGGTAAAGGCTAACACCTTCCATCTCTGAAACAAGTTACACTTAGCTATGGGGCCACTGGTTGCAGACATGATGAAGCGTTGATACTAATTTTGTTCTCTCAGCATTCGGTCGAGAGCAAAACTTTACTTAACAAAGTACGAAATTAGTATCAAGCCTCATGTCGCCCGCACTGATGCTTCAAAATGTATCTGTCCTGTACATGGTTGATTTCCTCTTGCTGTGCGTGTGTGTGCGTCTCTTTTGACAGAGGATACATTTTGAGATTCTTTCGAGAACAAAGATGCTTTCAGCATAGATACTGTGATATGTAGCAGACTAACTGCAACAGAGCCTCTTCCTCCCTTCTCCTCCTTCTTCTTCTCTTGTTTGTACCTCTGTTTCCTTCGTCGGAGGCTTGCCTTACCTGAAACATTCTAATAGAGAACAGATATCCTCGAATTTCTGTGCGCATCGTCTCTCTTCCTCCCTCCCTCTACACACAAACACACACACAAACACACACACAGATCACTTTGTGATTAGATCAAAGTGATAAGACATTCACTCAGCGGGGTTGGAAAATAAAAACAGAGCTGAGAATAAAACCATAGATTTAAAAGGAGTGGTTATTTTGAGGCAACTTGGGTTTGGACGACTTTAGTCGTTTGAATAAGCAGCTGTCAGTCACGCGGTTGCCCAGGAGCGGTTGGCGTACATCCTAATTGTATGGTGTAAACTGGGAGACGACGAGCGCTCTTGAATCTGGCTCAGTATGTAAAAAGCGTCTCCCCTTAGGCACTCTGGAAATCATTAACAGCTCAGACTATTTGATTGCTTCACTGTCCTTCAGAACGGCATCACAGTAGACTAATTGATGCAGCGTTAATCTGGCTAAATATGCCACAGCTTAGCACTGAGCATATGTCCACTTTTCACAGCTAATAATAAGGCTAAGCTGAAACAATGCATTGGCCTTTCACTTTGTTATCTGTGCTCGGAGAACATTACAGATAATCGGGCATTTATTTATTTCCTTTCGTAAGTGAGGTCTTTCCGTGCAATTTAGGAGATATTCAACCAGTAATTTTACCATGTCCCCCCAATCGGTTGAAGAAACTCATTTACTTTGAGGCCTTATCGCGCTGTAATGACATTTGTTTCCTTGAAATTATGACCATGTTTAGGTCCTTGTACTTATGACTTTTTGATGTGAGCACAAAGCCATTTTCTCTGTGCGTGCAGTATTTAGACTCTGCTTCTTTATCTATAACCATGACTCGTTTTTAAAAGTCAGACACATTTAATGAACATTTTTTACAGCCTGTGTTTTTTCACTATTAAATCCACAAACCCAAGTATTCTCAAAAGCGGAAGTGCAACAAAGCGTAGTGCAAGAAGTTTCAATGAGAACATGGTACCCTCCCCTCATATAGTGGCAACATATGTAGTCATACACAGTCATACATACTGTACATTTCACCATGTTGACACAGAAATTCATATCCTCATTCCTTGCCCCGCTTCCAGTCGTATGAACAGTTGCATGACATGATGTTGGTTTGTTTCTTTTCTGTTGCATTTGGTTTGGTTTTACTCCTGTGATGCACATATGAACATCTCTCTTCTGTATCGATTTGGACCCAGCTGCTGGGTTCGCTTTAGATTTGAGCTTTTGTTTTTGCTTTACTTTGGGCTTCGGGGTGGTTTGAGTGCAGGGTGGGGTGACTGGGGCTGATTTTCTTGTTTTGTTGTCGTTGTGTTTTTTGGTTGTTTTTTTTTTGTTTTTTTATTATTATTATTATTATTATTTAGTTTTTTTTCTTTGGTGTCCTCCTCATCATCCGTCGTCCATCCTCCAAGCAAGGATAGAGCCGCTCCTCCCGTTTTTGCCTCATCTTGTGCCGCATGAACTTTTGGTGGTTGGAAAATTCAAAGTTCTCCTCCTCATCAAGTTTGTGTTTATTTTTTGTGCCATATGGCTTCTAAAGAAACATCCTCCCCCCATTTTCGATACAACATAGGGAAATGAACGGCAACAAAATCTTTTCTTGCCATCATCCTTTTTTTGGCCTTGTGCAGGCAACCCCATTCTGTCTCAAGAAAGTTGTGTGTGAAAGAATGACTCCCTGTCTCCTCTCCCGAGTGTTACCCCCCCCCCACCCTTCCCCAGTCCATCCCGACTCACCCACCTTCTTTCTTTTAGCCTTTCTGCATATACATGTCTGTTTGAATGCAGATGGCATAAAAAGACTTTTATTGCCACAAAGTATATCTGTTTTTCTATTCTATCTGTTGCTCCAAGTAGAAGGCATTTGTGGCATGCACACTGTACTGGACTGTACTGCAGCTCTATAGACTAACTAATAACCCTTTCCCCAACTCCCCCCGCTTTTGCATGCATATGATTGGCATCCATTTTGTGTGCTGCTTCTTCTCCACCCATAAGTCCCAGGCTAACCCCCAGCTGGCTTCTACTACATGTCAGTGTGTGTTCAGGGCTACAGCGGTGGTCCGGGCCCACCGCTGTTACCTTCAGCAGCTCCTCCCTCGGAGGCGTCATGTGTTTGTGCTTGTGCCTGCTGTCTCCTGTCAGTGCCTCGTCTGTCTCTGCCAAACAGCCTGTCCTGTCTGCTGTATGTGGTCGTCTCGTAGTTGTGTTGTCTCTGTGTTTTCTAAAACTGTTAAACCTTACCTTTACCCCCTTTATCCCATGTGAGTTCCACAAGAGCGCAAATACGGAGTGTGCAGTGAGGTGACATTTGTGATCGTCCTCTGAAGAGCAGAATGTGTCGATCCCTTTTAGCTTAGCAAGTAAACAATAAGGCTAACTATATGCAGGGATGCACCAGCTAATAAAAACGGATTCCATAGTAGCCACTGGTGATAAATAGGAGATGTTCAGTGTAAAGAACAGCAAATAGCAAGCCAATTTATGATTTCATTTCACAGTGATTAGCAGCATTGTAGCTTGCCATTACCGTGTAATCCTAGCAATTCTGTGATTAATTTGTAATTATATTGTCATAATTGATGCAAATGATGAATTTCATAAATCCACAAGTGCAAGTGCAGTTTGATTTGTACATGGACCCAAAATCCTCTAAGACACATTCCCTTTAGATTCACTGTAAGCACATGTTATTCTTTTATTAGGCTTCACCAGGATAGATGTGAAAAAGATGGACTACAAATGGGATATGATAGATTTGACACGGGGGACATTTTGACCTGTCGGAACAGGAAAAGCACAAGTGCAACTACTACATGAATTATGTCTTTACTCCATTTACTGAAGCACTGCCCTGTCAGAGTGACACTGTTCATGGTCCTGAAACTCTTAAACGAAAGAGAGCTATTATTATTTTTAGCAGTTATGCCTGTGTTTTTCCTTTACTCTAACGTCAGCAGCCATTTTGCAGTGGCTCCAATACAAGCCAAGTTGTAGATCAGTCGGGATCATGAGGGTCGTGTCTTGCGGCAGCAGGACTACTCATCATCTGCTCAACACCAAACAACAGACCGACCTCCAAAATAACATGTTGTCTCTGTATGTCTCTGCAAACCACAGATACATATGTAATTTGCCATGGATCCACTTCTGTCTTTCCGCAATTGACAGGAGGATGGGTATATAATGTATTTACAAGATCAAGTAGTTTGGCCATTGTTATCTCATCTTTTCACTCTATTACTCTATTAAACAAAGCCCTGGTATCTTTCCCTTAACCTAACCAAGAGCTGCCAGCGCCTAAACCTAACCTTAAAAAATGTTAAATAGTTACATATGAGCATAATTTCACAATTGAAAAACGCCATGACCATGATACACACATCTAGAAATGTTGATATGAAACAGATTTATGGTTCAGAAAGATCACAGATCACGCATGTCCGTGTTTTGCAGAAATGTATAATGGCAACATTTTATTCTGGCAACTGGGTTGAACAGACAGAGTTAGCAAATAGCCAGTGAACCTAGTGGAGCATTTAGTAGCTAAAGAGAGCGATACTATGGCCTTTAGGTGTTAATATGGACCAAAGCAGAGCTAAAAGTCTGGACTTGTTTGCCAGGTGGACAGAAACACGACTCACAATGAATGCTAACGTTACTACGTGTCTGTTGGATGTGTAAATAAGACAGAGTTTGATATCACTTTCCTCATATGAACTTAATAAGTTGACAGTAAATCAATGCAGGGCTAGACTTGGGGGAAGAATGTTTTCATCACTGAAGAAAACCAATGTTGACAGCTGGTAGGAGGTGGGACACAAAATCAGGTGGATGGATGAATGTTTTGCCTACTCGTCCATTATGCCAGTCTCCACACTCACACCTACTTCCTGTATTGCTGCTGAGCAGAAACATACAGGTAGGTTCCTTTCAGCTCTTTGAACGAATGAATAATGCTGTCGTTTTTCTAGAGAGGACAGCCTCCCACAAATCTCTGCTAACAGGGTAACTGTTGCACTCTACATGGCAGTCAAATAGATCATAAAAAGATTGTGTGTTTAATAAAAGTGGCCATAAATGATCCATGCGCCATCACTCCATCATCCTTTGATGAAGTGGAACACAGATCACAGAGCAGATGTAACTTATAGATGTGTCCTCGTGTCACTGGCCCCCGGGTAGGTAAAGTTGCCAATCTGTAACTCAAAATAATATAAGACTGGAAGCATGGATGTAATGTCGTGTGATTTCTTCATTATGGTGCATGAAGAGTCTGGACATGCGTAGGGTACAGAATGAGGTATGATAGGCATGGATCACTGGGTTTCCCTGTGGCATCAGCTGTGGCTTCCGTCAAGCCCCGTCGGGCTGGCTGTCACTTCAGCACAGGCCCCAGATCAGTTTAAAGGTTATTCAGCTGACACATGTCCGCCGAGTGCAAAGGTGCAAGCTAATGGCTGTACAGCAAATCGACCGGCTGACAGGGCCAAGTCGCCACGGCTGCTGGAGATGCCAATTTAATATGCCAGACTGCGGCCAGCCACATGATGACGGATTAAGAGCTATCTGCCATGCGCCGTGGCTTCAGGACACCCCTGAAGGGAACTCTTCCTCCAGCCAGATGTAGTTCTGCACCGTTGAACCTCTCTGCTCTTTGGAGCTCTAAATGGAACATTATGCAACTTTTAGGATGGAAGTGAATGTCCATCTGTGAGAAATTAGACTTCTCTTGGCCGGGGTGTGCACACACAAGATAAGATAATTTAATGGCAGGGTAAAGTGCTTTTTAAGGTACATCTTTCTAGAAACTCAGCCATTGCGTCGCACTCCAATATAATCCCTGGCATGTCCCTTTAAGTGTGTCCACACTGAGAATCTTGTGTGTTACTGGCTCTCTGGTAATCAGCTCCCTACCTGTAGTGGGTAGAGGTGAATTAATCTGCTACAGCAGGTCTCTGCATACAATGCATGCAGCTACAATGGGATTTCAGGGCCCCAAACCACTGACTCACCCACAATTTGCTGCGTCGAAATCCCATTGACTCAGTTCATCCATGGCTGGTGCTGCTGGTGCACGGGCTTTCCGCTTTTTATGGTGTAGCGCCGTCAAATCCTCGACACACGCCGGGATTCATCTCCATTCGGAAGCCTCAGCAAACAGTGGATAGACACGGGGATCAGACCAGGAGAGGGAAAAGAAGGAAAAGAGAGAGGGAGTAGAAGAAAGTGAAGAGAAACTGCTGCCTCAAGATTTCTGCATCTGTAGCCTCCAAGCTGCTGAGGTAGTCAGTCAATCAGCCATTTACTATAGTACCTATATTTACTTAATTCCTTTTCAAAGGCCTGCACAAGTAGGCAGCAGATGCTGTTTTTCTTGTATGAAAGGAGGAGTAGATATAAAATTCAATTTGTTTCATGCCGTTGTTTTGGTAGTTTAAAATTATTTCTGTCCACGCTGCTGCTCTTTACAATCAGTTTTTGTTATTGATGCCAAGACTAGTCAGTAGGCGCCGGCACAAAGAAATGCTTATTAATCAGATGTCGTGACCCCCTTTCCTTAAAAAGAAAGAAAACATTATAACAGACTGTAGGTCTAGTGGAGTGGAGAATTATTTACCAGCCAGGCAGAGGCTTAGAATAAAATCCCCATCCATCTTTAGGAGTGCAGAAAACAAACGCAATCTGGTTAAGCAAACCCATTAGAAACTGCAGTGTTTGTCTGGTTCAGAAATGCAGCAACGCTTGTGTAAGAGCTTACACAGGATTAAAGTGTTTACCAAAACATCAAGGTCCTCTGCACTGACTTTACTGGGAGACCCTTAACTGCAGCGGTTTCCCCTCCTCACCGAAGTGTTTTGTTGATTTAGCGCAAAGCTAACAGTCGCCGAAAGCTGTTAGCCAAGAATGGAGCGAAAGGATGCAAACAAGGCCAAGACAACAAGGGCAGAGATAGATAAATGAGGTCTCCAATGAAATCACTTCCTCTGTGCTGCTGTTGTTGATTTTAGTTAACAGGGCTATGAGTTAGCTCTGTGACTGGAATATTGTCTGAGTTCTATGCAACATGAGCAGCAGCTTTTAGTAGATGAGGGGAACCATTAACATTGAGGGAAAATGAAAGCAAAGTTGATTTTACCTGCAATATTTGTTTTAGTTTGTGTTGCATTATTCAGTGTGGCTTTTATTTAATTTTCGTGCTTTTGAAAACCGTCATTTTTATTGTTAATTCGGTCAATGGGTAGTTTTAGTTTTAGTCAAAGGCCGTGTCCTCACTGAACAGGATGTTTTGCAAAATGTTCCTCGTCCATGTTTCGTCTTCTCATCCACACGCAAACAGGGTCACTAAGACCGAGATGTCCTACATATCTGTAACAGCAGATGTACTGTATAGGCTACTGGTTTCTTCACTTGAGGTTGGCCCCAGCAATTCGGATTAACTTGCACGTTAAGTTGACGTTGCTGCTCAACATCATCGACGGGTAAAAGCCTCAATATTAGTCGATCCACAGCATCTGTTGTTTAAAGTCAGCCGACGGTTTGTTTGTTCGTTTTTGCATTCTCGTGTGTGCAGAGATATTTTGTAAAACACAGTTCACGTGGACAGACCGGAAATGTTTGTTTTAGAAAAAATATCTTCATTAGCGTACACTTGGCCATAGTTTTTGTTAAGTATAATAACCCCGGTATCATCCTAGCAGACATTACTGCGTTCTTCTGCAACTCCTGCCAGTCTGGGCCACGGTTGGCCAGTCAGGAAATCCACATTTAAGGTGTCAGTGTTGATAATCCACAGTCAGTACAGTGTGACAGATTCCGTATTCCCTCAATAATGCTTAACTCATAGAGGACAGACACTCTGTTTTTGCTTAATAAATGAGGTTTCTGTAGGCGCCCTGCACAGGAAGACCCAAAACTAGATATGTGAAGACAAATGTGCCTCTCACATCTCCTTAAATTCATCAGAAGCACAAATAAACGCAGCACCCTGTGCCCTCTTGTGGAACTCCGCCCCAGACGCAGTGTTTACCTGTCAAGCAAAGGCTGTTGGTTATGCACATAACACAAAGCATCTAAACATTTAATAAAAAAGTAGCTCATTAATTATCAGTCTGCTACGCCCCTTGATTAATTAGCGAATGCAGTGGGCCTAAATGCCACATAATGTTGGTTATACATCACCCATGGTGCACCTTCTCCCCTGTTAACTGCTGATGAATGGTGTCTTTTTTTCTGCCTGAGAAAATATCCCACAGCCCTTGGTGGCAGTGACCTTTCACTGACCTTTCACCCTTCTAAATCCCTTCCCCTACCTGACCCATGGCTTGCTGTATTGTTATTGTATATTACTCTCCCTAAATGCAACTTACTTACGCATGCATTAACCCAACTTCTTATAGTGGAACTAAAATCCAAAATAAAACCATGTCTGATTTACCTCTCTTTTCTGACGTACATCCAGATTGCACGCCCTGTCCTGTGTTTTAAAATACTAACAAGAGAAATGTATTAAAGTAACTAATAATAAAGGCTTTATTATTAGTTAAACGAAGGTGGTGACATTTTGCCTATAAACTGTCCCCCCCTCTCTTTGTCTGCCTCAGTGTGTGCTTTCTGGTTGTTCATCTTTGATAGTGTGACAAATTTAATGCCTTTCTTTCTTGCTTGCAAATCTGTTTTATTTTTTGTCTTTTGTACATATATGTTAAGACACATATATGTGTATCTCTGTTTTCTTTCTGAAAATGTTCAAATTTGAAATATCTGCTAATTTGCTTAGAATTACTACTGCCAATGTTTTGATGATTTTCTTCCCTAATTAGAATGAAACTTCCTCTTTTCTCTATGAATTAACTACTAATTCATGAACAAAAGGAGCTTGTTTGTTGTTTTCTTCTTTCTTTCTTTTTTTTTTTAAATGATTGGGTATCGCAACCAAACAGCTGTAGCGGAATTACAAATTCACGGTTTCATAGAGAAAAAAGAGAAGATAACCTCCAAAGTGGACCCTCACTATCTGTGAAAACTGTTCCAAACTGTTTCTATGCTGATCTATACTATTTTTCTGTTACTCAATAGCTATATCTCTGATTGAAATTTGGATCTAATCAATGAATGAGTCGATTAATTTGTGCATGGCAAAGAAGTTGCAGCTTAGGGTTTGTAAAACTGTCAGTGTTGAGAGTGCTGTTCTCTTTTGTAGATGGGCATGTATATGCTCATTGTTTGTATATCCCCATCCCTTCCTTACAGCCAAAAGCTCTAATGCCGCCCGACCGCTTCGTGCCGCCTTTACATGGACATGGCAACTGATGTACACGTTCACCCCCATCTATGTCATTTCCTTCCTAGTATGTTCATAGGTCCCACCCCGTTTCACATTCCCTCCTCCCGAACCCTTTACGTATAGATTCTAAGATATGTACAGTCATCCATTTGTTCATAACTAATGAAAGTCGAGCAAAAAAAAAGCAAACAAAAAAAAAAAAAACTGAAAAGAGTCGTCTAATCAGGCTGTAGATATTTACGGAGAGACTTATCTATCGAAGCAAGAATTATAGATATACAGTTTTCTTTTTTATAGAAAAATAAACAACTATCAAAAGAACCAAAAAAAAAATAAATAAATAAATCCTGAACAGAATGGTGAAGATTATTTTTCATGTCATGATGTGTGGATGTATGTGTTGTTGCCTCCCTGTACCATCCTGTCTAAAAAGAGAAATATATACTAATTAATCAGACATTGTTAAAAAGAAACTAACCTAACTTGTCCAAAGGCATTCTTACACAACTTTCTTTTGTAAATTTTTTTTTTTCTTCCTGCCAAAATCATGCGGGCAATTTGTTGATGTAAGTTGACAAAACTGATGGTATGCTTTCTTCCTTTGAAAACTGTTTTTTTTTTTTTTTCTCCGTAGGCTTTTATGATTTTCCAAGCTGACTTTGTTTTCCGTTTTTTTTGTTTTTTGTTTTTTTTTTACCTGTGTTTTCTACTTACGTACTAATCCCTTTCTGGATAGCTCTATCTGTGGCTTTACTTTGTGAATGTTTTTTTTACAATGTTTGCTCTAACTCTGAACTCTTTTTGCAATGCCTTAATTATTGTTTGGTTTCCTTCATTTTCTTTTTTTTTTTTTCTGTTGTGTTCTTTTTCTTTTATTGTTCCAAAAGGTTTGCATCTCTTTTATAGTGCCCTGTTTGTGAGCCTTTGCAATGTATAAACAAGCCACTTTGGCAAGAGGATAAGCAGCTTCAAGAGACGTCTGAATGTTTCACACTCTTTGTAGTCGTCAAACAATAGGTTGTGCCAATAAAGCGTGCAGTATTATGCGTTTCAAAATGGATTAATCTTAAATAAGTATGTAGGATGTGGAAATGTGGTTAAGTCTCCAGATCCTTAAATATCTCTGTCGTTCTAAGTCTGAATGAGTGATGTTCACTCCAAAGTGAAGAGCACAAGCTGTTACAACAAGGAAGATAAAAACAAAAAACGAATACGAATCAGCAAACATTCAGGTGTTCTTGAACTGCCAGGTGACTTTGTGCCATTGTGGTAACTGTAGGGGTCAAAAGGCAAGAGGCTAGGGCAAATAGGGGAGCCCACTAATGCTAGGAGTTAATTTACACTCGCTAACAAGCAAGTGAGTTGTGACTTTTTTTGCCGGTACAGTTTTCTTTTCCTTCGTATGTCAGGGCTCTAACAGATCTGTTCAGGTTTTTAAGAGGCTCGTATAAATTATTTGGACTTCTAGTTTCCGTCTTTTTTTTTTTCCCCTTTTCTTTTTCCTTTTTTTTTTTGTTTTGGCTGTTTTTAAGTTTTGTGATGCAGCAGTTTAGATTTGTTTGCCCCGTGTAGGTCACGGGGGTTAAACACCGCTTCACTGAGCAGCCACTCGGAGCACTTTCTCAGTTAACTTGCTTTCGGGCCCCGGCGACTTGCACTTGAATTGCAAACGAATGCTAAAACCTTCTGCTTCTTTTATCCACAGAGCTCAGAGTTTGTGAAAAAGGATTTACACTTAGATAAATTAAAGAAGCCTCTTAAAACCTGAACGAGTCATTTATGTGGAAAAATATGCAGCAGTATCAGATAGAGCTTTATTTGCGCGAACATATGCACATAATTCACAGTTTATTTACAGTCGTGATAAATGATGTGTGTAGTGCACATGCAGACTAGTTTCTAGTTTAATATATTGTAGTCCTAATAAAACACGCTGCTGTTTAGGAGTTACTATGTGGAGTCGGTTTAACGTGGCTCACCCTTGTGCATCCCTCAAAGCCTTTTGATGCAATGTATACTTTATTTATGGCTGTTGTTTTCTTTCAGTTTGGGTCTTGTTTGGTTCTGAGTTTCATTGTTTTTGCACTGGTACAGTATTTTTTTTGTTCTTTCTTTCTCTCTTTGTTTCTCTTGAGTTGACTTCCTCCCTATGTTGAGCTTTGCTTTTTACGTTCTTTGGTTACTGATTCTTTTGCTGTCTGACTGCTTCTTTCTGCCTTGCTGATGGAACACTTTCTGCTCGCTCACTTGCTCTTTGTTTCTCTGTCTCACTTTTCCAGGAGGGGAGCTAGTCATCCCCGTGCTAGTCGAGGACCCCATAGACATCCCTTCTGTATCCACCCGTTCTCCCTTCATCCCCCTCCCCCCAACCCTCCGCCCCGTCCTCACCATTATTGAGACCACCAAAGAATCCTTGGCCATGGCCACTGAGGCGGGGGTACCTTGCTTGTCGGACCGAGGCAGCGATGATTGTGATGATGGTGATGGTGGTGATGGTGATGATGATGATGATGATGATGGCATGGTGATTTCGGGGTTTGGCTCTGGCGAAGCTTTCGACTCTAGCCTGCCCCCGACTGACGATGAAGATTTTTACACCACCTTCTCCCTGGTAACAGATAAGATCTTGACAACATCGGCCTATGAAGGCGGCTACAAAGCCCTCGCGCCCAAGTGGGAGGCCAAGGACTTGAGGCCTAGCAAAGCCTCTGAGGCAGGTAGGACTACACCCACCTCGCCTCTGCCCGACCTCCGAGGCACGCCACCGGCGGCGGTCCCCTCGGACACGCCACCGAAGCTGCCTGCCGGGAAAATGAACAACCGCGAGGTAAAACCCCCGCAGCCGGACATAGTCCTGCTGCCCCTGCCCACGTCCTTCGATCTGGACGGAACCAAGCCACGGGGCCCCTTCATCACCTCGCCCATGCTGCGCACAGTGCCCGCCGCCCTGCCCACGGTGCCCGGCATAGTGCGACGGGTGCCCCCGGGGGCCTCAGAGGTGATCCGGGAGTCCAGCAGTACCACGGGCATGGTGGTGGGCATTGTGTCGGCCGCCGCCCTCTGCATCCTCATCCTCCTCTACGCCATGTACAAGTACAGGAACAGGGACGAGGGTTCCTACCAGGTGGACGAGACACGCAACTACATCAGCAACTCAGCGCAAACCAATGGCGCTGTGGTGAAGGATAAAACACCCAGCGGCAGCGCCAAAGGTAGCGGCAGTAGCAAGAGACCGAAAGACAAGGACAAGGAATATTATGTATAGAAATCAAGTCATTTCCCAACACATGAAAAAAATAAACTGTTTGGAACAAAGATATAAACACTTAGACAGTACCATATTGGCAACTGTGATTTAAACAGGAGGAAATCTCTTGAGAACTCAACACATAATGAGTCACTGAAACATTTACAAAAGAACTACGGCTTACGGAAGCACACTTACTATTGTAAGCATTACAGACAGACAATGCAGTGCAACTTCATTGGGACTCGACCACGGACCTTTTTAACGAGTCCCTGCTGGAGACATTTAGCAGTGTGAATAACATCACTCGGAACATCCACACGACCCCAAGTTGACTGTCAGAGGTGTGTGATCCTTGGAGTTCTAACGACCTTGTCCATTGTAACCCTGTAAAATACGATCACTGTCATTTCGGCCATTTTGAGCATGCATGTGAGGTGTATGTGATGTGGTGCTGGCATCTGTGTAAGTGAGGGACCTCAAGAAACAATGATTGTCGGGAAAGTTGGAAGTCAAAACATGATTTCGCATTACAAAAGGTTTCATTCAATGTAGCTCTCATGGATGAGATTTGAGGTAAAGTGTATGTGTACTTAAAGTTGTCTTTAATTTCCTTTTTAATTTATTAATTTATTAAATTTAGGACTTTTGTTTTTGTTTTGTTTTTTAAGGATGATGTCCTGTCAGAGTTGACTAGGCAGTGTGATACGGTAATGTATCTCAGTGTTTTTGTCCCTCTCTCCCCACTCAGATAAGCATTGGACCGCTATGCATGGCATCCAAATTCAAGATGGTTTTAAAGTGTGCAGGATCCAGGCAAAAGGCTTCATTGTTATTTTTCAGATTTTAAAACTTCCTCTGGTTTCGTTTCGCTTTTTTTGGTCCAGTTTTCTTTCTTCTCACATTTCCTGAGATTCTGTGGCAAATGCATTATCATAATTTGTGTCCGGAAGAGATTTAATTGTTGTAATCTTTAAAAAAAAAACAAAAAAAAAAAACCCAGGCTAAAGACCAGTGTGAACAAGTGTAATTCTATCTGTTGTCACAGACGACTGTGTCAAAAACAGCAAATATGTTTACATATTTTATTACATCATAGCCGTTGTGCTTTGCAGGTCAATATTGTACAGAAAATTCAAGTTTCTGTTGGGTTTTTTTAATCCTCTTCTTGTATAGACAGACCATTTGATTTGATTTTACTGCTGTAGCAACATGACAAAAAATCATTTTTATTCGTTTGCCAGGAACGCCTGGAGATAAAACATGATGTGCACAAGACCATTTGTTTAGGCGGGGAGCAAATGTTGTTAGATTAGAAGTCTAGTCTCTCAGGATGGTGTTTCTCTGAGTCGCATGAATATTTGACCATGGAAAGCTGTCAATCAGATAGGAAACTCCTCCCTCAGATCTTGTATTAGGGACTCCTCCTTATTCTGAAATTACTTTCATGTTATTTATTTTTTTATTGGAAATTTAAAAAAAAAAAAAGAGAACAAGAGAATAAAGACAGATTATGATGGATTTGGAGACCTTTTGCTAGCACCTTACTGACTTACTGGGGTTTGTTTGTTTTTTTTTCTTTCTTTTTTTTAAAAAAAAAAAACTGTGATGTACGTCAATGTTTTTCGTCTGCTCAACTCGTCTTTTTGCATTTAATTTACATTTTTTTTTCTGTTATTGTGTATCTTAATTTCATGTCTCATTTTTATGACATTATCTTCTGGCAGTATGTTGTTTTTTTTTATTTAATTATTTATTGCTGAAGTTATTTGTTCTCATTCATTTTCATGCAAATCAGTCAGTGTGTACGTTCACTTTGGTTTTTTTTGTGTTGGTACTTGGCTTTTTCAACCAGTTAATTATTGTCTTATGCTCCTTTGACTCCAAACAATTCCCAGAAATAAAAAAAAATGTTGTTCCCAAACTTTTTGGATGTTAGAGTGCGGGTGGCTGTCACTCCGTGTTGTGGCACAGGACACGGTGAGCAGATGGAGACAGATATCATATTCGCAGAAAACTATTCACCAAACCACAATCTCTCATCCATTCGCTATCACTTCAGTGATTTCCTTTTATACCAAAAAGTGGTATCATTTCCATTCAAATGAAGTCCAGAGCACAGCAGCTCAACAGTATCATTTACCTATAGATGATTATGCAAATTCATACACTGTTCAACGATGCAACAAGAGAAAAGGGAAAGGGGGGAGAAACCGGTTATTAAAGGGTCCAGAGTCTTCACAACAGCAGAGGAATGGCTTTAGGTTTCTTTAGAGTCAGGTCTTTGTGAGAGTGCACATCCAAATGAGATTCTCCAGCACCATATGGCCAGGTTATGAGCTACTCAATGGCAGCAGCACCTGCTTTCCCAGCTCGTTTTTACACTGTCCATATTTCGTGCAAATGGGCCTTCACAGAGCTGGTCATTAACTTGCAATAGCCCATTGATGTAGGATATCAGAGGAGTGTGTGTGAGTATATCCAGCTCACACAATGACTACATATTAACTCATTCATCCTGCCACAGGCAATGGGAACAAGAGGGCCAGCAGGGATTCGTTCCACTGAGGGGCTGATTTTACATTATGAGGCAGACCCACATATTACGATTGATTTTCCTTTTTATCCAAAAATGTGTGGAAATTTGTTCTGCTAAAGTCAACATAATAAAAAGTTAATCTGTGAGAAAACGACATTCATCTCATCAAGCAATGATGTTTAACCCACATTTCGTTTTACAGCATACACGTGTTTCCAGAAGTGCGGTGTTGTGATGTTTGTTTGCTATAAACTGCACAAAGGTCTGATGTCAGGGGTTGGAAAATAAACCCCCATGTTAGCTACGAGCGTCCAATTAAATGATTGTGAGGTTGGATGGTTCGGCACTGAAACCAGAGGAAGGTAAGGCAGCTCGCACTGGGTGTTATGGCTGCTTCGTGACTATTGTTAAACTTTATCTGGTTCTATTAAATGTTCTTATCAGGTAATTAGCCTGACATATTTTAAACTGAGTAGCTACGTTTAGCCAAATGTGGCGATCAGGCGGGCGCTTTCGCCTTTCTCTACAACCGATAACTTACTGAATACTGTACAGAAGCATAAAGAATGGGTTTGACGTGAAAAATAAAGTTCAAGTTTGTGAAGTGCAGCTACCAGCCCCTTGACACACATTCTCAGTCCTGCTAAAGCTGGCTTTACAGCTCCACGATTAGCATTAGCTTCTCCAGCTACATTCACAGAAGTCTAATTAAAGTCAGGCCCGTGGTAATTAAGTGTATAACTGGCCGCAGGTTTGCCCTCGCATTACGAAGTGAAAATGGCGGAAAATGCTCTCATGAACAATGGATACTTTTGTGAGTTTCTGTGATACATATGGTTTTGAGTAACTACCACAACAGTTAGAGCCCACATGAAATATCACTGATACATTTCCTTTTTTAAAATAGTTTATTATTTACTCGATATGGTCTGCCAGTCTACACCAGCACCGTAAACAGGACCGGGTCTGGAAATTGGTTTTTGGATAATACTGTATTAGCTGCAGGTGTTTTAGCTATTTCTTAAAGTGTATCCATTAACATGGCTTAACCTGAGTCTCTGTTGTTTTACTGATACTGACACGTCATTTAAATGTCTTTAAATCTCTTAAGTAGAAGATTATTTAAGTCTTGTTTATGTCTGTGCGTTTGTCCAGAAGGGCCTGGGTCGGTCGGTACTTCTGGCACCATGCCGTCAGGTTTTACAGTTTTTTTTTTTCTGAGCCGACTGCCCTTCGCTCAGTCACTCGATATCTATCTGGTCCAAAAGCATCACATCTCGCGTAACAGCGGTAATACCTTCCTACCTTTGTTTCTGAACTGTCAGAGCTGATTTGCGATCGGCAGCGTCTGTCAGATACAGTTGGCGTCTGAACCAACATTATAGGCGTCTGGGATGTGAACCTCAGTCTAATTGTACTCGTACGTTACTGTAAGAACATTAGATGCCACCCAGAAACCAGAAAACTGTAACATCCCAAAAACGTGACTGTGAATCCTGTTCAGAATTTCACAAGGAAAGAGCTCTATGACATCTTGATGATGAAAAAAAGTCATTTACCGAAGAAAACACGAATTCTATGAAGCATTTAACATGACATTAAAAGTAAGAGAAACAAAAACAAGCAACAGAAAGTGTAACGACAGCGTGAATCACCACTGAAAGAAACAGAATGAAAAAAAAAACAACATTGTTCTAGTGTAGTAAACATTTCCTCACGTAACATAATCAATATATACTTGTAATTAATGTTTTGATCATAATACGAAGCAGAAAAAGCTCAATGAAAGTGACAGAGAGCTGAAAGGAATTAGCTGTTTTCACAACCATTTGTCACTTTCACATTTCCACCAGCAGGGTGCCAGCAGAGGAAACATATCCATTTGATATTCACAACCCATTTGCCTACACAGTTGTTGGCTGACAAAGTTTATTGATTGGATTTTATGTGTAGCAACTACTTTTCCTTTTAGTCAAATTAGTAGAAGTAGATTACATCAATCCCGCTGATGTCGACTGGATAATTCATATCTTAATTGACAGAAAAACAATTTACATTTGCTAATGGCTTTTCCAAATGGATTTGTGCGTGTGTTTCACTGCATTAGCTCTGCCTTTGCCCCGTATAGGGTCTCTGGAACGTCAGCAAGGGAGTAACCCGGCTCCAATTCATGCATTTAAAACCTGACAGTTGACCTGCCATGAAATTTTTACTTCAACTAATGAACTGGCTAATTCCACTTAAACATTTTATGGCGTGTTTTTCCCTTCACATAAACAGCGGCTTTATAAGAGCGATACATCAGGTCTGTCAGTGATTACAGATGAAATCTGTTTTTGTTGCTTCCCACACTGAGACAGGGTGCTGTAAAACATCCCGAGCGCTGGGAATATCTGCAGCTGTAGCATTTTACGGCTCTTCGGTATGGATCGGAGACATGCAGCTTTTTTTTCTCTCTCGGTAAAGATTCAGGAGAGATGCTGTATCCTCCACGGACCAAAGCAAAGCAGCTGTGAAGGCGATGGTGATCAGTCCTGACAGGTAAAATATGAGCCTGCTGACCTTAACTCCAGCGTTATGAAGGGCACACACACACACACACACACACACACACACACACACACACACACACACACACACACACACACACACACACACACACGCGCAAACCTCAAAATGAAGTGTGTGTGTGTGTCTGGATGTGGGCGTGTGTACGCATTAGGCATGCTTAAGCCACATCAAAGTTGAAACACACACACAAAATGGCATAGCGGTTACACAAGTGAGCGTTAAGCATTGTCATTCATATTCATATGTCTCAGCGGGTGCACACGGTGATACATTAGCAGAATAGTCAGGTGTATATATGTGCACTTAATTCACTTTTGCGTCTCCCAGTGAGGAGCACCCCTCCTCTTATTCTTCCGCTCCATCACTCAGCAGCCAAAGCTTTCAGTTAGCTCCTCAGCCCTAATTAACTGCCAAGATATGAATGCGCTAATCTGGCCTCTAAATCTTCAGTTCCACTGACAAAAGCTTTTACAGGCTGTCACAGCTGCATGATAAACAGCAGGGCCGCTTCCTCGCCCAGTGGACACAGTGCCATCTAGGGACCAGGTCTGGCAGCTCAGGATTGTAGGGAACGCATTCACTTTCATACATAATGCATTCAGTACATGTTAAGTATTAAATCTTGTTTTTGGAAGAAAAAAAACAAAAAAAAAAAAAAACATCAAAATCTAGTGTAATTTTGAGCTATTTGTTAAAGTGCACCTACTAACGTAGCCTGCGCGAACTCTGTAATTTCTCGGGTATTACAGTGATATTACTTTAAATGGTTGCCTCTAAAAAAAAAAAAAAAAAAAAAAAAAAAAAAAGACCAGTTTTTAAAATCATCAAAGTTGAAGTAGGTTGATTCGCCCGAAAGTGTCTGTGTGAATCACCAAAACACTGCTCCAGTCACTCTGCAGTCAGGTGCATCAGCAGGCTTGTTAGGACCGAGCCTGTATGGTGCCAGTGGAGGGTGCGTGAGTACGTGGCTGCGCATTTATACTGTATGTCTGTGTCTCTATCTGTATGTGTCACCGAATGATGTTGAAAACTGTGTGTCTACGCGCCCTGTATCTGCTACCCAGGGAGACCGGCCTCCAATTCAAGCTTGACAGTGTGATTGGATCCTGTGAGAATCCCAATGAAGCAATGAGTATCTCAGCAGCAGCTTGTCTCCCCAGGGCCCCAGCACACGCACAGGCCGGCCCCGGCCCTGTCTGTTCAGGCCAGACAGAAGGCAGGGCGGCATGGAAACCACAAAGGAACAAGGGTAAGTGAACTTCAAGCAGTTTGAGCTGCTGTGAAGGTGACTGCAGCCACAACCGGCTGTAAAATATGATGTGATTATAAGCGATGATGACAGATAATATTTGAAGATGAGTCACGGCCGCTGTGTCTGCTGCTAGAATCAGACGTGCTGTTTGTGAATTCATACATTCACAAACTGGATTTCATTTTAAATTTTTCTTTTTAACAAAGTTTATATCCGATTTTTTTGTCGATCACCGTATAAACGCATTTGGACCAGAGACACTCCCCCACCCCCCGCCAACATCCAGAGGGCATACAACGCAAACCATAGAAGAAAGCACAAACATACAAATGTAAAGGAATACATAAATAGATCATGTAAATGAATAAATAGGTAAATAAATAAACATGTTGTTAGGGGTCTAGAGGTCTGTTATTATCAAGGGCATGCAGGCACAGGACAGAATGCAGAAAAAAAAAACACTCAGGTATGTCAAGAATCCATCCAATGCTTCAGTTCTGTTGCTCTTGGTTACGTACAAATGTACCAAGACTTTAGTCAGCCGTAAAGTTATCAGAGCCTTGAGCATCAACACGACTAACGAGAGGTTGCCACATTAACGTGCTAAACTTCTCAGCTGACCCTCTAACAGTATACCTTATCTTCTCCAACTCAACAAAGTACAACATGTCCCTAATCCATTGTGCAAACGTTGGAGGATTACAATCAGCAGGTGACTGGAGGGAGGTGAGGGGTACAGTATACCATCCTCCTTGCGAACCTTGTTAATCAGAGAGACATGAAGAAATCCTGCCTGGATGAAGTCAGTCCACTGCATTAAACGCACAGGTTATTACTTTAATACACAGTTACAAAAGGGCCGTCGGAGCAGGGAGGGAAAGAAGATAACAGGGCAAAGTGGAATTGTAGAATTAGAAATTAGAAAGGCGTCCAGTCCTTCGGGAGGCGTTCACCTCAGTGAGCGTTTCAGGCTTTAGACACAACTGGAAACGTCCCTGAGGTGTTTCAGGTTGTTTAATAGGCGGTCGTCACCGGTGTTGGAGAGTAGTGAAGCTGTACTTTTTGCTCTGAAAATTGTCATTTTGAATTTGTTTTGCATGTTATTAAAGTGTTTTAGAATTGGCAACGTGCTGCTCCACAGTGTCATTTCTAAGGCCTTCTATATGTTTTCATAGTATGTGAGGGGAAATGGTGTGGATGTATCGCTGCGGTGTGGTGATGTGGGAGTTGGGGGCTGCTCTCCTTGTGGTGGGGAGGTGGTCCCATTCTCATCATGTGACTCAACCCTTTTCAAACTATTTTTTGAAGAAAATGCCAATTATCACATTAGAGCAGTGTGATAACAGGTTTCACTGTTACTTAATCTAACAAAAACTTATCTCCACACATTCTCTTTGACACCCTACGAGAAAGTTTAAAAGAGTTTTGTTCAGAGCTGACGGAGTCTCTATGTAGATAAAACCTTGTTGTTTTGTGTTACCATACCAAATAAAGCTAGGGAGGCTGGTGGTTCTGAGAATGTATCACTGGTTTTGGAAAGCATATCAAATATTATTTGCCAAAATTTACATAACTTGGGACAATCCCAAAACACATTCATTAAAGTGGCTTCGGGGCTGCTTGCAGCGGACATATACGGGGTCTGTATTTGATGCAAATTGGGATCATTTTAAACAGTACGTTTCATTCACACTGAAGAGGAACATATTCCCCCTCTCGTCATCAATCAAATGGTTTGTTGAATTCCTCTCCGCAGATCCCCCTCTCGCTGGCCTTTCAGGGAGTTGAGACTCGTCATATTTTCTGCCATTAATAAAGAATACGCGTCACCTGTCTCTTCGCTTCTGGGTCATGTTGCGTCATTGATTGAGTCCAGCAGTGAGCCGAGGGGCTGTGAAGGGAACACGTTTCAGGATGAGGAGCCGTACGTTTACACCTTAAGAAGTCCGACCTGGTCCCATTGTCTGACTGTTTCCGTATTTGTAAAGAAATACCGGGGACGTATATTGGGCATAATGACAAAATATTCTGAGGGGCTCTGCGAAACGCTACCTGCTCCGTCGCTTGCTCTCTAGCTCTCCTCATGATTTACCAACTTTGACACAAACTAATCCAGACTGAGCAAAAAAAAAAAAAAAAAACTCATTGTCAACTCAATAGATGTCGTCAAGAAATGCAGGCCTCAGGTTCAGACAGCCCCTCCCTACCCCCCACCTCCTTTCTGCTGCTATTTTATTTCATGTCTGCATCCACGTTTACCCATTTCCAGTTGAAATCAGCATCCAACAGAACCCTCCCGATTATTTACTGACCTAGTATAATTGAAATTTTGGGTTTAGGCTCTACCGACAGCTCTGTCATAATGATGTTTAACTCTTCACTGCACCAATTTTTAGCATAATTTTCCCACAGCTGTTCAAATCTCTCTAAGCTAGCCAAATGGTATTCCTGCTTGCTCCAGTTGGTCTCTGATATTATCTGATATTATCACAGCAGCTGCACAGAGCAGGTTTTGTTGTATTTGTTTTGTAGATTTCACCCAAAGCCTTTTTTTTTTCCTTTTTTTTCTCCAGAATCAGAACAGTATGAAATAAAAGTATAATAAGGTAATTGCAAACGTACACTGGAGGATAACAACGGGGGATTCAGAGCCGACTCTACCCAGGGTCTCATACTGTCAGTGCCGTTGTCCCGCCTTTGTGGGCAAATCACATATTCGTGTGTTGCGATGAGGGATAAGTGCTAAATGTGCGACTACTACGGGGCCGCCACTCGAGTCGGTTCACAACTGGGTCGTAACGGTTGCCGCCTGGTCGTGAGGCTCTCCGTGTGATTTAGCGCACGTCCTCGCAAGTGATGGCACTCGAGCGTCGCATGAAGGACGCGATGAGGCTCCCGCTCGCGGTGCCAGGAGAGGTCATTCTGGCACCGCGGCCAGCAGCCTGAATGACTGCTCCTCCGCACCTGTCTGCCATCAAACATGGAAATCACCCCACTCACTCCTGACTGTTGCATATTCAATGAGCAAACGTGGTGAACACCGCTTCATCTTATTTCAAAATGGGTTCTAAACACAAATTCTCGCACAACAAATGCGAAAAAAAAAAAAAAAAAAAAACACACCCCTCCCACCCCCCACCCCCTACGTTCAGGAGAAAATGAGGTTGGTACGGAGACTCAGCTGCAATAACCCTATTCACTTATTGAACGACAGCGGCTGGATACACTCTCAGCCTCCGGGCCTAAACGAAAAAGCAGAGCATGGCTGCCTGATTGAATGGGTTTGTAATGCAAGCCAAATAGGTTTGTTCTAATGGGAATCAGCCTCGGTGATGGCTGCAGAGACTTACGCCAGCACTATAACAGCAGTAAGCAGCGGTGGCAAACACCCCAGCGCTGTTTGACTGGCTGTGAGAGGCAGAAGCAACACTAAGGGGCTGCTGTGTTTACTAATGGCTGTTTTAGTGGGCTAATATTCAATGAGCCTTTACTTTAGGAAGCACCGCGTTAGCCGGGGAAGGTGTAAGTAGAATCTTGTTCGCGTCCGTATACAACATGTTACAGGCTGTGCTCATTCAGCTGTTTCGCACGTTTATGGCGTCTTCAGGGCTTTAAAATGAGACACCTGCCGTAGTGCTCTGAGGCAACACAACGACTGGATGCAGGGATGGTGGAGAGCCCAGCCAATAATATGAACCCTGGTTTGAAGGAATAGTTTATTTAGCCGAAACAGAGAAGCAAGAATAAATGTAAGAATTACGAGTCAGTTCAGCCAAGCGACATACTGTGGGAAACGGAGGTGTTTCGAGATGTGTGAATGAGCCACAGACCTGAGGTCAGCGCTGGTGAGAACGTTTTGGACCAGTGCAGAGAAAGCCTGCACCACAGACAGTTCTCAGTCCCCATACGAAAACCTCTGGCATTGTGTCCCGAGCTTGTGTAAAATGTTGCAGTTATTTTAGATGTAATGTCTTCTCATTGTTGTGAAATGAAATGAAATTCTGTTGTCCACTGGATGAGGATGGAGTGTGTCTGTGTGGACTAATCTATCTGTGGTATTTAACACCTGATTGCATTTGTGCGTGCATCGATCTTCCGTTTTATTTGATCGGAGTTGACTTAGGAGAGATTAGAGTCAGAGCTGTCCACCAGTGGAACATAAGTCATTTTACTCAAGTGCTGTACTTAAGTACAAATTTGAGGTACTTCCATTTCATGTACTTGTACTTTATCCTCCACTACGTCTCAGAGGCATTTTACTGTACATTTTACTCCACTACATTTATCTGACAGCTTTAGTTACTTTTCATCATTACAGTTTTCCGTCCCCTTCCTGTCCAGTGAAAACCACGTGTCTCCAAATGTGTTGACTGGTTTTGAATGTTTGTGAATTGAACTGAACTGGGTTGAGAACGCCCTCCTTCTTAAGCTAACTAAACTCTTGGATTCACCGGAAAATACACTGACACAAAGCTGAAAACAGGCATGGATTAGACTGCATGTATTAGTACTTTCATCGAAGTAAAGGACCTGAATAGCTCTGCCCCCGCTGTTGTCGACACATACTGTCATTACGCACTGACGTTACACACCTCAGTCACACCGAGGCCACGTTGATTTCCCCACTAAGAAGGCAGACGACATTTTCTCATTTCCTACCACGGCCTATTGTTTATCATGCAGCGAGACATACCCAGAGAGAGCGTCGGTGTGCCTGAAAGTGATTTTGGGCCCATGTTTGCGTGTGCTGATTGTCAGCTCTGAACATGCATCACCCTGCTAATGACCTGATTTCTCAGCCTTTCTGTATTCAGACAAGAAGGGAGAGACACAGTCAGTGAGTCCTCCTGAATACAGCTGCCACATTTCAAATAATTTTGAATGTTACGCCGCAATTTATTTTGACAAGCTCAGACAGACGTGTGTTAAGTTGCTCATGCATGTGCAAATGCAGATTACAGAGTCCTTTAACGCGGAGGCTTTATTTTCCTCTCCTAGAAAAACCAAAAAACAAAACAAATAAACACAAACCAGTGGAGAATTCTGAATGTATTCATTACCATCTTTCAACCTGACAAAGTGGAGTAAAGCTGGACTAATGATGGGGCAGAATGTAAATGGGGGAACTAGTCCGCTGGGAACAACGGGACTGATCTATGAGTTTGCATGTGTTTTGCAACCTAATATAGCTTAGATAAGCAGACACTTTCCAAGGGATGTACAGTATAAAGAAGCACATTAGGTTTTCTGTGAGTGACTGAGAGAGTCAATGCAACCAAATGTGATTTATTTAGACAAATGGGAAAATATCAATACTGAGATGAACGAGGAGGAGGAGGAGGGAGCAACGCTCCGAAATTACTCATCATTTTCCAATTCAAGTAAGAGCACAGGTTTGAGGCATTTCAGAGAACAAAAATATCGATGCTGAAACCCCGTCTGTTCTCATTCGACAGGTGAAATGGAAACCGCAAGAGCAAAGCAATTCCTAATTCTATATCACAACGCAATGTTGACTTGTCTCTTCCATTTTTTTCTGGATCGGTTGTGAACGCAGCCTCCGTCTGCATTTAGAGCTCAACCCCGTACGGATGCAGCTACGGTTGCACATGTCAGATAAACGTAGAATCGACTGTAAGGAGTAATCAGAGAAGCGCGGTCGATACGATTCTCCCCAAGAGTTGTTCAATATTTTCTCTGGACATCGGCTTTCCAAATGTACTTAGAACTTAAGAGGGGAAACCGGGATTGAGCGAAGGCTTAGTACAGCTTCGCAGCTCATTTTTGCTGTAAGCTTGGTTGAGCTTTGCTTTCCTCTGGATGCCTCTTCCTAAAACACAGGCACGCTTTGTCAGACTACACCTGTCATCTCCTGGACTGTGTGAAACACTTTCTTAGTTATTAAGTCTAACATAAACTCTTCTTTTTTTTTTTTAAATACAAGACTTTTCCTTTTTGAAAAATGATGTTAAAAAGATAACATTGCTTTTCACAGGATGTACAGTACACTGAAGTGTTTTAAAAAAAAAAGGAGAAAAAAAAAAAAAAAAAAGCCAAAACTCCCACACGCTTTGATTTTCATAAAGAGGGAAGACTACTTAGCTGTCAATTAATTTTTTTTGGGTCTCTTTGAATGTTACAGGCTGCGCTACAAAAGAAACCTGCAGAAGCTTTTAAAGAGGAGGAGGAGCAGCCTTTTAAAGAAGAGAGGATTTGTGTTGTACAGCTGGCACACACAAAGCTCCAAAAAAACAAAAAAAAAAACCCACAAGCTTGGATTTGGAAAGGTGCGCGAGATGTTTCATTTGGGAAGCTCGTCTTGTTTCAGATATAAAAGTTACTCCTGGGAAACTAAAGACTGGCTTGATTGTGGCGAAATAATTACTGCAAGTGCTGTTAGGTAATTTGCTCGAATTACTATTCAGCTGCTAAAAAGGCACCGACTACAAACAGCGGGTCATGTAGGATCGGGTCAACGGGCCGGCGTTTTCATTCCAGTCCTTGTATTCAGTATGTCCGCGGTGAGGTCGGTCAGAGACGGTTTGGTACACAGCCTTACCTTTCAAGAGTGTAATACACTGCAGCTCAAACAAGATTATGTACAACTTTGAGAAGTGTTTACACAGCAGGTACTGTGTTTACGGCTTTGAAGTCTAGCAGTAAATTAAAAGAGGACACGTCTCTCTCGGGTGGCTCCAGGTTCTCTGCGATGAACGATTTTTAGGAAAAAGCAAAACTGGGAAAAGCTGGAGTCTCTAGGCTGCTGCGAGGCAAACACTTCACTCCGAAAACAAGGGGACATCAAGTGTGCTTATTGAACGAGACGTTTAGCCGCATAGGGATTTATTTTTAGTGCATACACTTCTGATGCAATACATTACAAAAAATAGATATTTGTGCTTACAGGAGTTTCTTTTTACAAATACATACTGCATAGAACAAAGAAATACAAAGTCATACTATAGAAAATTGGTTGATTACATTAAAAGCAGTGGCAAAACTTTCAATCACAGATTTGTCACATTTTCATGATAAAGACAGCACAGGATGTTTGGAGAAAAGAACAAACTTGCATATTGTCCAAAAGGCACCAGAGCTCTCACTGAGTTTGTTTGAGTAGAGGCAGAGTAAAACATTTTAGCACAAAACACATTGGCATGATGGAAAGAGTGCTCATAATATAAACAATATGGAGCTGCTCCTGAGCAGCTCAAAAGCTACAGTAAAGACGGTAACTGTTTTGGTTTCCACCTGAATGTTTGAACCCTTTTTCAAATCCATAAAATACATTCACTTTAAGTTGTTATAAATAACATTTTGAGCACTACACAGTACTGTATTTTCTCTTTTACAGTGACAAAACTCTTTTCTTCTTCAGAGTACTTGTGAAAGTTAGCTGTAAAACCTCAGCCTTAGCCCTGCGCTCTCGAGCACCTTCAGTGATTGCCTGGTTGAGGTAGTCGAGGAGGATTAGTTTTGAGTGCAAGGCCTCCGAGTACAGTCAGGTCACTCTTTGTTCTGGATGAGCAGCGGGCAGGCAGGATCAGGTTCGGCTGTGAGCACCGTGTTGTTTGGGTTGGGACAGATACAGATAAAGGTTCACTTGAGGTCGGGCTAATCTGAGAGGGGTTTGGTCCCGTTCACTGCGGAGTCATCCAAGTCTGAACTGGTCAGGCGTTTGGGAGGGGCTGCGGCAAGGACAGAAAAAAAACGGAAAGATGGAAAGTCGCTCTGTAGCTATACACATCGACTGATAATCTTTCGTGTCAAAATGTGGAACTAAATATGATTCTCGCTGCCTGAAGTAACCGTGCATCCATGTACCGTATACCGGCACTAATGGTGAATAGCTGTAGATCACCATTTGGCCGCCATAAGAATTGGAGGTAAAACAAACACAGCAACAGAACATGTTCTTCTCTCACACTGTGCCAGATATCTGTAAGCAGCTTAGAGAAGTGCTACAAGTGATTTTGGCTGAGAGCCACTGGCAGTGCTACACACAGACACACTTTCAGAGCATCAATGAAAAGTTTAGTCAAGTTGAGCCCCGGTTGCCACGTTGAAACACCCAATGGAAATGTGACCGTTTTCCAACACTGCTGCTTATTATCATGTATTTCACAACTTCAGTTTCATAATGAAGATATATAAAGTGAGCTTCAGCAACATGGAAACAAATAACCAGCTCCAAATACGCATTTCTCTGAGGATATACGGTTAAACTGTCAGATGAATGAAGTGTAATGTAACAAAAATATTGGGTAGAAAACTGAATAAATAACCATGATGTGATGTGGTAAAATGACCTGGGTTTTCATTTGAGATGAAATCATCATTCAGCCTTGTGAAGGTGCGGTACAGAACATTTAAAAATAAACACATTCGTTGTCAAATTATCTCGCAAAGCAGACGTGCAGAAAAACAAGACCAGCATCATATCAGCGAATAGATAAGGTGTCAGAGCAGACTTTGTGCAGCTGCAGTATATAAATACTCACAAAATGTGTCAGATCTCAGCGAGCTACTCAGGAATGTGTTGGGGCCTTTGATGGAGGAAGACAGAGCAGCCAGTCTCAGGCTCCTGGATGTGGCGTCCAGCTTCTCGTCCTGAAACGCCAGACGATTCAAAGCTTCAGTAACGCGGCAATGTTTTGGTGTCACTTGGCAAAAATTCCCTAATTACCGTACTTATCCATAAATTGGCATGGTTTTGTCTAATCACAGGTGTTTTCAAAGAGGTGGGTGGCGATATGTGACTGACAGCTTTAATTACCAATTACTGTGAAGACTCCATCAGACCGCTCTACTCTGTGGCTCGTCACAGAATCAACATGGCAGCTCCCGTCACTGTGATCATTTGTCCTCACTTTTTATCTTTACATTTAGTCTTCGGATTTGGGCAGAGAGGAAGGTGTGCACCTCCTCCTGCAGCTTTAAAGTCTAGCGCCGCAATAACTGGAGCGTTTCAAACCAGGAGCCAACAGTTTAGTGGGTAAATAAGGGACAGAAAACTGCTGGGGCCAAATAATTATACTATATATATAATACTATTCACAACAGCATTGAAAAGTAAGTGTTTTTTTTTCTGGTTTGGTGCTAAATGCATTAATGCTAAAGTGAAAAGACATGGATGTCACTAAACAAGATAGACCTGTTAAATAATAATTTGGTAAAAGGATACTATTATTCAGTTTTATGTGTCATAATGGCAAATATCTGTTATAACTTGGGGTTTAAGATGGAAATATTCAGCAAACAAAGTGGAAAAACCTTCATGAAAGACAAAAATATCTCATACTTCAAGTATGACACTGACAACATTTACATGCACAAAATATTCCACTTTTTGTCCTTATTCCAAAAAAAAAAAAAAAGGCAATATTCCTACAAAGCTGTTTACATGGCTAATAAAAACAAATATTCCACCAGTGGCAAACACAGCCTCCCTCTGTAATTCTAATTCTAAAAGGTCAGCATCCAAAAACCTGCTGATATCCAAGTCTCAATATTTAAATGTAGGTGAAAAACCCAAACCAGAAATGAGGGCATGCGTCTCCATCCCAGCCTTGCAAACTCCTGGCTTGTTGGTTTGTGTGCAACAAACAGGAACATATCATCAGCATATCCCACGTGTCTTAAGTGAAAAATGCTACATTTGCAACTGGACCTACTTCAGGATATCCAAACAGATGCTGTTTACATGACGTGTCTCACTTTCAGAATAATGGTGAGAATGTATTAATGGGCTCGTAGTGTCCAGGCTAACAAGTGTAAGAGCTCTGTCCTATTCTGGTAGGTCACACAGTCACGCAGAACATACAAGTGAATTCAAAACACATAAAATTAAATCAATTAATTAAGTTCACAGCTCTTCTTAAACACATTCATTTGCTTGGTAGATGTTTGAGTAGTGAAGTGATTGTTTTGCAGTCACGTGTCTTGAATTTTGACACGGACATATTTTTATCTTGTGTGTAAAAGAAAAAATACAAAACCTCCTGTCAAAATTAGGCTCAAGAAACCGCAGATTACTACATCTGGCGCTGAAGCCGTTGTTGCCGGTAGTGCGGACTCAGATCAAAACTGAAGTCGTGTAAAGACATCCAAACCATTCTTTTTTTTCCTTAAACAAACTCTGGGTAGGCAGCAGCTATTAGGCTAATGCAATCCTCACTTATCGCTCAACGCGGGAGTCATTTGGCAAACCAGAGGGGTAATCTGGCAGATTAAAGCCATTTTAAAAGTGACAGGATGGCTGTTTGGGGAAGGTTGCAAACTGCTGATGGCAATCAGCTGTCAACAATGATGTCTTGATGGCTCCCTTGGCTGCTTTTAGCAGCAATGATAACGGTAGCAATTAACAGTAAAAGACAGTAACATTTCAGTCAAAATTCAGGTCTTTGTTTAAGTGTGCATTTGTGCCATTTGCTCGAGACTGCCCCACTTTGTCAGTCCATGATGCATTACCAGCATGTGGAATTATTCATTTATTCATACAAGTTGCAAATTAGGTGAGGTGTACACATTGGCACTGGTGTAGGCGAGCTAGACTCATAAATGGCTCTCAAAGTCAGGCTATCCTTATCCAAACCTCTGCTGTTTGAACAGCAGTGCAATTAGTGTCTGAAATAGAAAAGGTGTGGGCTGTTGTTTGGGAGTACAGCCTCTTGTAAGGCATTATAAAGCTCGTTTTTTTTTTTTTAAACTACAGCGTTGTAACAGTGTGTGTGCCGTACTCTGTACTCGTGGATCCGGCGTTTGGACTCGTCCAGCTGGTGCTGCAGGTCCCAGACGATTTCTTTGTACTTGGTGTAGCGCTGATCTACCAGCTCCCTCTGCCGCTGTGACTCCTGGAGGCATGAAATGAGGACCAGAAAAGAGGTGGTGGAGAACAGAACAGCAGGACAGCAACTTAAAGTTAATGTATGAACATTATTAATTAGATGAACATACTGTAACACTGGCCTTCACCAAAGCCTTACAAAGCATCCTGTTGTGATTTTCTGTTTGTCTTTATCTACACTCTAGGACATATAGAACATTTGCAGCTTTCAAGGGCATTTCAGGAAATGAACGTGAAGCTAAGTTAAAGGGCATCTCTGTCACCTTTGAAGCTAAATTAAACTAAATGCAACCCACCTCCAAGTCCTTGAAGTTCTCCATCAGACACTGTTTTTCTGGAATTGACTCCAAGTGGTTCAGGGCTACTCTTGTGCTCTAGCACCAACACACACAAAAACACAAACATACAAGCAGTTAATTTGCCTTAAAATACATTCATCATTCATTGTTGATGATGTTTTTTTGCCGTTTAACCCCTGCTTTTTAAACCTGCATTTTTTTTATCAAAATAACATACGGTGTGAAAATGTCTGGTCATCACGTAACTCAAGCTTCAATGCAAACAAAACAAACCATACAGACCCTTAAAATAATAATCCCTTCTGTCAGTCTGTGGTGGTGTGTTTATCTACAGAGACCCTGCCCTCTGCCTGTATTTTCTATTTTCTGTATACTGCCTCTAGAACACTCCCGTAGAGTTTTGTTTGTTTGTTTTCAGAATATAACCACTGTGACAGAATCAGGAAATAGCATTTTAATTTTCTATTTCGCAGCTCTTTTTTTCCTCGCTCTCCCCATTCGGTCTATTGCTCACTCGACCACTGCTCTCGCCCTCGTTCGCTGAGTGGAGAGAAGGAGCCAAGTTGGAACCGTTCTGTTCACAAACACAGGCGAGAAATGTCACGTACCGTTAAAAGTTTTACTGCTTTTAACAGTCCTGCTGTTCAAATAACTCGACCTTGTCAGGCAGCTGGATTTACGAGATCATGAAATCATGTGAGATCCCATGGTAGAAGTGGTATTGCCAAATCTCTACCTGTACATACATTTCTACTGCCACATGGTATACAGTATACCATTATATCGTCCAGCCCTACTACAAACTGAGCAGTCAACACATCTCCAAAAATCATATATTTTACAATATTCGAAATATTCTCCTCTCCCTCATCTTGTGGTCCTTTTTATGAGTGCAAAATCAAAAAACTTTTTGCCTGTCAGAACAGCAAGTAGAGGACAGTCGCTGACAGTGTTGTGACGCCACAAAAACTGTTTTAGTTTAAATGTCTTATGGAAATAATTGAAGTAGAGACTCCTCAAGTCATAACTGACTATATATGGCACAAGCATAAGGCATTACAAAGCAAACACAAACGCTATATTCCTTAATTGTCTCCCCTTCCTCACGTCTTGTTCCTCGTTCAAGAGCACCTCCCACTTCAGACCACGGAAAAGATGAAAGAGGAGATGCGAGGAAGGAGGAATCGATGGAACACACATTAGCGAAATGAGACGTCCTCACTAGTCAAGGGTCACCTGAAGAAATGATTACTGATGACGGCTGCACAGCTGGGTGTGGTGTCTGTGGGCTTTAAGGGTCCACTGATGTCTTTGTATTAGCACAGATAATGGGATGTACTGTCTAAATAATAGTGATGCTGTTAGCACTATAATGTTTTATTTATGTCTTCCCCCATGATGAGACGGAATGGCAAATATGCAGCATTAGAAAGAAAATCTGTTTTAAACTGCGCCACCAACCTGTATTTGGACTGTTTACAGAAGACTCCGTTTTAATATGTAAATGTGTTTTACTGCTCAGACACTTAATGTGCACCAGTTACCCACCAGTGCCGGCCATTTGTTCAGAAAACCATCATGACACTAAATTTAGGTAGATGACAGTCTATATCAGTTTCGTTCAACCCTTTCTATGGGTTCCATTTTATTCACAGCTGCTGTGGTATGAATTAATGTGCTCATTTGTCAAGCCGTATGTAACCAGCATGATGTCATAGTGCTGGGTCAATTCCGAAGCTAATTGAGGCCTTTTGTTACAAAACACTTTGCTCAATCTTTGAATAAGGAACTACTTTAGCCCCACTTGATTCTATTCATCCTTTGACTCTATGTTTCAATAATCTTTCTATTTCCTTTCAGATTGAGCATTTAGGCATCAAAAGAAGTGGTTGTTACGAGGCGTCACACTGAGTGTGGCACTGAGAGACGCGCAGACATACGAGACTAGGTGGATGATCTCCACCGCCCGGGCTGAGAGGAGGATGAGTCGATTTATCCGACCACTGTGCTAAGCAGGAATTATTTGACTTGATGGTGGTCCAAAGTGATCCCTCTTCTCTGTCATGGCAGGTAATTGAAGTTTGAAGTGACCAAGCGTGCCACATAATACTGATGGATGGACAGTAAGCATTAGACGGCTTCCTTTGTTTGTTTGTTTTGTTTTTCAGTAGCCTGTAAAAAGTGCTCTGGTCAATATAACCTTTCAGTGGTGCTAAGTAATTTCTGCTTGACATCTAATAGCTGATTAAGGATGTTAGTGGTGGACGTTAACAGTTTGGACGCCGAGGTCAATACTGTATTGTCAGTACAGCTTAACCCCATCAGCAAGACTTATGATGATTAACAGACCTATGAGCCTTGACTAACGCAATCATGTCCAAACCTGCAGTGGTTGCTGTGGGATGCTAAAAATATACAGCCTTATGTGAACCTGTCTACACCTAATTAAATTACAAAGTGAATGTAACTGTAGTTAGTTACAGTTACTGAGGAAAACAATATGTAATTAAATAGCGGTTACTAATGAAAATCTGAGTGTCAGTCAAATATTTTGCAGTAAGATGTGTAGCTTATAACATTCATTCTGTTGCTTTGCACCATTTCACTATGCAGTTTCGTGGACAGTGCAGGTCAGCAAAAACTGCTTGGGAAAAATTTGACTGCAACACCAGGACGCAGGGTGGGATAGTTTACAAGGAGGTGTCTCTACATATACACAGGCAAAGTGAACTCAAAATTTGAGTGTTGTTTTGATTGATTCTCTTGTTTGAATTTGCCAATCAAATCAATGCAAATTGCAAAATGCCTGGCTGCGATTAGCTGACCACACCAAGTCGCTGAACATAAACACCTTTCAGAGCTGGAAACCCAACAATACTTAACTTCTGAAATCATACAAAAAGGCTCTAAAATGACTGGACTGTTAATGTAAGTGTGGCAGTAATCAGTGTTGAGTGCTGTTGCTGAGGTTTTACCTGTCTGGTTGAAAGTTATGTTTTTAGGAATTTTCCGTTTTATTGCCCAGAAGGCAGAAATTAACCAGATGGAAAAAGTTACTTTACTTTGATGAACTAAGTAAAATAACGACATTAATTATGACATTTTAACAGGATAATAAGTAATCTGTAATCTATTACATTTCAAAAGTAACAAAACTTTCAATATATTCTCAATCTCCAGTTTTGTTCATCTGAAAGCAGTCAAATCTTACCATTTCTAGATCCAAAACACGATCCTGTGAAGATAAAACAACAACAAAACACCAGAACATTAGTTTCCATACATACAAAAACAAAGGGAGAACAAACAGAAAAGACTGAACCTAATTAGACAACTCTTTGTTTACAATACAGTGAGTCCAGGTAACTGCTCAAAATGGTAGATTAGTACAGAGTAAACCAGTGCATGTGTGTGGGACAACACTGACAGAAGAGAGCAATAGTGTTCCCACAGCAAATGAGTAACAAGGGAAGGGAACGCAAGGGGCAAAGTCTAGCACACAACAAGCTTTTTATCACACACATGCTAAGACGGACAACCCTCGCTGCTCATCCTGCTCCTGACTGATGTTCTCTCTCTAACGATGCATAAGCGATGCTATGCCTCTTATCTGCCACTCAAACACATACCTGCCCATCCCCCAACTGGCTGCCTCTCCCCCACTTCCTGCAATGTGTTGATGCTTTCTAACAAGGGTTCTCTCTTTTCCTCAGACCATCCCCAGCTTTTTTTTTTTTTTTTACTCATCTACGTCCCTCATGGTATCTGTCTTTTCTCTCTACATCTCTCTCTCTCTCTCTCTCTCTCTCTCCATCCTTCATAATTAAAAGCTCGACTGGGTCTGAGAGGGCTGATTAATTGCACACGAGTTCTGGCAGGTGCCATCACACAGCCACAGATGGGAACCTGGTATCCACACACACACACACGCATACATTTAGAAAGACCCGCTGCTCAGTAGACACTTCTGATGGCCGTGTGTGTGGGTGTGTGTGAGGGTGTGGGTGAGGGTGCGTGCGTGTTTCACTGTTTAATGGGGAGTAAAGGGCCAGTGAGACGCTGGGGGCCAGTCCACTCCAGACTAGGTGAGTTGGTGGCGTGCCAAGTGTAGATGCTGCGGTATTGAAAGACAGAGACAAGGCCTCTGGTGGCTTTTAAACTCCAAGGCCTCATGTCTGCAGTAATTAGCTACTTGTCCAAGCAAGGCTGTAAGGAGTCTGTCAGGCCCGGGGCTGTGCACTAATGTTTGTAGCACTGCACCACAGTAAGTCAGATGACTAAAGCCCAGCAGTTATTTTAAAACAAGTCAACAAAAAATGTGATGTACAAACAAAAATAGTACCAGCTGTCTCCTTTTCCTACATTGTTGAAATTAGGCCAGGGGGATAGAAATCCATTGTTCAGAGTGCAGGTTAACAGACAAAAATATAAATAGATAACAGTAATGATTAGAAATGAGACATTTACATACACTCATCATGGACCTGAACGTTATGGCAGTATTGAGCTTTCGATTATTTCTTTGGACTTTTAAGAATGGTTGTACAACATCAATCTTTAATAGGTGCAAACAAAGGAATTGGTGTGAATTTTAATTTATCGAGCTTCCTAAAATCAACACAGTGTCAAAATTATACATACACCCACTTAGATTATTAATTCATTGGTGCTGTGATCATGACTGACTACAGCTGGTAGCTTTTCAGTGCAAACATGAGAAAAGGTTTGTTTGACAGCACTCATTTGTTTGTACAATGTGGAAGTCCAGAGAGCTCAGTGTAGATCATTAAAAGAGGATTGTAGATTTGTACAAGTAATGAATGGAGCCATTTCTTAACAGCTGGAGACTCCAAACAATCTAAAAATGGGACAACGATGATCAACACTAACAGGCATTCAAGTTAACCTCTTACATTTAGAAATCTACACTTCCTTTGTTTACATACATACGCCTATATCTGTCATTACATTGAGAGGATGCGGCCAATGTAAATATTCTAAAGTTTAGTCAACGAATCCTCTTTTTTTAGGCTTCAGGCATTACCAGGATACTCTTCAGACTAGCAGTATTATCAAATTACATATCATGATAAATATCGATATTGATCAATATGGAAAAATATATCATGGTTTTTTTTTTTTTGGTCATATCACCCACCTCTAATGCAAGTACAAGTTATAGGGAGGTGTCAAAACTTTGCCACGGTCTGGAAGAAGTCTGTCTACCTCATGCTGAGAGCAAATCGGTTCAGATGGTCAGAAACAACTCAGGGACCACCAAGGCAGAAGCCAGCAATGTACTGGAAGCTGCTGGAACATCAGTGTTACACTGTGTACAGTCAATAGAGTTTTACATCACCGTGGACTGCAGTTGTGCTGTGGACAACCACATGGACAAAGAAAAAGCCTTCTGTGTGGAAGTTTGTTCATCTGATGAGACAAAAGTTGAGTTCTTTGGCCACAGTGCCCAGAGCTATGTTTGGAATGGTAGTAGGAGTAATGGTAAGGCATTCAACCCCAAGAAAACTTTACCAAATGTTAAGCATGGTGGATTTTTTTCCTATAAAAGATGTACATACATTCTGCCCCAGAAAAATCACTGAAAGCCCATGACATTGCCATGGCATAAACATCCATGATGAGTGTATGTAAACAGCTGTAACTGTACATAATGCTGACCTGAAGGCTCCTCATTTCTTCCTCCTTACTGCGACTCCTCTCCAGCACCTCTAGAATGAGAAGAGTTGCGTAAGAGAAAGAGTTTCTGTTGATAAAGTAAGATGACAGCATGAAAGATGTGTGTCATGTCAACATACTGGCATCAAAGTCAATCAAGATATCTGCTGCCCCTGTTTACCACGAGAGAGGAGCTCATGTTTTATGTGTTTCTACTGAATCTCATGTTTTAAAAATGAATCTGTCGCGCAGGATTTTCATTCTTCATGCAGAGCTGTTTAATTCTCCTATCAGTCGGTATTTATGAGGTCAGCACTATGAGTTGACACGTGCAGAAATGTGGACAAGGACATCCACGTAGTATCAGAAATACTACGTGGATGTAATACTTTAAATTGTTTCAGCATCCGGCTCAAGAGGAGAACAACAGACACTTAACACCAGCAGGACATGCTGTGATTAGCTTTACCTGTTTCAATCAGTGAGATATGGAAAAAATGTTTTGGCTAAGTGATGAATGCTGTTCATCCCAGCATGAAACATTTTTAAAAACACTGTTAGCTGCAAGTGGAATATTTTTATTGAACCAGGTGGAGGAAAGACAAACAGTACCTACGTCTGTTTCCGACTGCAGCACCAAACTGTTTTCAATTACAACTCCTGGTTGTTTGCTTAATGAGATGTTGATGCAGACAAATTACTCTGATTTTATTTAGCGATTGAGTTTTATTAAGGAAATGCCACAATATTTACTCATGCTTAGCTCAAGTAAATAAGCAGCTCTAATTGTTTTAAAAAAAATAGTGGCAACACATTATTCAAAAGAAAGAAAATGTTTTATTTTATTACACATTATGTACTGTGATGAGAATGTATAATTCTTCTAAGAACTAATACTAACTTGGATGTTGAGTTTCCAGACTGGTACACGTGAGTTTTATTACAGCTTCATCAGAATCTGTGAGAAGCTCTCCACTGACATGATCACGATGTGCATCATCTTTCTTTTCTGAGCATATTGCTTGACAACCTGTAAAAGCCTTTTGAAATATTTCACATGCTGTCTCACAGAGTTTTTAAAGGTTCAGTGTGTAATTATTATTTAACATGTATGGGTAAAGTTCCATACTGCGCCGCTCTCTCCTCGCCTCCCCTACTATGGCAGCGAAACACGCAAAAGACACTTGTTAGAGGTAGTGTTTGGTTTGTCCATTTTGGGCTTTTTGGTTAAGGGGATATTAACTCTGGTCCACACTGAAACAAAGTAGGTAATGCACCTGTTCTACACCAATGAAAACATAATGATCAATATTATATTCCATTCTTGTAATTCTTACGTACTAGACCTTTAAGCTCCACCTCCTCAATATGCATGAATTTAAACATACTGTAGGAGTCGGTTTCATAAAGATGTTTTAGACTGGACTATAGTGTTAGACCAGTCTCACTTTTGCTCTTAGATAAAATGATTTACCCAGTGAAATACTTTGCAACTGTTAAAATTCTTCTTGAAAGAAAAACTTTTCTGCTCTGAGTGGTTTGAAGTGGTGGCACAGTCAATTTTTTTCAGTTTGGAAAAAGTTTCAATTTACCCAGAATTCAAAGAAAATTAGTCCTACTTAATGAAGAACGTAACAGCTTCGTGCAACAGGTACCTTTAGACATCTATCTGAAGTTTGACCATTAGTTAGATCTAAGCCTTAGTCAGAGTCTGTTTTCGATAAAAATAACAAACAAAAATGCTTGGTTTTAGAAAAATCTCTAGTCTCTATTGCAAGAGGTGAAACCTATCTACAGAAAGCAGAAGAGAAACGGTAATAAAATCCATTCCTGCCATCAAAATGCGCTCAGTCACATGTTATCTTAAGCACGGAGTAGGTCCTGTAATAACAAAACTTCTGTGCCTATATACTCATGTTTAAGGGGGAAACACTGGGCAAAAGATTAGAGACCAGAAAGACAATTGGATAACCTGAAAAACCTAGCAGACTGCTGGATTTGTTTATAGGTTTTAGAAAACTTAATCTCACTACATTAAAATATCACATTTTAATTGGTAGAATTAAAAAAACAATGGCTGTGACAGACAGGTAAACAAAGACAAAGAGTGCATTGCTGCAAATGCCTCGTGTCATTAGTGCATTTACTAAAGTACTGCTCATTATACTCTTAAGTATTCATGCACGGATTTGTAAGTCTTGTGTTGCGCTGGTATAATTTAACAAGAGAATCACTGAGCAGCCACATTACCCATATTCAAAGCAGAGGTGATAAAATCTTAATTCCCATGCTTTCGGTTCAAATAAGCAGATCTTGTAGCTGTTGTGAAACACAGATTAGTCTTACTTCTAATTACTAAGGACTCCATATCTGTGCGTTCGCCTGCAGTGAAGACAGACTGGACTACTTCTGTCAAATGGCTGATTGGATGCAAAGATAGAGTGAACCGTGTTTCCAACAGGGGTCTGGAGATGAGGCTTTTATGCATCATCAGATTGCTTATCAGAATGGTGCAGTATCTTAGAGCTAAAGCCCCCCAAAAAACCCTACATGAAATTGTGTTTTTACAGGTCTTCCATCTCCCTGTCCATGCCCATCAGTCTCCCTGTGGTCTCACTGTGTCTTTTAACACTCTATTCTCTCAGTTAATGGAACCCAAATTAGGCCCATTTCCCTGTATTGTTCAGATGAAGCGCTACAAACAAGTTGTTCTTCCTCTGGCGGTTACAGCTCATTAGAAGAAATTCAGTCAAAGATGGACTCAGGACTGAAAAACAAGTCCATTTTCCAAAGAAGTCTCAAAGTTCACACACATTAGGAAGCTTTCTCAAACATTTGTAATCATAAACAGACAGAGCCGTGTGCGCAGGCAGATAAACAATGCATAAGATACACAGGCGTAGACACACAGCTATTCTAACACACAAAAGCCATCAGGAACAGAGACACTTAAATAATATGAAGGCTTTGAATTTGTTATTCCTCTTAATGGTGGTGTGATTAGATGTAAATGAGAGAGGAAGAAAACAGGGAATCAGAGTCTAACGAGGCTGTCTGTTTTCAGCTACAGAGTTGGCTACAGCAATATACAAACAATCGTGGACAACCACAGACGTTTCTGTCCACTGTTGTTTTTCATCTGATACAAGCTGCCTTTAAAAAAAAAAAAAAAGACCACCTGGGAGTCTGTGTGATCAACATGAATATCTTTTTTTTTCTTTTTGTTTAGTACTTGTTTGGTACCTTTCTTTTCAGCACTGAGCGAGTACAGCAGCTTCTCCTGTTGGTCCAGCCGCTGCAGGAGTGCAGCTTGTTCCGAGTCCCGGCTCTGCCTCAGGGCCTTCAACTGATCCCTGGTCTGCTGATGCTGCTTCCTCAGGCTCTGCTCTCTTTTGTTGCGCTCTCGCACTTCCTCGCACAGCCAACGGAGCTTGGACTGATTGGTTAAATAGAAATAAACAATATATCATTTAAAGGACCTAATTGTAATATTTCTACACAATTTACATTCAAAAACAATGTAAAATTATTATTAGAGCATTTACAAATAACTTGACGTTACAACAAAATGTCAATGCAAATGTGTTGGCTGCTGTAATACCACTTTGTACCACTAGAGTGAGTGAGTGATGCGGCGATGCTTATGAAGCTATTAAGTTCCTGACAGTGTTATTATGTTTGGTAAGTTTGCCATTTGTTGATACACAGTTCAGACCAAACTGTGGCCATTCTGATCTTTGGACATTTTGAAACGGATCTTTAGTGCAGCTATTGACAACACGAACCATACGGAAAAAACAATTCCAAATGGAGGTGATTTGTGGTTTTCCTGTGGTCGTTTTCTAGCTAAAAACTGAGTGATCTACAATGTAAAGTATGGACTGATGCAGCACATGAGCATTATAAGACAGCAGTATTATTTTAACCAGCTGAGTTTTTGTTTGAAGGACTAAGCTTGATACCATAAAACAGATTTACTGTAAACAATGAGCCTCACATTTATTTTCAATCACATCTTCACATATTATTTGAAATACATTTATGTAACTGTTAATATAGTGAGTGGATACAGCAAACCGCAATGACTAACTGGAAATATTTTAAAATGAAACTAACTTGATAGCCAATTATATCTTGTGCACCAGTGTTATATTCCTATGAATGCACCTTACTTTGAAAGCAGTCTGACAGCAGATATATGGACGGGTGACAAATTAAAGGAAATGATGTTTGGAACCGATATGCAGTAAAAATGAACAAACTTGGTGTCAAATTTTAGAATATCTCCAAGACAAAACTTTGAATGACTGTCAAATCAAATTAAGAAAGTAACATTCAGAATTATTTTAACAATATTTATTGTCGTTTTCACAATGAAGTGGAGGCATTACAAATAAGTCTGCAAATAAATGCTCTTTTCTCATTTCAGTATTGACAGGGTATTATTTGGGATGTGTAACCAATCAGATAGTGCTGGGAGTTGGGCATTGCTTGAGACTATAGAGTGAAAGTGGCTGCATCACAGCCAAAGTGGGCCATCGGATAAAAAAAAAAAATAAAAATACAGATATTCACATAATTATCGCATTCATCAACCTGGAGGAAGACAGCGTCTCATAGTCAAATAACCTTACTTAAAGCAGATGATTCTGTTAACCGTGGTGCTGCTGCAGCAATAAATACATACTATGACTCAACTTCTAAGGGTAGTGTAATTTACAAAAGTCCTTGCTCTTATGATTATTATGGAAAGACATGCTGTAACAAAGCATTTCATTAGTATCACTGCTGCTTCTCACAGCACATAAGGGCTCACCTATGAAAAGAGGTTTCTTCAATGATAAATGATCTTACTCTGCAAGGATATACTTCAATAAGTATGGGCTTTTATTAAAGACCAGCAGTATGGTGGTAAAAGCCTTTTAGATTTCGGAAGAATAAACTAAGTTCTGCACTATGGTCTTGAAATAATTCTGATTTAATACTGTGTAGTAAGCTGAGGGGATGAGCACCATGTTCATGCTTATTGTGTCATATGCTGATTTAATATCGTCCATTATGTAACTGATTATTTTACAAATCTTATTAGGAAGGCAGCACCACTGCATTTAATAAGCATACCTTTGTCTCAGCTATCCAGCGGTGGGGGTCTTTAACTAATCCAGGTTTCTGGGAGATCGCCTGTTAAAACAAAAACAGACAAGAATGGAAATGTGAGCTTTCCTGAGGTTGTTAGCTGAAGTTCAAGTATCTGTTTTTCGAAAATTCTACCACATAGTGTGCCAATCTAGTAGATGTATTCAGAACGTTTTGAATGTCAGTGGAGCTGCTAGCTTGTTTAGGTGTATGTGTGACGCTACAGGAGTTATAGAATGTAAAAAAAAAAGAAAAAAAAGATCAAAACTGATGATGGACAAAGAACAGGATGAAAAACAGAACAACTGCATTCTGTCAAACCTTTAAGTTTGTAAAGAACGGCTTCTGCTGACTTAAATTGGCATGCGTCTGTGTTTAACAGTTTATGACATTACAAACACTAGTGCATGCACACACCTTCGCACAGGGGTTTTGTGTGTGTGTCATAAAAATGAGCTCAGGGAGTAAGTTCCATCCTTCCTAGACAAGCTTGTCAGCATCAGCAATACAAACTGACTGTCTGCCAACTCCTAATGACTGCTGACACACACACAAACACGCACACTTGGCCACACACACACACAGACGACAAAAAGACACTCAGAAACAGAGATAAACACGGTCACATAACTAAATGGCACTTAGTCGAGTATACGTCTCCGCCAGCGTTCTGCAACTGTTGATGTTCCAACTCCACATGTGGATTTTTCACTAAAGGTTAAAAGTTCCTTCTGCACTTCATTACCTACAGTACTTGTTTCTCACTGAGAGGAACATGTGAGTGCCAGTACCTAAATGGAACATTAGACAAGCCTGGTCTAATTATATCTAATTGTAACGAAGAATTTAGTAGCTTTAGTTGCCAAGCAGGTTACCATTTGTTACATACCTTTTAATGCCTTCTTTGGTGGGACTTGTTTTATACCAAGTGTGTTACCATGGTTACATTATAACATTACGTTTCTGTTAAAAGGGTGTCTACAGGTATCACACATTTGAATTTAATGCTATATTTAAGATTTTCCAAATCATTTTTGTAACCAAATTTAAGACAGTTTTGGATAAACTGTCATTTCTTATTCAATCATTGCAGGTAAATGTAAAGTAGCGGTGTAAGAAAATATCAATACACTTGTATACGGCAATATTATGCTTTGCAATACAGCATTGTACTGATTTTTTATTAATAGTTTACATGCAAAGATTTGTGGCAGACAGTGTTTTATTTTGTGTTGTGTTTAAACCCCAACAGCTAGAAAGCAGTGCTGGATGTTACAGAGATGTGTTAAATTAAAAGCATATCCCACTGTTCTAACTGCATAAATAAGTAAAATATGTTTTACTCAGGGAGTTTAACGTGGGTGTCTATGGAGCCAGCCCCTTGTGGCCATTCAAGTTACTGCAGTTTTTGACACCCTTCAGCCCCGGAGGTTGCGGCTTGCTAAAAACACAAGTCTCTCATTAGAGCCTGTGTTTGGTTTGTTTGTTCTGGGCTTTCTGGTTAAGAGGATATTAACTCAAACACAGTCCACACTCAAACACAGTAGGTAGACTGCTGGAGGTAGTCTGCTTTGAGCTACTGTATAAACATGGCGGTGCAAAAGAGGCCGAGGAGAGTACCTGCTCCCTCTGTAGATTTAAATGGCTCATTCTAAGGTAACGAAAACAACCATTCTTATTTTCAGGTGATTATACACTAATGAAGACATAATTTTGAATATTATATTCTGTTTCTGCAGTTAGATCCTCCTGTATCTTACACATTGCACCTTTTTAACCTGCGGACACCCTGTGTTACAGAAAAGTTAGACACTCCTATAGAATACTGAAAGATGGAATGTAAATAATTTATTCTTTGTTCAACCTTTCCACAAGATTTTGTGCAAATCCACTAAAAAGGAGACATCCATACTGGAAGAGATGGAGAAAAAGCACAAGTCTGCTACAACATAAGTAAAAAAAAAAAAAAAGCATCAAACAACACAACTTCATATGTAAACACACACACACAGTCATGAACAGAGTTGAGAAAAAAGCAAACGCTGCTTTTCTCCAAGTACACCCTTGTGGCAAGGTGTTTACGCGTGATCAACAGACATGGTAAGCACACAGCAGGATTTTTTTGGACCCTTTCTGTCCCTTGCCTTGGCAAACAACATCGTCACTGCACAGGTGTCAAACAACTTTTTCAAGCTGTCACTCAAGCTCAGATCCAAGCAAAATGAATTTCCCAAGATGTTGCCACGGCAGCTCAAACAGAAATGGTGTACTGCTGTGCAGAGGTCCCCGTCTCTGGGAGTGTACAACCGCACGGCAGAGCGTGTGACTGTGTGGGAGGATGAAACATGCTTCTGTGCCTCATGCTCGCTCCCTCTTTACACTTTCCCGAACCATCAAAGGCAGCTCTACACGATGGCAGACAAAAAGGAGGTGAAACTGTTGAAAAACTGAACAAGTAGGCTGGGAGTTAAAAGTGCTGTCTGTATGGTTGAAGCAAAAGTAATGCCACTATTTTCTCAGCAACACTGCTGTGGAATCCAAGTGTCTGCCCCTGCTCATGTAAATGTGTGACTGCATGGTTTATATGTCTCTTTTAGAATGCGAGGTATGTGTGACTGTGGGTCTTTGGTTACAGTTTGTTTGTTTGTTTCACCCCCCCACAGAGAAAATGGGGAAGATTTAAGTTTTAGGAGAAGCAATAGGGCTGAAATGCTGAGACTAACAGCAAGTGGAAAAGAAGAGGGTTTTCTGGAAAGACATTACCACTATGGCATTTCTCTTCATCTTTAGAAAGTTTAATTTAAGGGCAGACAGGTGAGATTGGAGACAGACAACACAATATGGCCGGCGTTTCAAAAATGCAACCTGTCAAAGTAATTTGGCTGTTCAAGTTTAGCCATAAACCTGTATAAAGCTACATACTTTAAAGAACCTTACTGATTTACAGAGACAGTATGACAGTGCACTGCCACAAGTTTTTCTTTAACATTCAGTGTAACACTACCCTGTCCAACAACTTCTTGCATTAATGCTTCTAAAGAAAACGAAGGAAAGAGGTTATCATGGGGTAACTGCAACCTAATACACCCCTTAACTGTTAATGATTCCCCTCATTAAGCTGATCACTACAGAGTTTGACTTCTTTTCAATATGACAGATTACAAATGAGACAAGGCACTGGCTCACATATCTGGGTGCAGACTGCTGGACCAGATTAGGAAATCCATATGAGCAGATAAGCACTAGCTAGGTTCATTAGCCCTGAGCAGCAAAGGAAACCTGGCTTCATGCAGAAAGAAGAACACTGTATTTCTCATTCCAGGTCTCAGAAACATAGAAAACACACTTCCACACATCAACTTTGTAGTACAAGCTACATTTCTGAATGAAAGCAGTTTTTGTTCTGGAGATTGTTCTGGAGACCTTTGTTGTGGTGCACAACTAACTTAACTTATTTCAGAAATTACATTTTAGGGGCATTGACTAAGCTGTCAATCAAATTCCACTAATGAGCACCTAATCAAACAAGTGGCATCCATCACGTTGAAAACATGCAATATATGAAGTCTGAGCAGTTAAAGTAGGAAACTTGAAACACACCAAGCGTCTACAACTTAAAGAAAGAGAGATTTTTATGTTTCAGCACAAGTTATATGTATAAAAAATAATTTCTGACATTGAGACTGTTTAAGAAAGTAGCAAACTAAAGACCCAAATACTTTGAGAACTGTCAGAGCTAGACAGCAAGTCAATATTAGATCAATCCTGGACAAGTCCAATGGGATGCTTGTGTTTTCCTTTATCTGCTGGGTGTGTAAACAGCTACTTGTTGGCTTACATGTCACACATTATCAGCTTGTCAGCTAAACACTGCTTTAAACACACAACAAATAAACAAAAAAAAAAATCAAATACAATGTTATGCATAAAATCAGAATACCTGTAGCTTGTCTTCACCATTCCTAGCCAGGCTCCGGCAGGCTGCGTCTAGCTCCTCGCCCATGGAGGTCAAGACTGCTTCTTGTTCTGCCTCCATCTGCAACACCTTCTCTTCCAACTTAACAAGTTGCGACTCAGAGACATGCCTCCGCTCACTTGACCTGACCTGTGGAGGTAGGGAAGAGGGCTGAGTGTCATGTAGTGGATGAATATTGGCAGCACTTTCTGATATTTCCAGTTTTGTCATTTGGAACTTACAGCACAAGTACAGACTCAACAGATTTTTGTTCGATCACTACAGCACATTTTTGAGAGTACCTTTGATTATTACAAGATAATTTCCAGTTATTGTTATGGTTTGTTCAATAACAGACAGATAACCTTGGGCCTCAGAGAGCCATCTAATTCCCTGACACTGGCCTGAACCATCAATAATCACTGGGTCTATACCAGGACGCTGTCAGTCGATATGTCCGAGGCACAGGAGCCAACTGATCAGTGCTGCTCAGGGACCGTGGATCATTATCCTGTCCCAGGATAATAAACCACCTATGTTACATTAATAAGTGCTCCTTTTTCTCTATTCACCAAATTTCAAATCAATACATGGATCCCCCAAAGAGTTCCTATGACCTATCAGGGGCCTGTCAGATAGGTGAACGGAAGTTCAATACTTCATCTGCTGTTGTAAAACACCTGAGGACACAATGATAAAGCTGCTTTAAAAATACTGCTGATTTGGCACCACTTAACCTTTCGAACAATTCTGGGGTTTGTATGATCACATGACCCTACCAGACATCCAACATCTGTGATGCCAGGAAGGAGGGAAAGAAAATGACCCTGAAGGTTAACAGCTACACAAGCAATTGTTATTGCCATTATTACTACTACAAACATGGCCGATAGAGCGACAAGGTTAAAATGTCTGCACAAATACCTTTGTGACTGCTGTAAAAAGCCAGACATTGTATGTATGAGCTGCGTATGTGCACGTAGCCAAATGCCCTGTTTCTCCATGTGTGCCATATATCAAATAACGTGGCAAACTTAAAATGTGAAACCTGCAGAGTCAGTGAAGGGAATGCTGCCAAACACTCATATCTTTACAGCTAGTCTTTTCATGTAAAATGATTCTCTTTCCTTTAAATGTCCTTGGACTTTGTCTGTCACAATTAATTAGAATCAGCACAAATACTGAAGAAGACCTACTTAGGAAAGATGTATTTCTTAATCACTACTAGGACAATGGATATTCTGCATATATTGGAAGTTTCACATCATTCGATTAGATTAGTCACTGTGCTTTTTAAAACAATAAGGCAAAGGAAGCAGGGCTTACTTTGTCATCCAGTTCCTGTTTGAGTAGCTGGTACTTTCTCTGGAGAAGTGCATGTTCCTCGTCTTTTGTGCTCAGCTGTGCTGCCAGCTTATCACACTCATCTTTCATCCTGTCCAACTTGATGCGCAGCACCCCACACAGCTCCTTGTTTGATGCTGCATCTGCCTGGTAGAGAGGGGTAAAGGCCATGATACACAAGCAATTATTTATGATAATAAAGACTGCTGGTTTATCTGCTCCAAAAACAACAACTTAAAACTATTTGTAGTTTGTGTTAAAAAAAAAAATCCAAAAATATCAACTTAAAACAAGGGTTAGGGTTAGTTTTGATGTGATTTTCTAATCCACAACTATACCTAAAAATTGCCATTGCTTTGACATATATACTATTCATTGGATCATACTTACAGAGTGCAAAACCCAAATAATTAGTCAGTGGTTTTTAATTCACATTAAACAGGTTAAACTACAAGGTGTGGCATTACATTTACTGCACAAACAGAGGTAATAGATAAATGCTGATGCCAAGAGTCAGAAATCCTGTTTAAGCGCTTAAGGTTATAGCTTCGTCCAGCATTCAGCCTTAGACATTTGTTGTAATCTATGATAACCATTTTATTACACACACTTCAAGATATAGTAAAGAGGACAGAAAAGCAATAACTAAGGACTGCTCGTGACAGGAGTGACACAAACAAAGGAAAGTGGAAAAAAACAGAACTGCTAGAAGTGAGTAAGGAGAAAAACAGATGGAAAATGTAAAATTAGAACTGGAGGGAGGCAGTAAGAGAGGGATTAAGACAGAGGAAGACAGCAAGAGGGGAGACAGAGTGAAGGAGAAATCAAGAGTGAGAGCACAAGGACAAAAAATACGAATATTTTAAGCTTTTTCTGACAGTTGACTGTATCAAACTCGCAATTTAGGCTTCTGGCTATGCTACACGAATATTGGGTGGGCTTCTTAGGGACATCTGCAGCACCCGTAGGCAAGTACTTAAAAACATTCCACCAAACGCCCTTGTCCTTACCGTACTCTGAAATGACACCATTACAATGAGCTATGTCAGATATTAATGCCATTTAGCACAGCTAATGGGCTAAACTCAACCATATCAGGGAGGACCATGCCCCTTAAGAAACAATGTACCCATGAGGGCTCATCTTTTGAGATACTGAACAGAGGGATGGGGGGTGGGTACTGGGGAGGTAAGTCAAGTGGAGTCCCCTATCTCCAGCACTGCCTTGATGAGACTTCGGAGGTCTGATATCAAGGTTTTTAAATATTCACGCTCAGAGCTTTGGAATAGCCATGAGGATCCACGGGGCACCACACACCATTAAGAGCTCAGCTATCCTCGGTTCACCCATCCTCCGAGGACAGAGCCGGGGCCAATGAAGAAAAGTACTCTAAATGAGAATTTTGTCTGTGTCTCGCTGAGTCGGAAATATGCCAGATGTTTAGTGGCTGAGGCATGTTACCCTGTGCTGAATTCAAAGTGAGTGCCAATGATGTTCTAAATGTCAATTAGAGAGTGGCACTCTATGATCCATGCCTTCTCTTTGGTTGGCTTATGACCTTGCAATCTCAAAAGATTTGACAAATTAAGAGTGTGTGAAACATCTGATACATGACCGAGAGCTAAGAGTTGTTTTTGGAGGACATTTAGGTATGTCTGAATATACAGATGGGCGACAAATTAAAGGAAAAACATGATGATTTATTTTCCTGACAGACACCTCTGATATATTTGTGGTTGAGAACTTATACTAACTAGACTGTATAATGACGACAATGATGATTTTGTTACACAAAGTTTCATGAAGTTTACTTGTTCTTAATCTTAATCTTATTTGGTGGCATTTTAACATTTCCACCCATCACCTCTCATGTATTCCCAGTTCCATGCTTGTCGTTTCTGGCTCCAAAACACCAAAATGGCAACATCCAAAATGCCAAACACAAGTATTGAAAACCCGCAAACCAAAAACACAATGGACAGCTACATCAGCTTCTTCTATTCAGTCTGAAATCATCTCAACGTAAATAAACACCTATGGGTGATTTTGGACATGTTGAAACAGTGCTCTCCACCACCGTCAGCAAAACACCACATGAAAGAATATCTTTTAGAGATAATAAGAGTCACCCCTCCATTAAAGTTCATTGACTTGTAGAATCAATGCCATGGTGCACTGAAGCAGTTCTGATGGCATGTGGTGACCCCTACATCTCTCCTACACAAGACACTTATGTTGGTTTTCCTTTCATTTGTCATCGGCATATTTCCCTTTCGGAAAAACACATTAATCAGTATTTTCATACAGGGGCCTACCTTCACCTCCTTCATCTGTGCCTGGATTTCATCTCGCTCCTGACGGCAGAGCTTGAGCATGTCCTGCACATCACGGTCCTTCCTTGACCTGCTGTCCTCCATAATTGCTTTCATGTTGTCCAGTTCCTTGTGATGCACCTCCCTCTCAAGCTGCAGCTGTTGCCCCAGCGCAGCTCGCTCCTCCTGTACTGCTGTGAGCTTGGCCTGTAGTTCTGACGCACCCTTCTGGAGCTCCTTCCTGGAGCTCTCCTCCTCAGCTAAACGTTGGGATAGCTGAGCATGGGATGAGGACATCTGCTTCAGGGCAGCTTGGAGCTCCGCTTGTTTGTCCTCATCTCGTTGACGACGGCGGGCTTGGGTGTCAGCTCGTTCCTCCAGTCTTTGGTTCTCTTCTCTCAGTCTTGCCTGGATGGCGGCCTGATTCCGAGTCTCCTCCTCTAGGGCAATTGAGGCCTCCCTTACCTAGGGTTTGGAGTGTTACTTAGAATCCAGTCAGAGCTCCTAAGGTCTATTTTGCATATTGTTTACTTGAACAATAGCATAAAGAAACTGCTATACTACACAAACATTTGGGAAAGAGAATACAGCTTTAGAAATAATTACTGGACCACTGTTGTGTTGAAACGTGTTTTCTGCCTCTTTATTTGTGGATCTTAGTGGAGTCACTGCATTTGCTTCTGGAGGTTGTAATGAACAACTGTTTTGCTGATTCCAAGTCTCTTTGCAATGACTCTCTCACTGTACCCCACTTCATGAAGCACCAACATGGCCATCTTCACATCGCACAATTCTCTTCTCTTGGTTGACGTATAAATTACTATGGGTTGTCTTGACCTTATATATGTAGATAATGCACATAATAATGATGTCTCAAATGTTTTTGGTCATCTAGTGTATAATGTGGAAATTTTACTATTTCAATATTTCATGTTTTTATACATAATATATTAAATGCATTTTCTTATTATCAGATTTTATCATGCCTATTAGAAATTGTTGTAATTATTTAACCACTTTGATGAATTAAAAAAAATACATATCAGTGTTGAAGGGTTGCTATATTCAATTTCTACAGAAAAATCACAGGTGGTCTAATAATTATTTCCAAAGCTGCAGACATCAGGGTTTCTGCAGGTGTAAGTCTTATGAAGACCTTTTTAAGAAGATTATTTCATGCCCAGTTGCGCTGGGGCCGGAATTTGGTGATGTGAATACAGAACCATATTGGGTGATGGCAGGAGTTAGCTATGTGCTTATTACAGAGGTTTTGTTTTTCTGACTTCCCATGTCACTCTAATGCCTTTATACCCAAAATGTGTCATCTGACCAATGCTTTGCACAAGGTGCAGCGGGTTTCAAATTCGTCATTTTCAACAAGCTTCAACCACGTACTACATCCAATCAATTTTGAAGTCTTGTTAAAATTGGATTTAAGACATTTTATGGCCTAAAATTAACATTATTGTATTTTAGACTTCAGAAGGAACTGCAGAAACCCTAATATATATTGTATGTCTATCTTGGCAGTACATCGCAGGTGAGTGAGTTTAAAAAAATTTTTAAATAGCATTGTATAATAAATGCCTAAATATTATAGCATTACAGTATCCAATAATACCCAAATAATATTGTTTGATTTAATATGTATCTATATGTATGGACTATGAGTAAGTTAAATTGGTTCTGTATCTAGCAGACCCAGAAGATTTAAATGTAGGGAAGAATAATTAACTTCACAGATCACCAGATGTACATTGTTAAACTGATCCAAGGTCATATAAGATTTTAAAAACACATGTATTGCTTCTCCTTATTAAAGGGAGAAATTCTACTTTTGGTTGTTCGTCTCCACACCTCCCGGGTTTCCTGCTCCAGTGACAACTGGCGCTGGCGGGTCTCGGACAGCTCCACGTCCTTGCGATGGAGCTCTTCTTCGCGCTGGGCCAAGCGGCCTAGGATTTCAGCAAGCTCCCTGCGGGCCGCCTCAGTCTGCTGGTTCAGCGCCTTCAGCTGGGCCTGAGAGGTCTCCTTTTCCCTGGCTGCCTGGAGGGAGAAAAAGAGAACAGGAGCGCCAGAGGGAAGGGTGAGTGAGAGGAGGGAGAGGTAAGGGAAATGAAAAATGACAAAATGAAGAGGAGGTATAAGATGGAGTACAAAGAAAAATGCTAACAATAATGATGAGAGCAAAAGAAGGAGTGACAGAGAGAGAGAAACATATGCAGTACCAGCTCTTGCACTGATAGGAAAATGCTAGCACTCTGCTTCCTGATAAGGGACAATGGTCAGGTCTGTTCAAGGCAGATTGCTTCTAATACTCTGGCTTTGACTGGATTTTGCAAAGACTTTGCTGTAGCTCAGAACCTAATCATTTAATTGAGCACTTGATTCTCTCCTCTAATTCATTAAGGGGGCAGAAATGATTCTGTAATTAATTCACGTCACGTGGAGCATGCCAGGTGGGAGACCCGTCTGCCTGTCGCTCTGTCTGCCTGTCTGTGAGGCCGAGGCTGCTGACTGTGAGTTTGAAGGTGACTCACTCAGTTCAAACACTATGGAAATCATTGGGAGGTGACTTTCAAGGCAATAACAATAGTCAGACAATAATTTTTCATCCAAGCACAACCACTATAACATACAGTGCAAAGGTTTTTAGATTACTTTACTGTATATTTGGTTCTACTATTGTGGAGTTTGTTTTGGGTTGATTAGCGACATCAATAAAACAGCTTCAGAGTATTTTATTGATTACTTGTATTGATGTGTTTTAAAAGGTATTTAGTCATTCCTTTGTCCTTCTCACAGGAGGGCTGTATGTAGCATACAATATAGATGAATGAATCCAGTTAAATGACTTCAAGGCACAGAAAATACATTTTTTATTTATCATCCCATTTCTACTATAAGGGACTGCAGTGGAATTATATTAGACATTTTCATAAATATTTTACATCAACTTATGTATTTCCCTATTAATGGAAGTATGTTCATTTATTTTTCTTTTAAACGTATGTCATCTATCCTACTGTAAATGTATCAGTGACATTTTTTTTTGTGCACCAGTGTTGCCATTTAAACCACTTGCACCATCCTCTAGTGAATTACAACATCAGTAGGTTGCTGAAATACAGTTAGCTGAAACACTTTATTTTCTCCAACCTGCATTTCCAGTATAACACAGTGCACGCTGCCTTTCATTTTGCTTTTATGAATATGCTGTCCAAATACAAGTAGTCATAGGTATTGCAGATTCCACCACTAAGCAAATGCAGAAAAGAGAGTCAGTTATTGCTAACGGTGCTGCCAGCTGGCCAGCTGCTAAACCAGCCAGAAGCAGCATTGCTATGCCGAACATTTCAGACAGAACAGCCGGAAGCCAACAAGTGATGTTGACTGGTATTTGTGCCGCAGTTACCCACCGGTGCCGACAGTGTGCAGTAGTGAGATTTACCATGGTCTGGTAACCTTTTGCTGGATTCTACTGCTGATGGGAGGGCTGTGGCTGTGCAGGTATGTGCAAAAACAAAGCGCTTAAACTTTCTCCCAAAAACGGGGACTTGCCAACAGAAACACAGATGCAGTGGATTACTACCCGAGTTTAATTGGTATCATTATTACTGTGGCTGCTAATCAAAGCTTATAACATAGGTTTGATTGTCAGTTCTGCATAAAAAGTTTGTATACAAAGCCACAGTTTGTTGATTATATATTGTTACTTTAAGTGCAATGCATATTTTGTTTTCACATTTTTCATGTAGGTACAAATGTTAAGTAGAGGGCTGCTCAGATTATTTATCTTACAAAATACATATCAGAACATCGGAATAGATTCTCAATATGACCGTGCCAAACTGATTCTAACATACACACAGACTCAATCTATGTGAATGATGAACAACAAAGTAAATGTTTGAGATAATTTTGCTTATTCCTAATGCAGTTTTTCATTTTGCTTCTTACATGACCTCCCTTGTAAGACGAAGAATATGAACAACAGTATTTTATGTCTTCAATCTACAGTGACTGACATCTCCTGATTTCTTTCAGTGTGGAAGCACAGCCCACATTATAAAGATCAGAGGTTAATTAGCCACAATTGCAACTGAATGCTGCGGTGTCAGAAGCTGTGTAATGAAAGCACATGCCTCGACCCACCTGCAAGGCCTTGTCTGCATGGTATTGAGCCTGGGCTCTCTCCTCCTCCAGCTCCTTCTGCAGTCTCTTGCACTTTGCCCTCCACTGACGCACAGCCTCTTGGGCCCTGGTCTTCAGTTCATCTCTGTTCCTCTTGCTCTCTTGGAGTAATGCCTCCGTCTCCCTCTTCTCTGCCTGCTCTCGGCTCTAAAAGGATGATTGAATGTATGAATAAAGTATATTATTCTATTTTCACTGTGAACGGTGTATTTTTAATCATGTGGTGGAAAATGGAGTGATGTTAAAGGCCTAACTCTAATGGACGTCATTATAACAACTATTTTAGTTGTTAAATCATCATTTTGTGAACCTGTCGCCAAGACTGAGGTACGAAACCTATTATATTTCTAATAGTAATAACCACTACACAAAGCAATCGTTGTCTAAAATCCCTGATTTAAGTTACCAAATCAGTGTCACATAGTCTGACACAAAATAAGCCATCAGTAGTACCTGTATTTCCCGCAACTGTTCAAGCATTCGTAGCTGATGTTGCTCCCGCCGTGCCAAGTCTGAAGACAACTCCTGGTATACAGAAAAAAGGTCAAGGACGTGTGCGTGTGTGTGAGTGAGTGCTAATGTGAGGAAAAAGATAGAGAGTCAGAAGAAAGGTAGACATAAGACTGTGAAGAAATGGGTTGAGCACCCTAGAAGCTAGGAAAAGGGAGAAAAATTAAGTGGAGGAAATAAAGGAAAGATTGTTTGTTTTTTTTTCCCCAAAAAGGTATATGAGGAGATTCAAGATTTTAAGAAAAGATAAAAACTGATGGCACTGAAGGGAGCAAAGAGGACAGCTGCAAAGACAGAGAAATCATAAGGGATGAGACTGTGTTTACATGCTGCTGACAATTGGATTATCTGCAAGACCGGTCTGAAAAAGTAGTCTGAAAGGAGACTTGCACTGGATTAACTTCATATCTACAGAAAAAAAAAAAACACAATCACTTTGAAGTTTCAAGTTTGATTGAAGTTAAAAAGTAAGGGCAAATAAGGTTAGCCTGGAACAATTTAGGTACTGTTATTGAATAAGACTGTCAGTTAAGAGTAATTAGTCACAGACTGGTTCGTCATAGACCTCTCAGATTCTATATAAATTAAGGCACTGGGAAATTGAATCTTTCACCCTATTCTCCTCATTATACTTCATTTTTGCTCATTTACCGATAAAATGAAACATTTCCCGCGTCTATTTTCATCTAGACATAAAAACCATAAGAGACGCCCCAGGTGATACATGCAAACACCCACTTCATCTTTTAACACCTACTCGGCAATAGGGGAAGCGTGGGAGTTTAAACACATTTTCAGTGAAAGAAACATCAGAGACTAGGGAAATGTGCCAATGCTTAAAGTGTAGCTATTTCTACTAACATTTTATTGATACAAACCTTAGCCTTGAATACCCCTGCTTTTTTATGTCTTGTTACAGTGATGGAAGTGACACATTGCACCACTTTGAGAAGGATAAATGACTGCTGGTTGACTTCTGATCTCCTATTCCAACTGTCACTTCATCTGACGATTTTAAGAGGATCAAATGGCATGGAGTTGGCAGAGGATGCAGCCACGGATGAGAGGCACCAGACAAACTGAAATAACCCTGCTCAGGGTAGAGGTGCCAACATGGGCAAAGTCAAAAGCAAAGTGTGTTGTGTTCATTTTCACTCCGGCTGAGAGATCCTCAGTGTTTCCCATTAATTCTTTAGAGCAGTAATTCTGAAAAGTGTGGACCGTGGGCCCCTGGCAGACTGTGATGGTACTGCAGGTGGACCATGAGAGGTTATTTATAATAAATAAATACAGAGTTTTTAATTTTCTAATTGAGTTCGAAATGACCTTAAATATTTGTGATTAAATATTTATATTGCCATGTGATTTTAATTACCCGCTATTCTTCATTTATCTGACATATATTTGATCCAAAATGTAGACTATCTTACATTTTGTAATTGTCAGGAAGTGTAGTATTAATTTATGGATTTGTAAGAGTGAGCACTCTATTTTGTGCCATTAAATGCTTCCAATTTACACAGCAGGGAGCCCAGCTGTGAGGAATTGTAATAACGGCATCAAAATGCATGTGCTGAAAGATAAGAGTGTTGGCCCAATTCAGCGTTCAAATTCAAACTTTCTGTCTGTTTCTTCTTGATATTGATATCAAGTTCGATGTTGTGAAAATGTATATATGTTATGTAACGTTTTTATATTATCCAGTTTTAACCAGCCAGGACACAAGCTTAACAATTCACTATTTGCACTCTTGATCTCTTTGATTTGTTGCTTTACAAATAATTATGTGGATGTGGATGGATTATTAATTTATACTGCATTGCTGCAGGCCCAGGTTCACATAAAATATATAGCGACATACTTCATCTTAGTCTCTTGTGTTGATCAGAGTTGTGATTAAAGTTTGACTGGGCTGCAGAAGGGCCGCGGGAAAAGCTGGAAAGTTTGGGAATAGCTGCTTTAGAGTATATTGCAAAGACAGCCAACTAGAAGAATTATATCCCATGCCTCAACTAAAGCCATTACTGGTGCCTCTAAGCATGCTGATAAGGTTGCACACACCTGCACCTGCAAGCTGAGCTGGACCTTCTCCTTCTCCCGGCGGTCCAAAGCCCTCTTCAGTTCTTCAACTTCACCCAAGACTGAGGCCTTGCACAGCTGAACTCGCAGCTCTGCCACTTCTTTCTCCAGATCAGAGCGGTCTGCACACATACGGACATGCACACACATCCACATAATCAAATTGTAATTAGAATTGATTAGTGCAAGTAGACAAGGACAGTAGAACAAGGAGCTGGAGGACATATCTGTTAACAAAGACTCTGGTACACATCTTCTGTTCTACCTGGGATGAATTAACTATGTACTAGGCCTGCACGATATGAGAAAATCTGCAACGTGCAATAGCATTGTTAACAATATTGAAGTGACGATATGGTTTGTGTTCTATAAATACTGAATTAATTATAAACATTGGTCGTATTTACAGGTCCAACGTATTTCTTCTTTAATAGTTGCACTGCTGACATAGATCCCAAATATTGAACAGCCTATGCCCACTGAATAAAGAAATTAAATGATTCCAGACATGCTTATATTGACCATGGATAGAAATCCAGTTAAAAAATTAAAGTTAAATAAGAAAGTAATGTCCCCTGTGCCCTTGCAGATATTTTCTTCTAAACTCAACAAAAGCATGTCTTGAAATAAAACAATTATCTGGAAAACACCTTAAATAACTGAATACGAGATTAAGATATTAAGATATCATCATCATCATGTCTGTTATATCTGTGTAGCGTTAGGATGTTTTGTCATAACAGAGTTGCACTCAAAAAATGTACTATTCGCGCGTGTGAATGAAATGATTGTTCTTATTCATTGCATTTCAGACAGTGTTTCACAATGTGCTTATCAAGCATGTTCATGATGCCTGTGACAACGATGAACACGATTTACAGTCAGTGTTACTATATACTGTACACGACACAGTGTAAATCAGCAGAAAGACGCCTTACATTTTGAAGTACTACAGAACTTCAAACACTCCTAAGAATCCATCATTTTCAGCTTTTCACTCTTTTTAAAGCCATTTGATGCCATAAATTCAATACTATTACAAAAAATAAAGAACTCAAATGTAAGATTTTCAATACTTTTCTCTCTCTTTCTGTCAAATCAGTTCTGTGTCCCATATTCCCCCATATTTTCTTAATGGCATTCAAATCTTCTCTGCTCTTCTCTTTATGAGCTTTCCCTCACCTCCACAGCCCTGAAATCAGTTACCTGATCCCCCCAGTCCACTTCTTCCCTCCTCCCTCTCAATGTGGTTGCCATGTGGCTGTGCAATGGGCTGCAACGTCTCCAGCCGGCCCCTCTGAAACTCAGTCTTCCCCTTCCTCGTCCTCAGCAGCTCGCCACGCATGTCCTCCACCTGGGGGTCATCAGCCATGTGGGTAAACACATTGAGGAAGACATCTTACTGTATGACATTTGGCAAAAACACACTGAAGTTTTCTTAGAAGCCTCTTCACAGTTTTTCCCCCCTCATAGGATTTACTCTCATCTGCATATACATACAATACAAACAAACACAAACAAACCTGCTGAACGAGGGACTCTTTGCTATCCTCTGACTGTTCCAGCAGTCTCCTCGCTCGCTCCAGTTCTTGCTCTATCTGAGGAGAGCACAACAATAACACTGTCAGGACAATACATAATGCACAATTGTTTTGGAAATTACTGTGGAGTAAACAGGAGTCTAGTGTGATGCATGCAAAGTTTCAAGATAAACATCACCTCACCTAATCTATAGTACTGCAAAATTAGGTACGCAGCTTCTGGAGTCTACCAGGAATTGCAATTTTTTACATATATACAGTAATGTGAGTTGACATAAAACTACGAAACTGTTCGGCATGGACTCTATTTAATTTTCAGACAAAATGTTTGGATATACTAACTACCTTGGTAAAGACTTGAATGAAAACGACTCTGATACCAATTACAGCAGGATAAATGAGGCAGAACTTACAGAGCCCAAAATTTCAAACTTGTAGTTAATTATGAATAATGACTGAGTTTTTTTCCCCTTTCAAACTAAATTCATTCACCTTTGACTTGTCTCTTTCCACTTTCAGTAGCCTGGATGTCATGGCCTCCTCTCTGTCTGGGGCTTGGCGTCTTCCTAAAGTCTACAAACACAAACAAAGTCACATACAGGTCAGAGAAAGTGTTACACAAAGGGCACACATATGACAGTACAATACGAATGCAAGATGAGAGATGCTATTGCGTCACGATATTTCCCTCCTTTCTTGTCTTCTTGGAACAAGATAGAGGCATCATGGAGGATTTGTACAAGAGCTTAGATCCCACTCAATCCCACTCATTCTGAGCAGGCTGTGGTGATGAATTACCAGCTGCTAGCAATAACATCTACCCAAGTGACTCATCATCTATTTGATTCACATCACAGCGGGCCCATCGATGGGGAATAAATGTGCCCTCTGCTCTCCCTCTTCTCCTGCTCTTTAGTAGTAAAAGAGATTATTTTCCTCTTCATTTCCTCATGCTTGTTTATTTACCCTTAATTTTTGGACAAATGCATTATTTCCCATCGCCCTGGGCCCTGCTGGTGTCCCATTAGGGCACTACAGAGGAGAGGCATGCAAATGAATTAGACATTACTATCATTACACAGTGAGTTGAAAACTCTTGCTGATGAAGGCTATCTGTGTGGCTACAGCTACACAGTGCCCCTCTGTGGACAAATAATGAATTGCAGAAGGATGAGAAATTAAAAAGGCATGATGACGTTATGCAAGTCTTCCAAAACAAAGAAATTAAGGGTTTGGTTTTTTAAAAAATGAACTTAGACCCTGCTGATGACTGTGTAACATAGGTGATTTGTATGGAAAATAGCAAGGTAAAAGAATAAAACACAAAGTAATGTTTTCTCTACCGTGACTGCGGGCATCTGTTAAGTGCATTAAGCTATGTGAAACGTCTGCAACACTAAAGTGCACCTAATGACAGAGCTCTCTGCTATTAATGCTTTTAGACAAATGCATGCCTAAAAATAAAAAGAATGATTGGCACGAAATACAGCAAAGTAGCAATTGCTTACTTAGCCACCATTTGCACTGCATCAAAGTAATTGCCTAGGTGTGCTTTATGGCCTCATAAAGCACAACGAGAGGGCGAGGTGGCACAGGGGGGAAATGCTGCTTTAACAAACAACAAAAAGCAACAGTACAATAGAGACAAAAAGGTTTTGTAAGACAGTGTGGCCCAGCAAGTCAGGTGAAAATCAGATGTGTTGGCATCATTCAATGCGTGTACTGTATCTAATTGTTTAGAAGATTACTTTTTTTATTTTTTTTTTTATTGCTCAGCCCTAGGTTCGGTATGTTCAGTATGGAACCAGGTCATTAACACCATAAGTCTTGCATTTTTACCATTTTGTAGCAGAGCTGGCAGCCCATACAGCCTACAATACTTAGGCCTGTCATAATTATTACATAATATTACAATCATTTGAGCTAAACGCATTTTGTTTTTGTGATAAACGTATCCATTTACCTGTATAAAAACAGCTGGATGACACAAAGAGAAATGTCATATTTCATCACTATTTTCACATCATTTTCCATGGTTTGAGATTTGACTGGCACTCTTGTAATGGCATCTCGAGGCACTTAGATTCCATTGATACCTGTCGTTATGAATAATTTCTTCGTATATTTCAGTGATGGGCTTTGTATATTTACATTATTTATGTAAAGTCTGCAATGTGCAATTTTTGTTTACAAAGTCTAAAAGGCAAACAGATTTGCCATTTCTGAATTTATGTGTTCCAGTGTTCAATGCCAGTAAATGACTCTTCTTCATCATTAGTTGTACTGTATGTGTATAAATAAACTACTTAGGCTTATACTTTACTAGTGGTATGGAATGAAGAGAAAAAGTCGCAATTGCAATTATGTGTATGACAATCCACTGTGAACTAAAATGTCATTATTGTGACAGCTCTAATGATACTTTGGAAAATACGAGAATATAAATGGAGTATATGCATAACCAATAGGAGGTGCTCTTTTTAGAAGTTCTTGCAAGTTTCTACCGCAATTGCTTCCATATTAAGGCCTGTTATTATTTCATTATTAACACATTTTGAACTTTGGTGTCGTCTCCGAATGTGGGAGAACATCATGAGAGTGACAACAGGGAGGTTTTAGATAAAGGGATCACAGATGAGTAGTGGGGAGGAGAGTCACCTCCTGCAGCTCATCAGACATGGCTGCCCGCTGATCGGGCCGTCTCCCTCTCTCCGTGCTCCTTTGCTCAGTGGCCATCTCTCTCTCCAGCTCCTGCAGACGGCGCTCCACACGAGACGACACCTGCAGACAGTAAAACAGATGACACCTTAGGTCACGCAAACATCGCACAGTGCAGGATTGGCATCAGGACATGATAAATGAGACAACAGGAAATTAAAAGGGAAGGTGACAAAAATATCTTTCAAAAATTATGTTCAAGGTGAACAAATTCTCCCGTCTAATCTGGAAACATCACATCCACATTAATACCTTTATCTTGTCACATCCACTGACAAGATAAAAAAAATATTAAACATGTCATTTGGAGCAGCATATTCCTCCCTGTAGTGACGGTTCAGTGAGGAGTCATGTGCCTGGAAATGATACTGAAATGTTTGCTAAAGTTAGACTTCAGTGAAGTTGCATTTAAAAACAGGAAATCATTTGTCCGTAGAGGTTTACTGTTTAGAAAACAAAAATATTTGCATATTCAGTGTTTTCTTTATACAGCAGCTTTCATCCATCAATAACACGGATGTGTGCACTTAAATTCAGAATAGCTCTACATTTCTTCTGTCATCCAGAGCTAGAAAGCGTACTTAAAATACTGAGGGTGAAATAGCCAGCCACAACTCACTGAGTCCTGTCTCTGGGAGGCTGTCATGTGCTCTGTGAGGCTCTCCATCGCTCGCCTGGTGTCAATATCAGACCTATAAAAAAAAAACAGACAAATCCAGCAGACTGAAGATATTTACACAGCAGAGTTCTCAGTCGTTTTGAAAAATCCCATTCCAAGACATCAATAATCAAAATGTGAATGCATAATGTGACTGCACTAAAAATAATTATGCAGCTTCACACATTGAAATACGGTGGTGGTTCAATTTGGTGTGGTCAGCAGGACCGAGAGGGGTGAGATTTTTTAATAACTTCAAAATGTCAAATTCTAATGCACGTTGAGAGAAAGACATGCTGCCTTTTGACTTTCAAAACTCTCAATTTAAGTTTCACTTTTATCACTTTCTCTTTAAGATGATTTCCAAAAACCCCAAAACACACATTTTATGGGATGGTTCATCAGTTAAATAAAAATATCTGAGTAAAACCTGTTATCTACAATCTTACTGGTTAAATCATTATTACAACTTGTGCTTAAATTTCACAGAAACTTAAAAATGTGTACAGTGTGTACACTGTTTAAGATTCTTGGTACTGTGACAGATAGTATACCATCCTCCTGTTGATGAAAAATACAGTGCCTGGTGTACAATAAAGTGAGGAAACAAAAACGAAACATCTTTGCCCATCCCATACCTATTCCTTCTGAGGATTTCTCGATCCAGGTCATCCGACAGTCTCTGCTGGTCACAGTGCAGATCCCTCAAAGATTGGTGCAAAGTGTGGATCTGTGTGACAGCCACAGATGCGTACAGAATACAAAACACAAACCACAAAACATGAAAATAGGGAAGAGCCGACAAACGCTGCCTTTGCAAAGATGTAATCTATTACATCTACAACTACAATGAAAAGAAAGAAAAAACTTCAAAACATCACCATCAGTCTCTAAATTAGAATAATATGTGAGCAATGTCTGATTGTTCTGATCTAAATAAAAAATGTTCACGTGCCTTCAAGACATCGCAATAACTACTGTATATATCTGTATCTGATTCAGTGTGCCCTCTTGTGGCAGCTTTCTATAACTTATCTTTCATCTTATCTTATCTTATCTTAAAGTTAAGTTAAGTTAAGTTAAGTGAAATGTGTGCAAGAGAGCTCTAAGACAGTCCCTTGGTCAAGACCATTTGACAGGAGAAATAACCTAGCATATATATTTTCAATTTTGATGAGTAACAATTAACGCAGCCTGCTACAGTGGTAGGTCTGTCACCATTCCTTACCTCTTCTTTTGACAAGTTGGCATCTTTGAAGCGAACGCTGGCAGACTGGGACCGCCTCCTCCTCCCTGGCGTGCCTCCATAGTCCTTCAATGGAGAGGTGGGGAAAAAACGCTGGCCATCTGGACTCCCAAACATACATATGTTGTAAGGTGTTTGTTTTGGATACAAACATGCATATGATAAAACAGGAGCCAAGTCTTTTGTAGGAGGGTTTCTAAGACAAATGAGTAAACAAACACAAACTCCACAAACATTTTTACATTTTACACTCCAGGTCCAGACTTGATACTACTATGTAGATAGATTATTGTCTTGTGTTGAAGTTCGATACATAAGCATTCATATGGTGCTTTTTTTTGTTCACTTTCTTTTTTGGGTTGTTACTAGATCTCTGTTATAATTATGTATGTTCTATATGCAAAACTAAGGCTACAGCAACACAACTGTCAGCAAAAACCTTTCTTTTTCTTTATACCTGATCCTGAGCAAGCCTCTAGGTCACTGGTATGCAGAGGTGAGGCCGAAGCTGAGGCACTTTGAGTCCCATTGCGTCTGCTCAGTCTCTGTGCCTGCAGCTGACTGACTGACTCCTCCAGGTTTTCCCTGAGCTGGTGCACAAAAAAGGATGTGTTAATGCCAGTCGCATAGTGAAAACAGTGTCATAGTGATAAGCAAGAAAAACGTCCCTAGGAAGAAAAGATTAGAAAGAACCTAGATACTGCAAATAGCAAATAAAATAAAAACATCACACCTCTCAAGTGAAGACTCATAATATAAGAAATATAGGAAGTTATAAGAGATAGAAAAATGAAGACGACTGAATAATTGACTGTAAGGTGACTTAGTAGTGTAACTAGGCACTCACATTGATTTGATATGCCATTTGATGTGTTATAAATGCACACTGAAGATGTGGACTTAAAAAGCTGTGGACAAATGAGTTCATTGTGTTCATTCTCACATGCCCTTGTAACACAATTATCCAAAGTCCCAGAAAAAAGTGAGTTTGTTTCATTTTCAAGGAAATGAAAATCACACAAAAAGCTAAGATTAATTTGAAATGCAGCATGCCTTTGTATGAATCGTAGATCAAAACAAGGCTAGATTGGAAAGACTAACATCAGCCTGCATCTTTAAGGTGTGGATCTTCACCGATTCAACCCATCAACGATTCTGAATGCTTCTCAGTGCATCTGAAATTTACTATGTTACTGCACATAGCTACAGTCAGGTAAATATGAACCCTCATTTATTTAGAAAATCAGACTACAACAGTCTAAAATATAAATAAGTGCCTCTTTTCAGTACCAGTATCTGTGTGACTCACCTCGGTACATTAACACTGCAAAAACAAAATAGAAATCCTTCTGCAGTGTTGCAAATAGAGGTGTGAATACGTGTCAGCCTCGTGATTTGATTACATTGTCCACATCATGATGCATCTTTGAAAAGAGAAATGTCCACACCTTTAAAATAAATTATCATCAACTGTTCATGAACTGAACAGCTGTCTTACCAGTGCCATGGCTTCAGCTTGATCATCTGTGTGCTCCCTGTACTGGCCCAGCATCTGATCTACCTTCGTCAAGTTTCTACTCGTGCTCTGCCACAGGAAAGAAGAAATTATAAAAATAATCATTTGGAGAGCGAGGTACAAGCGGTGAACCAAAAAAGGTTGTAAATACCGAATACAATACATACAATAAATACAAATTATCTTAAGGTTTGTTATAGGGAGACATAGGTGCTGCTGTATAGTAGTTCAGATCAGTTTCCTGATCTACTGTAAACAGTTCACAGGTAAAACACTTCCATTGGGGGTATGACAGGACTACACATCACAAACTCGTGTTCTGTACTTTCAACTGGATGAAATCTGGGCATGCAAGTGTGTCAGAGCAGAGTACCTGTAAGGTGCTTGCCAGGGTGCTGATTTTCTCGGAGATGTTTGCGCCTCGGTCGTCAGCTGCACTCCCACTGGCTCTACCCCGGTCCCGGCTTGGTCTGCGGTGGGCTTCACGCCCCCGAGGCCTGTGACCCCGGGTCCTGTCATAGGAATCCGACTCACTGGACGTATCCATAGTATGAGACATCGAAGTTCTACAGGATGGCCGAGGAAAAACGGCTGACCGTGAAAATCTGTTGATTAGTAACCAACACTAGCTCAGTTCGCCCAAAGCGTCCACGCTAGCTTTTGCCGCAACGTTAATCAGATTATAGAACAAACTGTGCGAGATTTTAAGTTTGACTACAGTAGTTATTTTGGTGTTAAGTAAACATGCGGACGTTGTCATCGTTACACCAACAGCTAACAGAGACAGAAAGCTATCTTATCAGCAAAGCACTAAAGTTACAGTCCAAACGGTCCCCCTCTCCCCAATCAATCACCGTCCTGGGCTGCATTGTTGTGTGTGATGCTCTTCCTGGCTAGCAACAAGTGGCAACTAACCTCTGTGAACGTTAGCTAGCTAACCCAACGTTAGCCAATTATTTAGCCTACAGAAAACAACAAAAATGCCAAAACATTACATATGTCCAGTAGTAACGGGGTAAATAAAGTTAACAGCTATGTCCTTAAAGTTATAAACGAGTCGTTGTTCTGTCGCTCTGCTAACAGAATATCAACTCTCAGCTTCATCGTGCTATGGCAACTTAAACTAGCCGCGTCTGAGCAGGAAAACAACGGGGCACGGCGGCTCCAAAGGACGCCGGGAAGTGTAGGCTGTGGACGATGATGAAGTGTGGGAATTCGTTATTCGCGGACTACATTGTCCAACGGTATCTTTTTGCGCCAGTGCTGCCGCTCTTCACTTACAGAGAAAAATGGTCTGAAATGCAAAGAAAAGCAAAGAAAAGAAAAGAAGGTGACGTTAATTTGTTTGCCATAGCACTGGCAGTTAACCGTTAAGGAAAAACAGCGTTATTTGACTACGTGTGAATTACAATTGTCAGCTCACACGAAAAATGACTTCCAAAAAAAAAAAAAAAAACTCGCTCGCGTATGTGTACCACGCCGAGTCCACCCTCCCCTCAGCCTGAAGACCACCTCCAAAACCCACCACAGAGCTGCAGCTGTCCGTCCTACAGCATCCCCACCTTCAAAGTCTCACAGCAACTCCACGGGCCCCGTAAAGAAAAGTGAGCGCACACTCTCAAGTGCAGCCGCTGTCCCGTCGTTACCCGAGGACCACAGTAAAAAAAAAAAAAAAAAAAACAACAACACAGGCTAATATGATCTATCAGACGTTTATTTGATATTGCCTAGATATTTGTGGACACCAAGAGGACTGTCAGGTGGGGGAAAAAAAAACTAAAAAAAAAAACAAAACACGAAGTCACTCCGGGGGATATATTTTTTATTTTTTTTTTTTTTTTTTTTACACCGACACTGACAGCGAGAGGCAGCCCAGCATGCAGGTGATAACACGCGTGTTGTTTACGCTCGTCACTTTCCCCACGAGCGGCAGCGGCAGCAGCAGCAGCAGCAGCAGCACCGTGTCGGAGGCTGACTCCTGCCCCGCTTCATGCGAGTGCACTGAGTGGAAGACTCACACAATCTCCTGCGTTGACATTGATATTCTCCCCAGGTTCCCAGCAAGCACGGAGACACTGTAAGTAGGCGTACAAAGCGCATATGTAAAAGTCATATTTTTTTTCTGTTTTTCCGTGCATTTTGAATGTGCTCTTAACCCCAAGGAGAAAAAAAAAAAAATCATTATAATGTCATGAATATTCCTTCTAAGTGTTCCCACGGGGAGTGTGAGGCTGCCTGTTAAGTAGTTATTCCATTTTATTTATTTATTTTTGTGTCTTTCATAGAATTATTAATGGTTTAAAGCTATAGGTGTGACTTTTCCCCTTGATTTGACGTGAAAGACCGTCGATATTGTCATTTTCACAAATTTCACATTTTTTCTTATTCACAAGAAATGATGGCATGCAGTTAAGCTATGTTCAAATTAATGATTAATTCAACTATAATGTTTTTTTTTAATCGCTGAACCATTAACAAATCTTTCACACCTGAAATCCCGTCCTTTTATCTCCTGCACAAGTGAAAAAGGCAACAGAAACATCTAGAAAATAAAGACACATATGTTTAGTCTGTTTCTTTCTGCCTTATAGTGATCACCAGCTGCTTTCTTAATTCAATATTTTATTTCCATTTGAAATTTTACTATAAAAACGCCAACTACCCGTGTCTTTTCGTTGTTTATTAAAAGAACAGTCTTGTTCTGGATGTTGTTGTTGGTGGATAATTGTTTGAAACAACAACAACAGCTGATATGTATTGGGTCTGTCTCATTATAAGGGAACCATGGGAGCGAATGATGTAATGGCCTATGTCAGGGTCACTTCTGGGGCTTTTACGCTTCTTAAATTGCTTGAGCACAGGCGAAAATTATGCAATAGCGAGCGACAAGTTTGCCATGGCCTTGAGTGATGGAAACGCATGCCCTTCAGAGAGATGTGGAAACAGAAGTGGAAGAGTTAGAAAGGGTGTTTCCGTTTAAATCAACATTCTTGGATGATAAATCAGATGGTCCTGTTGCACTTGTGGAAATAACCAAGTTGGTATGCTATGCTCTCTTATGTTTAAAACAGTATTTTTTGTTTGGTTTTGGGTTGTAGTTGCCAAGAAATTCCCCAGTGTGTTTTGTTACACATTGCTGAGGGAGAATTGAGAAGTGCAAAGTCACATTTTGGGAGAATGCACTCTCTCTACTAACTATGCTCCAATGATGATCATGTACAAAAAGACTGGTTGACCTCAGTCGCACAATTCCTTGAAAGCACTCACTTTACAGCACAATTAACTTTGCTCAGGCTTAGTAGAAGATTCTGCTCGCTGTTGTGATAATACTCATTCCTTTCTCCCAGTTTATCGGAACATCGCTCCATCCTGCAATCCCAAATACCACTTTTCATCAACCCATCACATGAAATTATCTCCCAATCACTGCTCCAATTCACATGTGCCCCAATGTCCCCACGATTTCCTCACATTCCTGCCCAAAGTTTACCCAGAGCCCTCCAGGAGGATAGAAAGACATAAAAGCATGCCACCAAGCACTGGGCTGTCAACGCCTTGATAAAAATATCTGCCAAATAAGCCCAAAATAGACAGTGTATTGAGTGGGATGTCCTAACAGATGAGGCGTGAGGAAGTTTGTTTTTGGTGAACATAACACTGAGGACTGAATGACCCTGCTGCCCTGGTCAGGCCAGGAGGGTTCAATCCAAGTGACTTCAACTAGATCAAGGCTGTCAGTTCATTGGAGCAATCGCGACCTCAGCCTAGACGCTACGGAAATAGATTTTAGCGACAGAGATGGAAATGTCTGCCAAGTTTAGAACCTCAAATATACTTGATTTGATTGTGTCAGAGTCAAAACATCAGTTAAGCTCAAACTTTATGTGATGCGAAGATTTGCTTTCTAATAGCATATTGACCATTTTTAGCTTTCAGAATGTTTTTGTCAGTATAATAAGTGTTTAAAAAAGAAGTTCCTTAATGGATGAATTCGCTGTGAAACCTTCTGCGCAATTAGAGTCTGGCCAAATTATTTTAGGTTTTGGCAGAAGTTTTTACAAAACAAAACGCGGGCCCATGCATGTGTGTGAGTGCGTGCATGCGAAAGAGAGAGAGAGAGAGAGAGAGAGAGAGAGAGCGAGCGAGCATATGTGTACACTTAGTCCGTCGTGTGTGTACGTGTGGAGGTTACTCCATGTGTCACTGGGAGCCAGAGAGGTGGAAAGGAAAGCACAGACATGCTTAAAAAGCCTGCGTAGCGTGACTCCCAACTACGTCTGGACGATGCATTCAAATACAATATTTACCTTTTACAGCACATTTCTCAAACACCCAGAGAGTTCCATTTGAGAATAATTAAGAGGAAAAAAGACTTCAAGGGAAAGGAACAAAAACACGGCAGTTTCAGTCTCGCAAAAAAAAAAAAAAAAAAAAAAAAACCACAGAATTTTTGGATTGGAGTTTAAACATGTGATAACTCATATTAGTTGTCCCTCTGTCTGTCATCTGCTAAAAATGACCAACTAGGAGTGAAATCCTAATGCTGTTTCCTGAATGGTAACAGATGAGCACTGGGATTAATTGTAAAATAAGGAATGGGATATTGAAAATGATGAGCTGAGCTGAGATTACTGGAAATACTGACATTTTCCCGGCTATTAATTCGTACCAAAGGATCATGTAGTGGAAATTGTTCAAATTACCTCACATTCTATAATTATTACCCCATGTGTTTATTAGACAACAAAACCTTAAAGTTAAATACATTTTTTTTTTTTAAAAGTCAGACATTGAGCACCTGTTCTAATCACAAAAGTAAAGTGTAGTTGAAATGAACATCCAAGCATCAAGACATTAAGGATTTCAAAGGAGATGGGATTTTTGTTCATGGGAGAAGTTACACGGAGAAAACGGCGGCTGAAATCTGCAGTTTTTATCCTTTTCTGAGAGAGAATATAGTATGTAACTGACCACTTCTACCAGTCACCGCAAGCCATTACACATCAAAATGAGACAGAGCCCATATAGTAAACACAGCTATGTTGTCAATCCAATATTGACACTATTATGAATTATGTGGCTTCTCCCCACTTCAAACTCAATTCCCAACCTGCTTGTTTTCTTGGGTTTCGTTCCAAAATGACAAATTGAGGGAGTAATTTTCTCTTTAAGCCTGCGTGATGGCCTCAGTCATTGGTCTCCGCTCCGTGCTCCTGAGGGAAAATGCGCGCTGGCTTTATAAGTTTGAGCGCGGCGGCGAAACAGCACGGATGATGGGGGTGTTTGGTGTCAGGGTCTGCTCTGTGTCCCTCTGTTTGTTTGAGTTTGTCAAAGTGTGTGTGTGTGTGTGTGTGTGTGTGTGCGTGTGTGCTCCCGTGTCTACTAACTAACTGACTAACCCCCCCCATGTGAGCGTGATTCAGACTCATGGGCCAGATCTCAGCCTCTGAATTAGTCTATTGTTCCCTTGATGAACCCAAGGCGCACAAAGACGGTGGCCTTGTTTGAGCCATTTTTTCTTATACCTGTTTCTAAGTTCAAAGTCTCTAAATGTTGCCATTCAGACAGGATGCGGTAAAGGATGCAACCCGCTGCAGGATGAGCCTGGAAGACAACATAACATCAACACATGTGGCTACAATCTTAATCCCTTTCTTTTATTTTTATGTTGTGATCCTTGAATCGAAACAAAATCTGCAGCGATTACAGGAACAAAGTAACACATGGTGCCCACAGTGTGTACCTAAATGGATTAGTTTGACACCTTGAAGAACCTACGAGCCTATGACCTATAAAGAAAATGTCAGGGTAAAATGCTCAGATACCCACTCTGAGCACTCTGTCAACCCGCTTAACTTAGCATAAAAACTGGAACAGGGGAAAACAGCTAGTTTAGCTTAATCCTAACAGAAGTCACCTAAAGCACCCTTTAAAGTCCACCGTTCGACATGATATATGTTACACATTACATACTGCACTGACTTTCACAGTCTTTGCCGGTTGCCTGGCAACCTCGGAGATGACAAGCCTCAAGTAAGTCAATGTTCCTGGCTGAGAATAGATGTTTTTCTTAGCACTGCATGTAAGCATCTGTAAAATCACAAATTGACATTTTCACAGCTTGATTTTATTAAATAAATAAAGGGGATATACAGTTTTATTTGTCGAGCTTCAGAGCTTCTGACACGTGGACTTCGAACAGAGCCAGACTAGCTGGTTCCCTGTTTCCAGTCTTTATGCTCAGCTAATTGCCTTGTAGTTGTATCTTCATATTTAACAGACATGAGAGCGGCGTCTTCTCATTTAATGAACAGCAAGATAGCGTGTTACCCTATATCTTCCACTTTCACTTCACTTTTGAACTCAGTCATTATCTGTAACCGCTTAATCCCCTGGAGGGTCGCGGGGGGGGGGCTGGAGCCGATCCCAGCCGACGTTGGGCGAAGGCGGGGTACACCCTGGACATGTCGCCAGTTCATGGCAGGGCTCACTTTTGAACTTTCATTTTGAATT
>JAPQRN010000017.1:12622357-12635788 GCA_037367275.1 Coranthus polyacanthus | reverse complement strand
TTGGGCGAAGGCGGGGTACACCCTGGACATGTCGCCAGTTCATGGCAGGGCTCACTTTTGAACTTTCATTTTGAATTTTTTTTGGCATAAAAATCCCATACAGAAGGTTAATATATTTGATTTGTGAAATATATCAGATTCTAAATATGCTTCAACTGAACCTTTTACAGTGTCACTGGTACGCCAGGTACAATTTTACCCTGAACATTGTGGTGGTCTGTTTTGATGTCTGTGTATCTTCCACAGGTCCCAACCTCACTTTAGAAACATGGTCCTAAACAGACCCAGACATTGTTTGATTTGGCTGCCAGCTCAGGTCCAGTTAGATCAAAGTCTTTGTTCTCTCCCATGTTTCCTCAGAAGGGGGTCTATTTTACCATTTTGCTTCAAAGGGATCTTTTCATGTGATGTTACAATTGATCAGTTTTCCTCTTCTCTTACTTTTTAGATCTCTTTGTGTCTAGAAATACTGGACAAAAACATATGTGAAAATGACTAAATATCAAGAGAAAACACCCTGTTTGTGTAAAATGTGTTTGTGCCAACTGCAATAACAAATCGATGAGTCAATTGGAAATAATCCCCAACTATTTTTTTCATTGTTTCATCGATTTTTCACGCAGAATTAAACAGTTTTCTGTCCCTTTTGAGTGTCAGTGAAACATCTTTAGGTTTTGGGTCATTGGTTGGGGAAGATGTTTTTTTTCACTCATGTTTTATATAATAAATATTTAATAGTGTAATCAAGAAAATAATTAGCAGCTGTATCAATGAAAATAATTGTTAGTTTCAGTTCTAGTGCCAACTAAGTATGTCTCTCTATTTTCTAACCAGATGGCTTTTTGAGACCCGTCTATCATCGGTGCCAGCAGAAGCTTTTGCCCACATGGTCAACATCTCAAGGATGTGAGTTGGGAAGTATCCAGCGCAACTATTCCATTCAAAACGTATACACTTTTAATCAGCTGTATTGAAACACAAACCCTTCAAAGTTGTGCTCTTACACCTGTTGTCTTTCAACTGCTTTGCTTGAAAAGCAAGCGAACTGGAATGTATCCCAGTTCCAAACTGCCTCCCTCTTTCCTTTTTGTCTCCCACCCAAGCAGATGATGTGCTCTCTGCTTAGTATCACTGCTGGCTCCTAATCACAGCTGGAAGCGCTAATGCGTTCCTTGAATAGGAATGTTGGTCCTTCGACCGCAGCAGCGCTTGGACATGGGCTAGGTATTTCAGCACAGTGTTTTGGGTGTGTGGTGATTTTAGGCTCCCAGTAGAGGTGGAGTCTCTGCGTAGAGGTAAAATATACACTTGAGCCTTGATCCTCAGTCGCTAAGTCCGACGTCTGCGTCCAAGTCATGCATGAAAGCAGACCGAGGTGGATGAGAGGTTTTGTCTAAGCCTCTAACTGCCACAAAATGCGCACAGCCAGTGTTTCCATTGCTGTCTTGTTTGTTTTCCAGCTGAAATTGATAGACTCCAATTCATGATAAAAGACCATTAAAAGTGTCATTCAGATTCTCGAAAAACATGCCTTTTTTCCAGTTTCGGAACATTAGTTGTTTGTTTTGTGAAGTGCCTTCTAATTACTCGAAGTAATCATAATACATGCTTGTCTTTTTCTCCAGTAACCCCCTCAGAAAGTAATTTTTAACATTGATCTAGCGCTAAGTTCAAGGTTTATTTAAAGAGCATACTTGTTACCAAGTAATAACAAATGGGAGCAGAGTGACTGATGACTAGGTAATGTATATGTGAAGTGCATACCTGTAAAATTGCCCATGACTCGGGAGGCTTTAGACGAGCTAGGCTGATAAATTCAGGAAAGAGTAGCGGGCTTCAGAACCACACACTGAAACGCATTTATGAAAACAGGTGTTAGATTTCTCTTTCACCCCTGCACAACCGCTTCATTCTTAAAAGTCACATGGTAAAGAAATGCCATTACTTTGACAAATTTAACAAAGGCTGTTTGTACATTACATGTGGTCTAAGCTTTGGTTATTGTTTTTTTTTGTGTGTGTTTTTTTTTTAGATATATATCGGTGGACATGACGCTGGAGAGATTGGAGAGGCACTCCTTTTACAGCCTGAGGAAAATCACCCACATGTGAGTAACTAAAAGAAAAGGGCACACTCTTTGTTGGACTTTATTGATTAAGCTGTTCCATTTGGTCTCCGGAGAAAAAGAAATGTTTAATTTTGAACCTTGCCAGCAGCAAAGAAGTGAGGATGAAACACATTAGACTTGTTTTTTTCCCTCCTTCACACCACTTACTGCTTCCTTATCAAAGCAGTAAAGAGCGTTTTGCTTCACAAGCATTAAAAAAAAAAAAGAACCCTGTTGTGGGATTGCAGATAAAAGAAATTAATGTGATGAAATAAGTCATTATCAGAATTCGTCTGTTGCAGTATGTGTAAGCCTGGTCCGAACGGCACGTTAGAAAGGAGAGGCTAAATAACAACCAGTTTTTGGCTTCTCGCCTCTTCTTCTTCATGCTCCAGCTCTTGTTGAAGCAGCTCAGGGGAAAAAGTCTAGCAAGGTGCACTCAATTCTCAATTATGGGATAAAGATTTATGGCTCACTCTCCGGGTGGACCACACACTTTCCAGCAGAACACATCCTAGCACTTCATATATTATTGCAAGACTTGCTGCCCATGTGAACGATTTGTTCCAAGTTACAGCATCTTGTAACACACCTTTTTGTGTGAACAACTATATATGCAATTTCTTTTCCTTTCTAGCACTGTATAAAATGTGGACACGTGTAGCGGTTATAATAGAATAACTGTGATTGAGGGCTGCACAAATTCATTTGATTCACGTGTGTGTGTCACTTGGTTGCCTTTTTTTTTTTATCTTAATTATCCCTGGTTTTAGTGTCTTTCCCTATTAGCTGCCTAATTCCAGATATCAAAACACAGACAGAAACAGTAATTCAGACTGCTAGCTGTGGGTTGTATCTGTTTTCTCTGAGCGTATTTTGGATCTCCGGGGCCTATTTGCCGCTGATTGGTGTGGTGTGGTGCCATACATCAGATAATGGCATCTCTCTCAGGTTTCCTTCAGGGTCAGACGCAAATTAATGCTCTGCTTCCTGTTGGCTGCTTGAGGCCGACAGCAGCTGCGGATCTAGGGCTGCAGTCAGAACTAAGGGAGGGATGATGGAAGTTGTCTTGCGCCACCAGCGAGTTAAACCACCAAATTAAAGACTTGTTAAGGTTTCTACTTCAAAGTACAAATTCTTTTTGCGTGCAAAAAGAGTCAAGGTATTACATTTTTAAAAGATGACACACTGCAAAAAAGGAAACGAAAGAGTTGCCAGTTAGACTTCACGAACTTATGACCATAATCTCTGCTTTTCTTTCACATTTTCACTGCTGATATCATTTCAGATGTAAAATCAGTTCCTCCTTCTGCATCAAAAGAGCCTTTTCTAGGTTTTGTCAGTGCAAGGACCGCTTTTCTTTGTGATGATGGTACAGTTTACCTTGGCTAATGAACCCGATTCCACTTCTTGGTAACTTCCAAACCGCAAACCTTTCATATTGCTTAGTTAACACGACCAGCCAAATTCACCAGAACTGAACAAAGGGAAGGAGGAGACCACCCGTAAATTTTATTAAAAACTTAAAAAAAGAAATAAAGTTTCTAACCGAACTGTTTGGGCAGCCTTCTCAAAAGTGTAGCCGAAAACATGCGTCGTGACTTCAATAACTTCAAGCTCTCACTTCCATTTGTTTAGCTCAGCTCAGGTGTTTTGCAGTCTGTTGGACATTTCACAGATAAAACCGCCGTCTGATGAACGGGTCTCGCTCTAGTTTATACACACCAGCATTAGCACTCACCCACACGGGACTTCCATTGGCCTAAACACACTGTCCGCTGGGCTGAATGCGGTTTGCCAGGTGTGTGAAGAAGGGCCAGGACACACGTTCCAGAGCACCACATGGTGTTCAGTCCAGTCCAGGGCGGACCAGAGTAAACACACTAATGAAACACTAATTTGGCTTTACTTCCGGCGCTGGCTGTCTGCTCTGAGTTTCCTTTCTCGCGCACACTGGCATGCACCTTGCTCTGTTCTGTCAGTGGGCTTTAAGACCTTGCGGTGTGAGTTTCTGAACTCACACCGCAAGGTAATTTCGGGGGTCGTGACACATACTTCTGTTCTCGTACAGACGTAAAAGATTGTGTGTGTCTGTTTGTGTCTGCGATCATTTTAATTAAACTCAGGTTACTGCCAATAAATGCATTTCTGTATATTACTCCTGTGACTCAGCAGTTACTGTAGCTCTGAGTTAGTCATTCGCTGCTTTGTTTCAAACTACAAACTACATTTCATTTACGACTCTTTTTTTGCCTCTTTGTTTCAGAGAGATCCGAAACGCAAAGAGTCTGACCTACATTGACCCCGAAGCCTTTAAAAATCTCCCAAACCTCAAATACCTGTGAGTATTTTTCATTGTTCTCTTCTGGTGCAGCTTCCCTGTTTGGCACTGAATTCCACATATTGACAACATTAGAGTAACCCAAAAAGATGAGAGATGTGTATTTAAAATTCTTTAGTCTGGCAGTAATTTAGACATTGTAATCTATTTATAGCGTTGTGTGTTTCAGTATGGGCAAGACTGAGTCTTGCTAGATTTGTATTTAATGCAGTGGTGACTTCAGAAAAGTCACTGCATACCTTTCAGATGAAATCTAAAAGATTTGGCGAGAGAATGTAACATGTCAGTCTCATATAAATGACTCTGTGGTACAAAATTATAGTTTGTTGTTTTCTTCCACCAGTTTAAACCGGTGTACTTTGGCCTGCTCTCACCATCAGTCCTCTAAAAAGCCACACTGTCACCAGCCAAAAACTGTATGACTCTTAAAGCTGCCATTTTGGTGTTAGAAATACATTTGCCAGTAAATGATCTGGGGCTATTTAAATGGTGATGTCTGTCTCTATCTGTATGTTATTCAGGGGGATTTTCAATACCGGCCTTAGTTTCTTTCCGGATCTGAGCAACATCCACTCTAATGACATGAACTTCATACTGTAAGTTGCTAACAACTTGTAAATAAAAGATGTCTAGTATGAAAATTACAACTTGTAGCATTTTCACATGAGCAAGTCACACACATAGACTGTATGCTGTAATAAGGTCGCACACTTTCAGTCAACCAAGACTGTCACTGTGTGTATTTTACACCAGGCTGCAGAAAAACAGTAAACGCTGAGGCTAGCTTAGCATAGCATAGTAACAAAAGCTGCCCTCTAGCATTCGAGGGGGTCGCTAACAGGTTATATCTAGTTTATTCTGTAGAGCAAAAAACAAACAAAAAACCCCCACTGAAATAGAAAGAAATAACAAACAAAAAAATGTATAAAAAGGTCATGTTTTTGTTTGTTTTTTTTGGTTTGGTCCTTTGCTATCTAAGCTAACTGGCTACCTATCTGAAGTTCCTACTATGGAGCTGGGAATAGTTTTTATCCTCCCACAGCGCTCTCTCCGAGAACGCTAATAATCTGATTTCCAGTTTTCTCCAGTTACTAATTTAAGTTTTAACTAGCTGTGCTTAGAAACAGGGAGATGGAGGCTGTTTCTCCACCGCAAAAAAGGGGTTTTAATTATTTTGCAATATCACTAATAGAATGAATGGAAAAACAATGAAAAATGCACTTATTTCATGTTATTCAGTTTTCCTTTGTATGCCATATAAAAATGAGTAGCAGATAATAGGGTATTTTGTTGTGGTGTCAATTTTGTAAAATGCTACCTCTAACAATGTAATTTCCTTTATTTTACTACGGAATTGATATACAACATACTTTATAAACAAATGTGTGCTTTCTGTGTGTGTGCCCGTGTATATCCTTGTATGTTTGTACGTATCTGCTTCTCCATGTAACTCGCTCCTCTGTCTAATTTTATTTTTCTACCCTGTCATGATACTTGAAAATGCAGTCATCAACACTACATTCCTCCCTATGCCACTTTCCACTAAAAGGTCTTCATTTACCATTTTCATTTCCTCTGTATTTGGTGTCATCCTTTGCAGGGAAATTGTTGATCACCCCTTCATCACCGAGATCCCCGCCAACGCATTCCGCGGCATCACCAGTGATGTGCTGACAGTGTAAGAATCCTGCAAGAGCAGCCACACGCGTACACACCAACGTTCAAAGCAGTGTATCGGGCCCTTTATTTTGATATGCAAAGATGAGAAAGTGGTTGCATTACATAAAGTGTACATGAGAAAAGTCTGTTACTGCATTCATTATGTTGGATTTTGCTGCCTGTCCATCATGTGACGCCCACACCAACAGATGGACGCGTTAACGAGGAACTTAAGTGTTTCTTGACAAAACCGTATTGTTTGTCATCGTCACACATTTCCCTCAGGGTATCTTTGTTTGACCCACATTGAAAAGTGTATTTACATAAAGTATGCATTGCAAAATAAAGGACAGAAATGCAGTCTAGATATTTATGTTTCGAACACTAAAGTTGTCCTAAATGTCTAAATCTTACACAACCCCTAAAATAGCCACTAGAAGAAATGGGCACCAGCCAAAATTACCTCACTTTGAAAACATGTCCTCACCCTGAACTCATCCGAATCTCACAAAGATTGTAAAAACAAGTACACAGACACATCTACATGTATGTGGTTAGATGTTGGAGAGAAGGGAAGAGGGGTTGCAATTTCAATACACATGACAGCATGTTACCGAAAATGTTGGGCTTATGACCGCAAAATTACACAGACAGACAGACAAAACCTCACCATAAAATGTAAATAGTAGATCCCTGCTATCTCTGCCACTGCTGCACACACACTAAATATTTTTCCTTCCTTCAGTACATTGGCAATTAAACCTAAACAGTCAAAGTCAAATGAATGCTTCCTGTCTTTTATCCCAGGATGCTGTATGGAAACGGCTTCAGAGAAATTCAGCATCACGCCTTTAATGGGACGAAGCTGGACCAAGTGTAAGTTCACGGCACTTCTGTTAACGCTTTTGCTCAACAGTTTCAGATACAAATCCACTTAATAAACACACTATCAGACTGAATAATCAGAGCAGTGTGATGGTGTTTTTGCTGGTGTATTGGGTTCAAGTTGTGTTTATTATTCCCTTGATGAGCTTCCACAGTTTGAACTGCATTTTTTTTGTGTTTTTTTTAACTCAATCCAATTCTGGAGACAAAGTGGTTTTATTCAATCTAGTGCCGCTTCTGTCACTCGGGACGCGGAAATCAGCCGATTTAGAGGTTTTACAATTTCGCCAAATCGGTTGTTCAGTATGTGGCCTGGATGAAACCATTTCTGACATCTGGCATGTGTATTTCCTTACCCAAAATTGCACTACAAAAAGCAGTGGGATCACAGCTGGGTCTCTTTGGGCCTTCTCATATGTACTCAAAAAAGGACCTAAGCCCAGCTCTTGATTAGCAAGCTAGAGTTCTCATGGGAAAATATGTTTCCAAAAGTGGTTATCAGGAAGTCTGCATTAAGAGTCCCCCCCCCCTTCCCATACACTCTGTGACACTGAGCTCTAGATTTGTGTCAGACTTGATGATATCAATTTTACACGTGTATATTCAATAGCTTCTCTCAGATAAATTATTACTCAGTGAGAGGAGACCAGGTAACAGTCGCTTCCTTTTCCTCTTTTGCTGTTTTCTACTCTTCTCGTCACCAGAATCCTACATAGTCAGGATATGAGGTATTAATGATATTAATTCAAGACCCCCCTCTCACACCTACACACAGCTCAGGTCCTTATAAGAGCCTAATTAAGCCATCGTTGAGTGACTAGTACGTCTTACCACAGAGGTGTTTGTGTTGGCGTCTAATGTGCTCTGAGGGAAGAACTGATCCCAGCACAGCCCGACCAAGACAAACACACACCTCATAGGTCTATTATCCTTATTAGATTTAAGGGATTCAGGGAGATATGTAGTGAGTGGGTTTAAAGAGTACTCCATCCCATCTTATACAAGTCTAATTTGAATCAACAACGTGAGTGAGACCTTTGTCATGTTTCGCCCCCGAAATGAGGGAAAACAAACATGAGAACGTGCAGTGATGAGGCCTGGGAAAATATTATGCCCCGCTTCGCCTCTTTAGGCTGATTGAAAATGGGACGGATAATTTTTCTCTTAATACACTCATTTTTTTCTTTTTTTTTTCCTTTTGCTCTGCTGTCCAGCGACCTTCACAGAAATAAGTATTTGACCAGGATGGATGAAAGGGCTTTCGCAGGCACCATCAGCGGCCCCATGCTTCTGTAAGTACCGAACAGCGTGAAAATCAACATACATTTCTTACCAGACATAAATTACCTTGGAGTCCATAAAGTGTTTTAAAACTCTACCACACAAATCAAATATTACATGAATGTTTGCAATACTAACAAAAAATAATCAAAACTTACCCCAAACATGACACTGTCTACTATCCTGCCTTTGATAAATGAAATAAATCTAACCTTAGGAGGGTATTTTTACATGGAGTCCATCTAACACTTATGAGGAATTTTCCATAAATAAGAATGTCAATAGTATATTTCAAATGTACATAGAAGAAACCATTTTGTAACCATATGTGGGTCATTCTACTAAACTGGTGCAAACTGCAATCACGACCACAAAACTGAGATCCTTCTATTATCTATCAAAAACCAAACTGCAGGTAGCAGTAATATTTAATATTTTATATGTATGATAAATGAAATTAACATTTAGTATGTTCATGTCGTTACTGAAACTTGCCCCTCTCTCGCTCATGGATGCATAGTGAGTTGTTTTTGTTGTTATTGTCTGAGTAGTGACAACAAAGGGTATAGAAGCAAAGAGGTGAAACTCCAGTGCTTTTATGACAACTGCTTTATGTCTAAAATGGCAGAGGTGTAGCTCTGCTGAGAAAGAGCGATGCAGCCATCGAACAAAAATTGAGTTTCACTTTTTATCAATATAATTTGTTGACTGTAGCAAAGAGTGTAGACAAAGAGATTAGAGGAAAAAGGACAAAACTGTGGCGCTTTTTCAGAACTGCTTTCAGTCCATAATGGTGGAGAAGTAGCTCTGTAGCTGGGCAATTGTGTTGCGATGGAACTATATATTGAGTTTCAGTTCTTTTGTGACAATTTTAGACATTTTTGAGCCTATTTCAAAGATGCTAGTCAGCACACGATTAGTTATCATACTTCTGACCATATATGCACAAATGAAAACTGCCTTTTCTGCAATAACACCCCAAATACACGTCATTTTACAGACCTTTGAACAGGTTTACTTCAAAACGATGGGTCCTATCTACTCACCATGCATCCAGAGAGAGAGCAACACAGGCAGACTTCAAGACCATGTAGAGTCGTAAACTCAAATGTAGAGTTGTGGCTGAGATCAGCCTCAGCCACATGGACTAAATCATACACTGCATCGTGGAAATGTGGGACATTTTTCACAAAAACCTTCATGATTTAGAAAGAAAATATATAATAAATGTTTTTTTGAACTTAATATCAAAAAGATCTTAAACAACAATGGAACAATTTGCGAAACACATTCCAGTCGCGTACAAGTGGCACAAACATTCGCTTGGACACGAGGATGAACTGATTTGGTTTTGGTGGTCAAAGGTCAGGGTCTCTGCGACCTCATTAAATCACATCCGAAACGTCAAATGTCAGCGTCACTTTCATGAATCTCGTGAATCCGAGGAACAGGTGGACAGAATTTCTTCAAAAAGTTTGAAAGTTGAAAGTTTGTTTATTTTAACTAATGATTAGATTCTGGTGGTCAAAGGTCAAAGGTTAAGATCACTGTGACCTCACTGATAACTCAAGTATTTGAATTCTAATTATGACAAGATTTCACACAAATGTGTAGCAGGATAAAATGATGAAGAGATGACATTTTATATTCAAAAGGTCAGTTTCACTGTGTCACGGTGATAACTTAAAACTTAAATATATAATTTAATATGACATTTTGTAAAAACATTTTTCTGGCCATTATTCAACACTAAGTGAAGGCAGCATATCTCTCACTGGAAGTGATTCACTCGACTTACATGTCAGTATAGTGAGAAGTTCCATTGGACCAAAAAAATACACTAAATACCTTTTATTAAATTCCTTCAAAGTCTTCACTACATATGAGCCTAGATGGACATGGATGTAAACTGCAACTTCACTGGTTCATGGACGACAGGGTGGTAATTCCAGTTAAGTTATTTTTTTGGTTGTGGGATAGAAGTTTGCACCAATTGAGTAGAAGAGCACATTTATCAAGGACGAATAAGCTTAGTGTGGCGCTTACATTATCGAAGCCATGTTAGATTTCAACTGTAACATTATGTGCAGACTGGATGAGACACGTCTGCAAAATGGGACAGCATATCATCAAAGGTGTACAATAAATCCTGCCTCCACAGCTGTGTCTCTGACCAGGAAACCTGACACGCATTGTGTGCACGCATGTGAGGGAGTAACTTCTCAGATACTGTCATCTTTTTCGCAGTTTGCTAAATTTTTAGAGCTGTGTGTCCGTTTTCGAAGCGTCTGAATGCCAAAACCATTTACCACGGCTATCTAGTTGCTGTTGTGGCTCTGATGGAGCCGTTAAGAGTCTGGTTTTGTAAAACCAGGGGTTCGTGTGCAGGTCTTCCTCCTGTGTTCCACTGAGGAACATGTCCTGAGTGAGGTCACCTCCATGAGGTCATGAGCTAAACATCTGGGAATGACAAAATGAGACCAGCAGTCATAAGGTCTGTGCTCCTATTTCTACAGCCTTACACAATGTGTCCCGTGAGAGGAAAAAGAGCAAAGGACAGAGAAGTGGAGAGAACAAATGGTACTAAAAAAATGTTGGGCCCTTAGCAAATATGAATTGTTTGGCTTATGTTTTTTTCATTTAATCAAATTAATCAGCAGATACAGTGACTTACAGATATTATGGGTTAGGAAACTAAAGAAAGCAAAAGACCACCTGGCCTCTGCGTGACCTCTGGTGCTGCTGGTGGGGTTGTCTGTGGAATGTCCTGATAACAGGATCACACAGGATGTGATTGTCAGTCCCCTGTATGTCTTTGTCCCAACGAGGTTGAGCTGGCTTTGGCATGACAGCCGAGCACAAGAAATAGCACATGTAATTGCTTAAAGATGATGAAGGACTGAGGCGGTCATTCTAGGAAACAGATGGAAGGTGTTGTATAATCCATCTATAAGGCTCTCTGGTCTCATCTTGTCTAGTTTCTCTGTAGATTTGCTGAGACTATATTTATTCAAAATCCTGCACTTGTGCGGCGAATGCTTGCTATTCCACTGAGGGCACTGAAAATTCAAAATGTCATCAATCATATCAGAGAGAAACATTAGCATGAATTGTAATTAATTGGAGGCACCTCTGGCAAACCCTTCACCTTCCTCCCATCGCCACCCCTCTATTATCAGCGTCTCTGTGAATGTTAAGCCTTAAAATGTCTTAATTTGACAAGTCTTAAATCATTTATTGGATTCAGTGCTTGGTTGAAAGCTGTTGAAAATAACACATTTGAAGCTCACTGCACCTTGTGCAAGGAACCTCAATTGAAGAACATTAGTGTCGCATGGCAAATTAAAAAAAAACATAAAACCACTGTAAAAGCCACCAGCAAACTCCTGCCATCGCCCAATATTGTTCCGAAGTCATATTGAAGAGTATCAGTGAAATCTGGCTCCCAGCATGACTAGACTTGAAATAGATCTTAAATTGCATTTCCGGTATAATGGTTTTAAAAAGGGATTAAAAAGCTTTTTACAATATGTAACGTCAGTGCCTCCACTACCATGAGGAGGTGCCAGAGGAGGCACTAAAAGAGCTCATGATGAATTATTTGAAGTTCAGATGAAGCACGACTGCAGTAGCCACCATTATCATTATAGGCAATACAATATATATTCATGCATTCATACAGTGTTTCATTTTCTATATAACATACAGTATGTCTCAAGTGGTCTCAACAGCACCGCGGCTGAATACGTTGCTGGACTCCTGTGAAGGAGGTCGGGGTTCGTTTCCTGCAAGTTGCATATTGTCTTTTTTTTATTCCAGTTTGCAGTTGCAAAAACTGTGCCAAAACTACTGGTTTAGGTTTGTGTGTGTGTGTGTTTTTTTTGTTTTTTAGGGAGAAATTATACTTCCAGCAGTGGCCCTTTGTTTATGAAGAAATGTACATGTGTGATCAGATCAGAACTTACCTTAAAAAAATGAGTACCTTCCCCTGACTTTCTCGGTTGGCTGTGTCCATGATAACAGCCTGACTGATTCCTATGTAAAGGAAGTGATTTTCTGATGAAATGTAAAGGGTAAAGTTCACTCCCGAGTGCCTCAACACCTCTCTTCACAACACCGATTCCAACACAAACTCTGCATTAGCACACATGCAAATGTTAAATATCATTTAAAATGTCTTAAATATAATTTTCTTCAAATATGAGTGATTTAGTTAGTGCTTGGTTGAAGTCTGTTGATAATACCAAATGTGTAGGCTGCTGCACCTTGTGCAAGCAAATGCTCAAATTAGGACCTTTGCGTATAAAAGCAGTGAAGCTGCCTTTATACTTTATACTTATACTACTTGAGAAGTCTGGAAAACACAAAGCCGCTGTGGACAGCATCATCCAGTATTGTTCTGTATTCACATCTGGAGCAGCACCAGCATGACAAAACTGGAAATAGGTCTTCAGTTGCATTCTTAAAAAGGTCTTACAAAAAGGTCTTAAAAAGTGTTACATTTAAAATTTCAGAACCTGATTTAAATGAACCAAACTAAATCTGTATTAATATATCTAATTGGTTTTCCTAAACCCTTTCTTCCCCCTCTCTTTCACCCAGAGACGTGTCCCTAACAGGCATCGCGTCCTTGCCGACCACAGGTATGGATTCTCTCCGGGAGCTGAAGGCGCGTAATGCCTGGGCCCTTAAGAAACTACCCCCCATTAAAACCTTCAAGCACCTCACCATTGCCAACCTGACCTACCCGAGCCACTGCTGCGGCTTCAAAAACCTCAAAAAGAAACGAGGGTGAGCTTTTGGCTGTTTCACATTCATAACACGTACTCGTGAGAGCCAGAAAAGTTTGGTTTGTGTGTTAATAGTGTATACAAGGCAAACAATAACCAATAGGATGCGCTTGTAGTGCGTGGATTTCATGTACAGTTCACAGTGAGTGGGTTAGCAGCACTTGTACGGTGTGGATTTTGGCCGGGATTGAATCAACCTTCTGACGTGTTTACCTATAACTTTTTACAGTCCTCCCATAATTACTGTCACTCATTGCTGTTATTGTAGGAAGATGTTTGAGCCAGACTAATAATGACTCTGAAAACAGGAATAACTTTTCTTCAGCTGGATACATAAATGATTTGATTGTACATTTAGTGCCTTGAGG
>JAPQRN010000017.1:12609271-12622257 GCA_037367275.1 Coranthus polyacanthus | reverse complement strand
AATGACTCTGAAAACAGGAATAACTTTTCTTCAGCTGGATACATAAATGATTTGATTGTACATTTAGTGCCTTGAGGCTTTTTTTGTATTATTCCAATATTATTTTATGCAACCAGTCTTGTACATGTGTGTACATGGCCACATCTAAATCTAGTACATTTACTCAAACGCTGTACGTAAATTTGAGGCAGTAATACTTACTTAATACTAGTATTTCCATTTTATGCTGCCTTATACTTCCACTTCATTGCTTCACAGAGGGAAATATAGTACTTTCTTCGCTACTACATTTATTTAACAGCTTTAGTTACTACTTACTTGTAAGATGAAGGGATAATATAACACGCTTTTAGAATAAATACAGCACAACGCTGAAGATTAAACCAGTGGTTTCCAGCCTTTTTGACTTATGATGTCTTACAAAAAGCAGCGTGTGATCGGGCTCACATTTCAGATGTGTATAAGTTGTTAACAGCTTCACCAATTAGTGATTTTTCCCTCTAAACTTCTCGCATGGTTTTCCACACATGTTCAGATCGCCCAGTCTCTCACCAAAAAAATCAAAGATTAGAGGAGAAAGTTAATGTTATATATCAGAAGGTTTTTTTTTGCAATAAGGCTGGATAAAAAGCAGTTCAAACTAGCTCCACCTCCAGCAGCTCCACCAGTAAAACATGCTGCAACAACACCAATGCTTCACTGTTAATAGTCTAATTATGTCACATATAATAATATATCAGAATCACCAAACCAGTACTTTAACTTCAATATCTGCATTTTGCTGCTAATACTTGCACTGAAGTAGGGTTTTATGCAGGGCTTTTACTTGTAATGGAGTTTTTTTTACATTGCTGTATACACCATATATGTGTGTCTTTGTGTTCTTCAGCTTTTTGGAGTATATAATCTGCAACCTGACCGCTTTCTATGACCAACATCACAAGCGATCCGTGGGGCCCCTTCGCATGCCTTCCCTCCAGGAGGACGGCATGGTGGGTTCAGTCCCGGACCAGGAGGCGAACGACGAAGGCCTGAGAGACTGGAGGAGAGGCGACTTCCATGGCAGCCTCCACTACCACGCCTACTTCGGGGGCCAGCCAGATGAGGATGTGGGTTTCGGAGAGACCCTCAAGAACCCCCAGGAGGACACCAGCCAGGACTTTGACAGTCGTTACGATTATGTGGTGTGCGAGGAGGGAGAGGAGGTGGCGTGCGCGCCAGTGCCCGATGAGTTCAACCCCTGTGAGGACATAATGGGTTTTGGCTTCCTGCGAGTGTCGGTGTGGTTTGTGAGTCTGCTGGCCGTTCTGGGAAACGTGGTGGTGCTTCTGGTGCTGCTCACCAGCCACTACAAGCTGTCAGTCTCCCGCTTCCTCATGTGTCACCTGGCCTTTGCAGATCTGTGCATGGGGATCTATCTGCTGCTCATCGCCTCTGTGGACCTCCACACACGGGCCGAGTACTTTAACCACGCCATAGACTGGCAGACGGGTCCTGGCTGCGGACTTGCAGGTTTCTTTACAGTCTTTGCCAGCGAGCTGTCGGTCTACACCCTGACTGTGATCACTCTGGAGAGGTGGTACGCCATCACTTTCGCTATGCGGCTGGATCGGAAGCTGCGTCTGCACCACGCAGCAGCCGTGATGCTGGGCGGGTGGATCTTCTGCCTCCTCCTGGCCCTGCTTCCTCTGGTCGGGGTGAGCAGTTACCAGAAGGTCAGCATCTGTCTCCCGATGGACACCCAGTCCACAGTGGCGCAGGTTTACATCATTTCAGTGCTGGTCCTCAACATCCTGGCCTTTTTCGTTATCTGCGCTTGTTACTTCAGGATCTACTGCGCAGTCCACAATCCGCACTACCGTTCTGGATCCAAGGACACCAACATTGCAAAGCGCATGGCTGTCCTCATCTTTACTGACTTCTTGTGCATGGCGCCAATTTCCTTCTACGCCATGTCAGCCGTACTGGACCGACCACTCATCACAGTCTCCAATTCCAAGATCTTATTGGTGCTCTTCTACCCGCTTAATTCCTGTGCTAACCCGTTCCTCTATGCGATCTTCACTAAAGCCTTCAGAGGGGACGTATTCATCCTGCTCAGTAAGGTGGGTCTGTGTCAGCAGCGAGCACAGCTGTTCAGGGGCCAGACGGTCTCATCAAAAGGCAGCAGCGGGAATTCTCAGGTCCGCAGAGACAAGGATAAGGTTCGGAAAGGAGGAGGAGGAGGAGGTGGGGGTGGAGGAGGCCAGGAAGAGGTGCCCATCCACCTGAAGAAGTGCTCTGGACATACCTACCAGCAAGCAGTCAGCCAACAGACAAGCCCTGAAGAGAGCCAGAGCCTGTACACGTGAGCCAAAACTCCAGCTCGAGGTCGTAAAAGCGAGACAGGTTCAGGTGAGGGAGAGGAGGCCTTGAAGTGTTTGTGGACAGATCTGTTTGGATATTGAACAGAAAGCTCCGGGATTCTGTATCTGCTTCCATTCTCGGGCCAAGTTCAGCTGTTTTCACAATTTCGGCTGTGATGATTTTATGGTTCCAGTTGGTGGAGAGTATCAAGTGTCACTGAAATATGAGCTCGACTTCATCTCACTTATAGTTCTCTGGATTGTGAGGGACTGAAGCTAGTGGCAAAGAAATTATTTTGAAGAAAAATAAAAATAAACATGAAAATATATATATATATGTGTGTGAAAATATGAAATTAACCAAATTTTTCAATATCTTTAATTATTATGTATCAAGGTTAAGTTTTCTATTTCGGTGTAGTGTGGGGCCTACGAAGAAATATTTGTCTTGAGACCTTTGAAAGACACTATTTGGTTTTTAGTGCTCAAAGGACAGCCTGCTGGCTCAGTGCCGTTCACTTTGGAAACTTCACCCAGTTTATAGAAATAGAAAAACACTGCCTTTCTTCATTTCTTATCAATATGTCTGTATATAATGTAAATACATGCTAAGGGTTTTAGGACTGAAACATAACAGTACCGGGTGTTTTTTGTTTTTTTTATGTGATTTTTACCTGAACCAAACTTGATGTATCACTTTCCTAAGGTCATAAATATTTTCCTACTGTCTTTTTTAAAATGCTCCCAGATACTGTTACTTTGATTTATTTAACGTCGATAAAGCAAAAAAAAAAAAAAAAACAACAAAAAAAAAAAGTCTGCATGCGATCCAATTACAAAGGTAAACACAAGACGTATTTTGATTATTAGCAATTTTATACAAATTACACACAGGTATGATAATCACAAATATATACCGGTAGAGTCTTGCCTCTCCTTTGGAATGTCATGGTTGTTTTTCTAGCATGATCGGGATATTTTTCCATCCTCTTATGGAAACAAGTGACTTTTACATTCAGCGGAGATAGTTTTTGCCTTCGTCAGGAGAGCTTAAAGCAAATACAGCTGAGACACGTGTGAGCTGCTGTGCGATATTGAGCTATTATGAGTTAAAGGACACCCTCAGCCAATGGCAGCTTAACATCTGGTTAGCATTTCATCTGCTGGGTGACATTTTTTTCAAGGAAATATACAGATGAACAGGGGGGTAGGGTGGGATGTGGGGGAGCTTTTCCAGGAAAGAAGGATCATTTCGGACCTTTTCTTAATTTTGCTTGCAAAGTAGTCGTGAAGATATTCGAGCAGACTGCTGCACAGCTTGTTTCAGTATGGAAAGTATAGTACAACATTCCTGACTCTGTATCACTCTAATGCGCTTGGTGAAAAATGGAATAGATGAAACCTCAGACCTGGAAGGGTTTCTAGTTTTTAAAAGTTGAAAAAAATCACGAGTGGCATCTCCTGACTGCTCTCCAGACGACTGTAAATTCCTAACAGGACATCATTTCAGTTGAATGTTTTCCACAGCTTCCAGTCACCCATTAACAACAATCCAGTGTGGACCCTTCAAACGCTAAAGAGCGCACAGAGCGGGACCGTGATGTGCCTGGCTGCGTTCGCGAGGGCCCCTTCCCGTCCCGCTGCCAGTTAGTGTTAACTCACAGTTCATACTTGTTTCAGAGTGTGTGCATGTCAAGGTTGATGAAAATCAAAGTCACTGCACATTTGTGTGGGGGAACTGAGTGAAGATTTAGGCTTGGATAAGGGAAATATACCTGCAGACAACTGCGAATTTAAACCTCAACTATGGTTTCCTTAAATTGCTCCAGAACACAGATATTGCGGGTTGTAAGCATTCAGATCCAAAGCCCAGTTTATTAGCAGACAGGGTCAAACATACGGATTGAGACTTGGACTGGATTTATTTGAACATTCTTCTTCTCGCTGGTTCTCAGGCTTGCCTGATCATTCCTCTCCCTGTATTTCAAAATAAACCCATCTCCGAGCCGTTCCTCAAATAAGCAGGGCAGGGCCCGACGATGCATCCTCTGAACACTAGATTAGGTTGCTAAACTTGAGTAAAGTGGGAAAAGAATCATGAGGAGGGCTGAGCAGAGAGGGCTGAAGGTTTTAAAAGTCTTTCAGGAGAGTTAGAGTAGGCCGGGTCACTCAGAGGAGGTCACAGTCTTCAAATATCCGCCCACTTCTTGTTCCTGGGAACATAAAATCCCTGCATTTATGACGCCACGCCTTACGTTCTACCATGGGTCAGTGGACATGGACGGTCCTCTTAAAGGCTCAAGTTCCTCTCTCTCTTAGAAAATGCTAGACTGGCTGCTAGAGTGAACCAGAGTTTGGGTCAGCACAAACATTCATCGAGAACTTCTGCTGTTAAAAGCAGTTTCACTCATCTTAACCGCACGTAAAACCCAGGACAAGAGCTTTATATTTTCTGCTTTCAGCAGACATTTCACCAAGAGCGTAAAGTTGATTTATACATGACCGATATCCTTGTATGAAAATACCATTCCAGATTCAGGCCCAGATGCCTTAAAGGTAAACTGTGGCATCAAAGTAGTTCAATCAGAATGTATTTTTGTTCACTAAATGTGCACAAAAGAGTGAACGGAGTGACATTTTAAAAGCTGCTATGTTGTATGTATATGTAAATAATAACTGTGGAATCAAGTACTTTTACTCAAGTACATAAACTTGTGGTATTTGTATTGTAGTTGATTATTTCCCTGTTATTCTACTTTATATTTTTCTTTCACTGCACCTCGGAGGTAAATATTGTACTATTTACTCCACTACATTTGTCAGACAGCGTCAGTTCATTTTCTACAGTTTTTCATCCCCTTCCTGTTCAGTGAAAACCACGTATCTCCAAATGTGTTGATTTTGAATGTTTGTGATAAACTGACAGATGAAGTTTTACATTATGGGTTGAGTATTTAATTCTCCTACTACTTAAGCTAAATAAACTCTTTAAAAACCAACTTGGACCAGATGGAAAATGCATTGTCTCAAAGTTAAAAAAGAGTCCTGCTTTTTCTGAGCTCATGAGAAGTTAAAGACTTCTTAGAGATACATGGTTCTCGCAGGACGGCAATGCGACCGACGTATGATGATCTTATGGAATATGACGCATTGCTGTAGATTAAACTGAAATAAATTCAACCGTTAAAACACGCACTAGTGGTGGTCAAAATGTCCACGTGGTGCTCGTTTTTGCTCGATAACGGAGGTTGTTGATATCGGGGATAAATGGAGATAATGCCTTGTGAGCACTGATTTTGCAGATTCGTATACGTTAAGTTTTTGAACTGTTCCCATGTGGCCTGAAGCCGCACACCACCTTTTTTCCTATAGAACAGTGACTCCCAACTCGGGGTACGTTTAAAAGGAAAAACAACCAAATAGGTGCGAGGTTGATCTTTAGTGAGAGTACGATAACTAGTGAGCTGACTGTCGAGATGTTGCAGTTGAGAGCACATAAAAACTAGTTAGCTACCAAGCAGACTGGTTGAAATAGTTCGCAACATGTAAAAGCTAAACGTAAGAGATGCATCGGTCAAGTCATCCAGGTCATGGTAATCCTGAGAGGTTAAATACAAAGCCACTGGATTAAGGGTTGACATTTCAACAAACGACACTTTCACATAAAGCGTTGAAAACATTTAGTTTGTAGTCCATATGAGCAGAATTTAGCAGGGCCAGTAAAAGGGTACTTGAGCTTATCAAGTCACGTGACTTGGGAGTTGAGTCTGGAATCTGAAGACCTCCGACTTGACTCCCGAGAGTCGAGGCGTAATTGTGGCTCACAAACATTGTGGATTTAGTACGGGACGTTTGGAGGAAACCGTAAGAAAACGGAGCAAAACTAGCAAACGAGATCCTGGATCGAGGCTCTGTATCCTGATGAGCTTCGGACTGAACATGCCACAGCCAGCAGGCCAGTCTACTACTACGTTCCACTGGAGCCAATCGTGTATAGCTGATTGGTCAATGTGAGTTAGGTGGTAAAGCAGCGAAGGCTATAGACTGTAAGCTAGACATCTCCAGGGCCTCATTATAAGCCTCATTCCCCAGCAGCTCAGACTCTTATGTCTCAGTACCCAGGAGTAGCAAAAGGGCCCACTTCATCAGAAGCAGCCAGGGAGACGTTCTCTCTCTGCTGGGTTTGTTCGGGGCTGAATAAGTCTTCATGAAGCGTGATATATCGTAGAAGTGACAGCCTGCCTCAAATCCATTTACAATCAAGGGCCAAATCTCCCTGTAGTTTCTGATTCGGCTTTAATCCCAGACAGCACCACACCTTTATCTCATAATTACTAAAAAGGAAATACGCAGGGATTGTATCAGTTTGGGTAAGAATTAGAGAAGCGGCAAGGAGAACGCCCATGCTGTGCAGCCGTCCAGACGCTGGATTATACAGCTAGGAGGAGGACTTAAAGCCAGGCTGGGGCAGATTCTGGGTCTCACATGTGCCTTAGATGTAGTAAGGAAACGAGCTTAAATTAAAAAGAAAATATTGATTAATTCATTTCAAGTCAAGGCAAAAAAATATCAAGTTTGAGAGTTTGTTTTTTTTTGTAAAGGACAACTTAAAGGTTCAATATGTAAGATTTGTGCACTTGATTGAAGTTAAATTTTTTGGCTAAGTCTTCGTTGGTGTTAACACTGTACACTGATTTCTATGTAGAGGACTGTGGTGCGTTTTTCTGTGTAAATCATGATGTTCTTCAGCGCCTCTTTTCTGCATCCGCTTCTCTACTGCAGCAACACCAGCTTAGAAATGGAGTTAGCTTCGGTCGACCAACGACCAGCTCCCAGCACAACACAGACTCCAACACAAACTTCACACAAATACGCAAGCGAATCTTTCATATTGAACCTTTAAGAACGTCTCAAACTTCTTTTTTTTTTAGCCTCAATTTCATTACACTTTGACCCTTTAATGTTTCAAACAGTAAACGTCATGCATTCAAAGCACAGCCTTCCAAATTGTCTTCCAAACTCAATTTAATTAAAAAAAAAAGTTTATTATGGACAATACATTTCTTTAATTATCTGAACAGCAGTCAGACCGCACAACAAGAATGTATTTTAATAGATGTAATCCTGCTCATAAGCTGACCTATAATGGTGAATACCAGAAAACTTTCATTCAAAAAAAGGCACACAACCAATAATATGGAGACAAATGTAAAATAGCATCTCGGGCCATTTTAATTTTAGCAAATAACTGTGGACGCTGAAGTCTAGGGGACGGTGATGACTTGATATGTGCTGGAAACCACTCCCATGGCAGTCTAATTATTTTTTGAAGATGCGACGGGCCATTAACTCCGTGTCCACTTAAAAGTGACAACGCTCTTTAAAGAGGGCAGTCACTTCCGTTTTTAAGTGTCCTTAAAACAAAATAGATGCAGTAACTTCCGCTTCTTGTTGTTAACTTCTCGGTGTTAAATCTTCTCCCTGATTCAGGTTTCTAACAGAGCCAACCAGCAAACACAAACAGCCAAAAAACACAGACTTTATTTCAAATTGCTGCAACAGGGGCACTAAAAACAAACTGCAGAGAAACACACGGGCCCCCCCCCCGGTTTAATTCACTTTGATAGAAAATATTCTCATTTAAAAGTCATGAATAAAATGAAAAGCACAGGAAAAAACATATGGTGGACGAAATGATTTGGAACACAGCGTTATGTAGCTTTGTCCGACCAACAGAAAAAAAAGGAACACTTAGATTATAAGAGCACAGTTTGGTGCGGCTTTCCAACCTTTCAAAGAATTAGAACATTTAATCAACTTTCAGGAATAAATAGAAAAAAAAAACAAAACAACTCCACCATGCCTCCACCAAAGAGAAAAGAAAAAACCCCAAAAAAACACGACGGGTGAAATTTTACTGTTAGAACTGTGACATTTGGAGATTATTGGGTGTGCAAGAAAAAAATTGCTAATAGATTTCCAGAGAAAATCGGTGACACACACACACACACACATGCCCGCACACACACACACACACACACACACACACGCCCGCGCACACACACACACACACACACACACACACACGTGCCTGTACATTCAGAAACTTTCCTTCAAACACACACAAAGACAGAACACACTGTGGCTACTTTTGAACTTGCCCGACTGATTTCACGACACATTGATAAACTGACAGTGCAAATGTATGCGACGGCTGCAGAGAACTAAATTAAAAGCAAAGAGGAAACACCAACAGGACAGACTCGCAGACGTTTTGTACAATTCTCAAATGATTTCAGTGTTGGATCTGTTCTTCCTTTTTTTTTTTTTTTTATTTTTTTTTTTTTTTTTTTTTTTTTTTTTTTAAATACAATGATGGAATGAAGCTCCAGAGAAGCCAAGGGTAAAAGCAACAATATTTTTTGGATTCAGCCGCTCCTCAGAAGAGGTTAAAAAAAACGACTACTAGCTTTTTAAGATTCGTGTAATTTCAACTTTGTTTTCTTAAACCTTCATCAAACACGTTTAAAAAAAAAAAAAATGTTTAAAACAATACCTACATAGAACACTCTGGAGCACCATGTTCATAAACATGAATCGAGACAGGATTATGATCCGATAACAAAAAAAAAAAATTCAAAGCCAAAAGTTGATTCTGGCCGTTCTAAAGGCAGCAAACTTGACTGGTGGCACTAAGTTATGACTTCAATTTAGATCCAGTCAACCGACTACAGTGCATTAATGAAGGTGTTCGTTTTTCATCTACGGGGTTACGATGAATGACCTCTGACCTCCTGTGGCGGGGCAGATCAGGCCACCCTGGTCCACTACACCTGTACGATGTGAAAACGCTTATTTTGCAATGACTGAATTCTATCGGGGAAAAAGGTAAAGACGCCTGGAAGAAGAAAAATAAAAATGAACGTTCGCAGGCTTTCCCCTTCCCCCGCAAGGCTAGTCGAGTGTTCCTGACGACACCCAGGTTTACAGTACCTCACAGTCCTTTGGGTTTGTCAGAGTTCTCATAGACTCAGAAGAAGTTTCCTGAAATGAATCCAGTCACAGGATATGGAAGGATATTGAAGTGTCTGTTAACTGGATAGAAGGAGTTACAGAGTTCCTGCTCCTGTTGCTTTGTCTGTTTTTTTTTTGTTTTTTTTGTCTACTTCACCATTCGGCATCCCCAATGGCTTTGGAGAAGACATAGTCTCTCCCGTTCAGATTCATGATCCCGTCCTTCAGGTGGAATTTCCATTTGTTCTTACTTCTGTGAATCTGAGGAGAAGGAAATGAATGTTGTGGGCGTCGAGGACAGATGGACATTGTTTCAGTAGCGTGGACACAGTCTTTAATGTTTTTAACCCATGCACACAGTCTATAGATCCCCGAGAGAAAAGATATTAACCAACAGTAACATATGCTTTTAAAGTTTGTTAAAACAATAGTGTGTCAAGTGAATTTGAAGTACACCGTATCGCAAAAAAAAATAATATAAGGAGTGTTTCCTTCAACTGGTTTAGAGTGAATAAACTAGGCTAAGTAGTGTCATCCGAAGGGGGCTGTACAGGCTATTTTAATAAACAGAGTAGAACAAGTAGAGCGTTCCTTAACCGTTCTCCATCTAAAATGGCTGGGATGTTCTTTTTTTTCCCCCCCATGGACGAGACCGAGGAATAATTTGCACTACAGTCCACGCTTCCTGTTGTACTACCAGTCATGTTTTATAGGAATATAAGACGACACAGAGGACATAAGTTATCCGGAAAAGGTGTTTCCATCTCCCATTAAACACACATTAACAACAAGAACAAACAAAAGGTGTAGTAGTATGACGATGCGGTGAAGCAGCGTGGGATAATGGAGTTATTTTCACCACCGCTGCTGATCAAACTTAAATCATGTTTATTATCGGAAACATTTGATATAAGTCAGCAAAATATATCACTTTTTTTAAAGTGGAAATGTAACATGGTATACCTTTAAATATATTTCCTCTAGTTTTTCAACCACAAATGCAATACTTCAAAGTGTGTGTAAAACGTAAACGGGTATTGAGCCACTCTTTGCTGTATGACGTTCTTTATAAACGCTGGATCAGACAAAGGGGGTTGGTTGAGGAGATGGTTTCTTACCTTGTCATACTGGCACACCACTACATTCTCTGTATCAAACAGCTCCTGGTCTTCCTCATCACTGACATCGTCCCCACTGTTCAGAGGCTCCTGACGAGGAAGCAAAAGCAGCAAGTTGAACAATGACCCTGTCAAACCTTTCAGATAACACAGAAAAGCCTTTTCTGCTCCCTGTAACATTCAAGCGGTCTGTGACTGTCAGCTGATTTTTCTCTTTGGGGAAGCACAATAGGGAAGGATCTCTCTGAATTATGAACAGGCTTTAAGAAAAATCAAATGCTCTGTTCAGATCACTGCTGAAGCCAAGATGGATCTTCACTTATATACTGTAGAAAGTCCTCGGTGAACCCTGAAAGTTTCCCATGACACTTTTAAAAGTTTCTTGTATACACATGTTAAACTCACCTCCTCCACCTGCCCGTCTTCTCCCCCATCCTTGTCTTTCTCCTCCTCGTCATCTTCATCATACTCTTCCTCCTCGTCCTCATCCTCTTCTGAGGAGGTGTCTCCGGCTCCGTCCACCTGCAGCATCATGGGAGGCTGCTGGGCCTGAGGCTGGGGTTGGGCCTGGGGTTGGGCCTGGGGCTGGGCCTGGGGCTGTGTGGAGACCTGTGCTGCAGCTGCACCCTGGACCTGCTGGACCTGAGCTGCAGCCGCTGCCTGACCAGGCTGCGGTGCCATGGCTGCTGCCTGCATCACCTGACAGACCAAAAACAGGGTTTGAGAAGTCACAACGGCAGGAAATATACTGCACATCATGCTAAAGTTGTATTTACGTGAGTCATGAAGCAGTGGAAGTGGTGCCGACCTGTGTATTGCCTTGAACTTTGTTTCCTGAAGCTAAGACAATCTGCTGTGGCTGGATGATGACTCCTGTCTGCTGAGGAAGGCCTCCCTGGAGAGGAGCCAGAACCTGGATGGAAAATACGCAGGAAAAATTTTATAGATAAACATTACTTACAGTCTATAGATTTTGGACAGCTGGAAAAACAGGCTGTTCATTGGTTTTCTCCATGATATTTTCAGTGACAATCTATCTGACGTGACCATACGCTAATATGTTCCTTAATGTGTCTGATTGAAAAGACGTGCAGTCTTTGGCAATAACTATTCTATGAAATCATCTCTTACATGCTTAGAAATTGCGGCAAATTGATCAAAGACACACCTGCAGATGTACATTGCAGATATACACTGCTGCCTAAACACCAATAACACAAACAGTAGCCTGGAATTTTATCACACCATTCTTTAGCTCCTGTACTATTAGTATTAAAAAGGAGCCTTTAACGAGGCATTCGTTTATTATCCTACTCTCTCAACAATGCTCGACACACATTTAAAAATACTTTAAAACCGTAGTTCATTCTCAGCTCAAGGAAAATAGGAGAATGTCAAAATAATTTGGGGACGAGACAACATTTGACTTTTTCTTTCATCTTCCATGACTGGAAAAATCAGTCCGCTGTTTTCCAGGTGTCGTGGGAACTGTGTTTCATTATTCCCTAGTTAAGTATTATACATGCCAATGTGTTGCGCATTTAGCCCACACATACAACCAGACATCCATATCATCTTTACTCCAAATGGCGTCCACTTACTACCGCTGGGTGTTTGATGTGTGCAGCTTGGATGGGTGATGGCTCGTACCTGTTGGATGACTGGAGCCTGAACGCCACCTGGCTGCATCTGCTGCTGCAGGAGGATCTGCTGCTGGGGCTGCTGGATGATATACTGAGCCCCGTTAGGAGCACGGACTACCTGCAGGATCTGGCCTGAGCGACCGCAAAGGCAAAGGGAAATGTTAAAGCGTCTGCATCTCTTGTGGTCTTGCACTCACATTGACGGAAATCAGGACTCCAGAAAATGTCTCTGAGGTGACTTTTTCATGAATTCAAGCTGTTGATCTGTTAGACTTTTTCTCTGCACCTGATAAGCAGATAAGCTCGCGTATGTTTGTTACCTTGGCTGGTGATGAGCTGTTGGTATGGGGTGACTCCTGTGGGTAAAGCGAGGGTTGCTGCAGTGGCTGCTGCACTCTAGAGGACGAAAAGAGTATACACACACGATACGTAACTGAAACAAGGAAGTGGGAGTGACAGTCACTCTGACACACACACACGAACACTAACAGTTAGGCCCCAGGCAACCTATAAATCTGACTAATACACTGGTGCTCCAAAGCTGAAAACAGGAGCGTCAGTGCTCTGTGAAGATAATTAAAACACACATTATACAACACACAGGTATTTATGACTTAAACAGTATTTCCCCAGAGAGAGCTTAAAATGCATGGCATACTGCACAACCGCCTAACAATTAACTGCTACTATTTATGCTCCCTTTGCTGCTGTAATAAAAGCAGTCACTTTGTTTACAAGCACAGAAAATTCTGAGTTTTGCCCTTATCTCCCCCCCCCCAAAAAAAAAGAACTGCTTTTTTTCAAAAGGGGCCTGAAAGAGGAATAAGCATTTATCGCTTATAGTTCTCCATGGTGTGAACTGTCAA
>JAPQRN010000017.1:12571036-12587197 GCA_037367275.1 Coranthus polyacanthus | reverse complement strand
TTTTACTATATGGTCTTGATGTTCTTCAAATGGAAATGCATTTTGTTTGATTTGGTGAAGAGCTGCACAAACCGTACCTCCACCCCTTGCTCCCTCTCTTTCCCTTTTCCTCACTCTTTCTTTCTGTCTCTCTTCCCATCCCTGCGCTGTCTCTCTCTCTCTCTTTCTGTCTCTCTCAACAAATGGCTTCACAGCGCGACAGCACCTGCCTTATACTACATGTGTTGCCATGGCGGCGTTCCCGTTGCCAAGGCAACCCTGTGCATTTAATGTAGTGGGCGAAGAAAGAAAAAAAAAAAAAAACTCGTGGCAGACGCTCCACCAAGCCCACCACCAATACCATCAACATCTCCCCTCATCTTTTTCTCGGAGGGAGGGCAGAAGAGAGGAAAGAAAGAAATGGAGAGAAAGAGAGGAGAAAGAAGAAGGAGAGAGAGAGCTACTCCCTCCTCCAACCCCCCTGAGACTCCCTTCCCTTCCCTCTTTCCATCCATTCTTCCCTCCCCTCCGCCTCCTCTCATCCAGATGCTGATGGGGTGTGAAGGAATGCACCATGGAGCTGACCTCCTACCCAGCATGCTCTTCCTCTCCTCTCCTCTCCCTCTTTCTCCCTTCCTTTAACACACACACACACACACCCATCCTTGCATTTATCACTCACATCCACATCCACCCATTTGGAGTGCAGGCATAGGATACACACCTTCATATACACACACAGTGAAATTGGACTTACACATACGCACACACACTAGAGCAAAACTGCAGGTGGGGGTTGACTCGTGCAGCGTGAGTTATTATGGTCCGTGAAAAACCGAGAAGTGTGAGCGACAAAGAGTAGAGGACAAAGAAGCGTCATTGCTCTCTTTCTTTCTTTCTTTCTTTTTCTTTCTTTCTTCCCCCACTCCCTTTTTTTTCCCAGTTTTTATTCCCCCCTTTTTTTCCCACATCTCTTCACTCAGCCACTCTGTCTTCTTCCCCTTTATATCTGCTCATTCTTTTCATTCATCTTCCACTTCTGAGCTGTGTAGAACTGCTTGAGACAGTCCTTGACCTTAACATAATAGACATGCTGTGCAACCATTCACGGTCATTACACTACATAACATAATATTCTTGAGACTGAGTGCTCTTGAGAAAGATATTGCCTCATATTGATTGTTCCTACTGAGCTCCGAGATACACATAAAGGAAACTGTTAATATTTTATTTGATATTGTAACAAAGATTTTACATTTTGTTTTAGTACACAAGGGACATGCAACTCCTAATCCTATTATTTTATAGGAGCTCTCAGCTGTATCAATTGTAGGGTGTTCATCCAAAAAGTTTTGGATGAAATTGTGACAGCTACCAGATCTCCAGACCGTGCGATGTATTTGAAAGCACAAGCAAAAAGCTAAAAGGTCTACAGTGATTTGGGATTCTTATGAATTTTTAAGGTTAGGAATAAACTTTTGTGCAATTCGCCATGTGTGATTAGATTCAACATGCAAGCTCCAGGCAGCAAAACCTTGTTTATTCTCTAATTTCATAAAAAGTGTATCAGAAAGCAGTTGCAAATTCTGACCTTCTATCCAAAGCTCCCTATTGTGCAAAATTATTTCACAGAGCTTTAGAGGGTGATAGAAATAATCAATAACCTCCAGTGCTCTGATTTTCCCCTTAAATTTACCATTAAGTGCCTTTAATGTTAGAAAATACTTTCCTTTCACACTGCTTATAACTGGTGAAGTATCTGAAAGTAGTAAAAAAAACCCTCAAGATTAATGTTTTTCATTGCTATACTATTACTTGAAATGTGGGTTTTAAAAATGTCTGCATATCTGTACTGATTCAGCCTGACATGTTTAATGCATCTGGAAACTGGGATGGGATCCAGCAGCATCAAGAAGGACCAGAAGCACAATGTCACCAGAGAAGTGAAGGGCTGTGCAACTGGTTTTTTGTGTTTTAGCCCATTAGCAACAAATTGGGCATAATGTACAAGCTGTGCATGTACTGTAAATTGCGGCTGGGAAATTTCTAAAGCACACTATAAATTCCTTTTATTGATTTTCTACCTTTGTGCAGCCCTGGCTTCCATTCATTTAAGGGTGTAGCAAATGAAAAACAAAAAAGTCAGGTTGAAGGGGCATGAAATGTGTTCAAATCAATAATTTGTTTAAAACCTTTGATATGTTTTGTTAAAAATTTGGAATAAATGTATGGAAAATGCAAGCAGGTAAGTTATCAAAGAACAGTTTTTTTTTGTTTTTTAGAAGTTGAAAGTATTGATTTTTTTCCTTAAGAAAAAGACAGAGATGAGTAAGGATGGATGAGCCATAGTCATATGTGAATTTGGACATTCCTTCTATTAAAAAGGTTCCTGTTCTGCTGCTGAATCATAAGTGTTTCATTAGCATTAGCATACTTGAAATGACATAGTCTACACAATGGCAATCTTTGACAAGAAAAGGCACCAAAAGATTCACTGTGATGGATTTTAATCTCTCAACGTTGCTGTTTCATATAGTGAGGAAACATACAAACCGATAATAAAGTCACAACCATTGACTGTATATAAATAGTGGAGAAACCCTCTGTGACGTTACACTGATTATTATAATTACTGTAAGTACCGGTAAACTTCATGACTGAGTCCCCTGATGGTCTTGTTAGTGTAACTCCTGAACACAACTACGGCTGGGAGAAAAATAAGTTTTATTCTATAAACAACAGCTCCAAATGTCCGACTCAGCAGTCGAGCTAAGGCTAGCTGTCAATCAAAGCCCACACAGCACGGCAGACACTGACAGACTCACCAGTCAATCACAGTGACCACTCCCTTAATTAGGCATATGTTTTTGGCTTAATATAATATAAATGGGTGAGTTATATAAAAATTCACCCCCTGTACAGTTGTGATGGAGGAGGAAATCAACTATAGAGACCAAAACCATTTTTTATACCAGGCTGTAAACATGTTTATTTCTGCTGTAAAGCTGGACATTTTAACATGAGGATCTATGGGGACTGACTCTTTTTTTTGGAGCCAGCCCCCAGTGGACATTCAAGTTACTGCAGATTTTGACACTTTGGCTTCACTTTTCAGCCCTGGAGGTTGCCGCTTGGTCACAACTAAGTAAACGTAAATGATAAACAATTAACTGACTGCTTAGATTAGGGCATGGAGAAGAAGAAGGTTGTATTGTTCTACCTCAGATTTGCTAAATGTTCTCGTGTCTGGCAAATGCTGGTCATGCCCTGACAATAATGAATACGTAGTTTAAAACCACAGTTGATCATCTGGTTTCTTTGGCTTTCAATCAGGAGCACAAATCAACCTTTAAACTAAAACAATAAAAAAATATCTAAGATTTGCATGTGCTTGTGTCCTTTCATAAAGTTTGTGTCGGAGTTACTGGGAACTGGTCGTTTATTATTATTACTATTATTTCTAAGTTAAGGGTAGCTAGCGTTACACACCGTTTGTACTGTAGAGGAGCAGAAGAGAGTCACTGAACAGTTTTTTTCTTTGAAAATCCTTATGCTCATTCCCAAATCCTCTACATAGAAATCAGTGTACAGGCTGTTACTGTGGATGTTGACAACTGAGACAGTTGTTAGATTAGAAATGGTGTTAGCTAATGTCAACAAATGGCTGTCTCTCAGCACAAAACAGACTCCAACACAAACTTCACCATGAGCATGCACAGACTGAACATTTAGGTAATGATTTGACAATTATCGTGATAATTCTCGATATCAAATTGATATTAAAATTGGTATCATGGTAACATTTTTGGCCATATTGCCTATGGCTGGGTAGCGACCCTAAACCTATTTTAACACTTCTCATAATAACATACATAAGATTTCTCATTTTTTGTGTTATGGTATGGTCATTTCATAAATAGTGTATAAAAATGCCAAGGAGCTGAACAATAACACTAAAGATGTGCATAATGTATTGTATAATCTTTTTGTTATAATGGATTTTAGGGAACTGGTATTGAAAAAGTATTGTTCACAAATCATAATTGAAGCCAAGGTATCGTATCAGTACCTGCATCAAACATTTGTGAGCGATACCGCCCAGCCCCAGGTTAGATCTTACCTTGATCCAAATCTTAACCCTAAAACTAGGCCTTGAAGAAGACAAAAATGAATTTCACAGAAGTGACCTATACATGGCATACATACAGAAACACACACTGTACACACTCCTCAGGTGCTCTGTCATAAGGGACCCTAGCTCCACTCTCACCAACAAATGGACTCCCCTCACCTACTCTCTCTTTCCCACTGTGTGTCACAATGCAAATGAACAACTTCCCCTCGCTCCCACTCCACCTCCCCCCCCCCACACACACACACCGACCTCTCCTCACTTCCCCCCTCCCCACCCCCCCACAACCGTGTTCCGAATCCGGCCTCCAATTTGTTCCACTTCCCTATACCTCATTGTTCAAAATGACACTTTTACATTTTATGGTGAACCAATTATTCTGTCTTACACAGTCCGCTGGCTCTGCAAGCCAACCTGCCCGGATCAACTGGGGAGCGGGGTGGGGAGGCGGCGAAGGCGGCGGCGGCGGAGGAGGAGGAGGAGCGGGGTTTTAGTCAGAGAGAGAGAAACAGAGAGGGAGAAAGAAGGGGAAAAAGACGACTAATAGTACCTCTCACTGACAGATCCTCAGGGATGGGAGGAAGAGCCGGAAACAGAGAAGTTAGCAATGGGAAGGGATGGAGTGGGGAGGAGAGGTCAGGAAAGTTGAGCGAAACAACACAGGTAGGTGTACCGTGGAGGAGAGAGGTGTGTGTGGGGATTGTGAGGGGTCGGAGGAAGAAGTGAAAGTGGACAAAGGAGGATTTAATTGAATGATAAAGTGGTGGAGAGTGAAAAGAGTGGAGAATGGGGGAATAAATCACAGCAGGGATAAATAAAGAAGATGGAGTACTGGGTGCCCCACTAGTTGTAATGTATGCCTGAGGATGAGCAGGAGGGTGTGTGGGATATTAAAAGAGGAGACAAGAGAGTGAGAGGAGCATAGCGGAACAGTGGTAGGTGCTGGAGGAAAGGGAAAACTGGGGGATGGACAGAGCAAGAGGAGGAATTAAGCAAGAGAGAAAAAAGGCACGGTGGGAAGTGTGGAAGGAGAGGAGGAAGAGATGACCTGAAGAGGCCCGAGCGGAAGGAGACGCTGAAGAAGGAGGGGGAGGGAGTGAGCGTATGTAGAGGGAGCAAAAAAAAAAAAAAGAGAAAAAAAAGGCAACCACCTGTGATGTGCCTGAGGCTGAGGGAGATAGAAGGCAGGACGGGAGTGTTGTTGCATAAAAACAGCGTGCAAAAGGATTTAAGGAAAAGATGGGGAGGGTCAGCTATATAACGCCTGGAGCCAGGTGGGTGGAGAGAGAGAGTGACAGATGGAGAGAGAGAGAACAGGAAGGGAGGCAGAGAGGGTGGATTTGTCTTCGCTCTGCAACTAGCGATGTGTTTAAATCTGTAAAATGTTGGAAAATACAGGTGAACGCTTGTCATAGATTTCCAGATCAAAAGGTGATTGTTTTGTCGAAACAAGACCCTAAATGTTTAACTTACAATGATACTTATCTGGATTTACAGATTTATGTAGAAAAGTCCCACTTAAGTTTGTTTTGCCATTTTGTTTTTAGAAGAAATAGTTTAAAAAGAAAATATAAACTCTTTGCAAACTCTAATCATACATTCATACAGATTTGCCAACTGCATGTGAAACTGTAAACCCATTTCTGTGTTACGAAATTGTGCCTCAAAATAGGCAACTAATTACAGCTGCAGAGCTGAATCAATTAGTCCAAAGAAATCAGCAACTACTTTGATAATTGATTCATAATTTCAGTGATTTTTTTTAAGCGAAAATGACAAATATTTGCTGGTTTAATCATATCAGATGTTGATTTGCTTTTTTTTGCTCTTTGCTTTTTCTTCCATGACAGTTGACTGAATGTTAATTGGTCTAAACAAGCGCTGCGAGATGTCACACCTCGGGCTCTAAGACATTTTGAGTGCGTTTTTTTCCCCACAGTGTTTTGACAATTTTACAGACAAAACAATTAAGGAGAAATTAATAGTCAGTTACAGCCCTACAAGCATTTACTTAAAATGAAACCTTTTTTTAAATAACCGCACCAACGGCCAACATTTTGTGCAATTGTACAAACAGTAAATTCTTTGAGGCAAAACAAGATAGAAAGATTGATGTTGTAATTTTAAGTAGGTCCAGTGATAGATGCTTCAATAGCAGTAAGTAAAACTGTTTGATAGAATGTCCAATAGTTTTACTTAAAGCTGCAGGACCGAAATCAGAGGGAAAAAACGGCAGAATTTGAAAATACACACCTTCCTTCTGCAGCTCTCTCCTCTAGGTCCAAATCAAATGATTAAATATAAATATAGATGACCTGATGCCGCTGTGGAAAAGTGACGCTTCTGTGTTGAAACAGACAGAGCAGTAGAATCTCATCTAATGGAATCTGAACAGCGACTGGTAATTACAGCTGTCAATCATGTGTTTAACCCCACTTCCTGCCTGAAAACGCCTGTGATTAACCAAAGTCTGCATCACTACAGCCTGAAAACACAGAAAACACAAAGAGCAGATGCAGATATATGTACGTATATACACACATATATATATATATATATATTATTCTGAAAGGTAATTATGGAATTTTTGAACTATCAAGCATTGCAGCTTCAATTCAAACCTCCATGAAAGCACAAATATGCAAAGTTCAGTCGCACAACAAACTCCAAGCAAGAATGCGAGCAGCAATCAACAGATAATCATATCCCTTGATAATGGAGCGTGCTACGAGTGACACACAAACAGCCAAATTGTTGGCTGTCACTTGAAAAGATACAATGACACATTACTGATTGGTCTTTTGTTATATGTTCTACTTTATTTACCTGTGTGCCTTGATAAAGTAATTTCAAAGTAAGTGTGTTCATTAAAACTTTTTTCTCCTGGTCTTCATTAAAAATAGGAGTTTAAAAATGATCAATATTTATTGATATTGACTGAAAGGATAAGATTTCTTTAGGTGTGATGGTTGAGGCTGTCATACAGAAAGATTGAGTTTTAATGTGCCTTTAAGGAGTAGCGTTGCACAGTATGATAACTGTCTCAGAAATATCACCCTTTCAGGTATCACAGTATATAGTATTATACTATTACTATTATTATTATTATTACCATTATCAGTTACAATGAAATGAAAGGAATTACAAACATTTTATGACTGAAACCATTTTTAATGGATGTATGTGTGAAAAGTCTCACTTTTGAAAATAAATACGAAAGCTGTACTTTTCCTGATTGAACAAAAGAAAATAAAGAAAGAAAAAAGGAGCAAGCGCTTTAAAATCTAATCTTCGATCTAGTAAAATCTCTTTAAAAATAAATAAATCAAACTGTACTTCCTTTGAACAACATAAACGAGTGCATGTACAGATGATAGATACTCTGTCCAATTGCATTTTCTTTCAATAATTTCAATAATCTTACATAAGCAAATGCACACAGTGTGGTAATCTTCACGGTATATACTGAAACGGCACAGCTGCAACACTATTAAGGAGAGGAGGGCATTTAAAGGGCCAGTGACGTAGTGGAGCAGCATCTATCAATCATATGAATGAATGAGTTTATGAATGAAAACACCCAAATTAATCAATTCAAACAGGCAAGTGATTAAGCGAATCACGTTTCATATTAACCTATCAATCAATCAAGCAGCCGGCTCATTGGCCTTACCTGTGGTGAAATGTCTGAGGCAGGGTGGGTGGGGAGGTGGAGGGTGTGGCCAGACTGGGTGAGTAGGGATGGTACGGCGTCTTCTTCAGCGCCTGGATCAGGTTGTGCCTGTATTCGGGATCTATGGACCACAGGGAGCCTTTGCCTATACTCTGAAAGAAAGAAAAACAACAGAAAGAAAGCGGTAAGAGTGAGGGAGGGGCAGCGAGGGGCACAGGGAGACGAGATGAGAGAGATGTTATTGGAAGCACTATCGGGCCCCCTTAAAGCACATCACAAACAGCACAGCACACTGACCTGAGCCAACAAGTCCAAAGCCCAAACAAGCTCAAAGTCCAGACCTTGTGCCGGATTCTTATTTACCAAAAAACCTGTGCACACAGCTCTGCTGCCTTCCCGCCGAGATAAAGACCTTGAGAAAAACAACATTTTGTGCATCTACAGGCTCAAACGCTGATAGATTATTGCCTCCCTCCCCTCAAAATAACACCAGCCACACAGCCATTCCCATATTTCCAAGGAAGATAACACTTGGAGGAATGAGAATTAATACAGTACATCCTCAGTGCCATCTCGCTCAATACTTCCCAGTCCTACCCTCCTTCTTTATGAAAAAAGAAAAAACTCATGAAGCTTTTTCTGATTAAGACACAGGGAAACTCTTTAACTTTTTCCACTCCAGAAGCGATGATGGTATGTATTTTTAGATCAAAGCAGCTTGCACCCCCCCTTCTCACCTAATGAAGCTGTCGGCTCCCAATCTCAGTGAAACCAGCCTATAGATTATAGAGAGAGCGGAGGGAACTCAGACAGGCCGCCATGAAAATACAGTCTCTGTCTTTATCTCTCAGAGCCTCCTCCACTCTTTCATCTGCCTTGTCATCTGAACGTGGCAAAATCTGGAGTTTGTGTACGGCGGAGAAAAAGAAGAAGAGAGGGAGGCACAGTAAATATAAAATTAAAGCCGTCCTGTCTCATGTTCTGCTCACTTTGTAATGCTCTGTGATATGATACAGGTACAGGATAGAGGGAGGGGAGATGTCATGACTACTGGTTTCTGATTTTTTGCAAATACTGCAAGGAATCTATTAAGAGGGAAATGTCAGATATGCCAGAACCGTGTTTGAGAGCCTTAATTGGACACAAATTCTAAAAACGTCAGTGGAAAATACACACCTTTCCTTCAGTGGCTTAACAATTTTCATATTTCCTCAGTTATCTTTGGTGTTTTCTAGTTAAGCAGATAGTATTTGTGGCATTTACGAAAACGAAAAATATCTTGTTACTACTTTTTAACTGAAATATAAAAGCATAAGACATATTTGCCTATATTTACCACTGAAGAAAAGAAGCAAAAATAAGCCAAACTTTATCTAGCGCAATTGCTTTTTGTATGTCTATCCTTTCATACCAGTCATCTTGTGACCACTCGGATTTATTCAGCCATTTCCTGGGCTCATATTTAATAAACTTTAAAGAATAAGAATCGCACTAAAAATAGGATGCAATACCAAAAGATGTATTCCAACGTACAGTGAAGCGTACAAGCAAAGATGCATATTTATAATCACACTTTCAGGTGATCCTGCAAAAGCCAATTACCATTATTTTAACGCTTTATTAAAGCTTCAGTAGGCGTTTTGTCTTACATTCCAGCGTATTGAAAGTCAAGTTGACACAAGACTTTTGCACCTCCTCCTGGCTCAGTTTTCAGGCTGTAGAAAATTTTAAAAAGTGTATTTTCAAATTTGGTGTTTTCTTTTCCTGATGCAACATAAAACCAACCAGTAATTCTGCAATGTAAATATGCACATTTCATGTACGTGGAACAAGGGGGTCATTACTGTTCTGCCTTTCAGCCAGCAGTAGTAGAGTGACGCTTTGATGATGTGTTATGCACGCAACCTGCCACCAGGGCATTTAAAAATCTCTGAAGAAACAGTTACAACAAAGACTTTACTGTCAAAAACATCTGTGAATTGAGGTGACAGTGAGGTACAGGAGCTTCTTAACCTCCATGCAGTGGAGTGGAAATAACCTGCTATAAGTGTTTTGAAAGTAACAGTGGATTGCCAACACGTATGTTATATGTCACACTAGACCACACATGATAATATGTGTAACAAGTTCAAAGGCAATATGTTTGATATGCCATGAGACTTCAAGGAATACAACATCAAGAAACATTTTGGACCAAGCACACTAACAATTCCACAGACTTGTGCTTCTGGGAAAGAGAAGAAATCATCTTCAAAATTACTGGCAAGGTAGAGTATTTGCAATGAAAGTTAGCTACACATGCTTGTGAAATATGGGAAGCCTTTCTCTGATGGTGAATTTTTGAAAGAATGTCATATTTTTAACATAATGGTGGTTCAGATCAATCAATAGGCAAGTTGTAGACTAATTTGAAAGTTGATACTGCACTTAACTGGACTGTTTTATGTGATCTTTTCATTGAGTACATCAGGTTGACACATGCAGCTGTAAAAAGTGTGCATTTCCTAACATAAAGGTCTTGTGTTTTGAATTGAGGACTCTTGGATTTTTTTGCATGTTGTAAAGCAATCTGTCCTGTCAACCAAATTGTAGTTTAATATAATTCAGCACTATCTTTTTCAACTGTGTGTGTGTGGCCCTTCACTTATTTCATCTCAGTTAGTAGGGCCTCTGGAAGAAACACCTGCACTCGACACAGACACTGTTGTGTCATGCCTCTGAAATCATACACTGGAGCAGCATTAAAAGTTGTTTGGTTCAGTATAAATATATAAATATAATATAAGGTAAGCGAGCATAATGAGGAGTCTTGTCAACAGCAGTAGAGCGGGATCTCTGTTTCAAAAGGCTGATGAACCAGGCCCATGTAAAGCGTCTATGATGACTTTGTGTCCCATCAAATCTTCCAGGAAGTCCAGTGAATCAGTCAAAAACTGTGCTACAACTCACTCCAGCATCCAACTTATCTGTGCAAGAAACTAATAGGATGTGTGCGCACTGTTGATCTGTGCCCCCCCTGTCTGGGTCTTTGCATTAGTATGTCAGTCCTGTTGTACACAGGCCATATGTGCCATGTTCTGCTCTGTGTGTGTGTGTCTGTGCATGTGTGTATGTGTGTACATATGTGTGTGTATGTGTGTGCCTAGTTCCCTAGGGAGTGTGATATTACCCAGCATGGTCGGCTCCTGGGAGTGCTTCTATTACTGCCAGCAACGCCTCTCCTGGAGAGCATGATATTACACACACATACACTCGCTCCCACAGAGGTGACCCCCACTGGGCCAAATTTCCCCTTGCACCTCCAGCCTGCCAGCCGTTTGTGTATACATACAGTGTGTGTGTGTGTGTGTGTGTGCCTACTGTCTGCCCGCTTGCCAGCCGATTAAATCAATGCTCTCTACAGACGTTATGTCTGCCGGGGCCCCTGCCTCTGCCAACCAGCCAGCCAATCAAAACGCTCTATTTGTCACCCGTCCCCCCCCCTCCCCTTCCCTCGGTCAATAGGCCAATCACAGGGCGCAGCTCACAGGAAGGGTCTGTCACCTGGGTTATAGCGGTCGCCTTGGCAACAGGCATCATCTAGGTTAGAGAAGGTGAAATGGAATTCACAAAGTTGAGAAAAAGGCAGCATGTCTCAAAATCGATTACCACAAAGAGTATTTTAAGGTCAGAGGTTGGCTTTAAGTTTTCTGTGGGGTTGGAGTTTGATACAGTATCAGAGATTTAAAAGGAGGATTCTTACACAAAGGTAGATCATAGAGAGCTAAAGCAGCGGTCTTCACATTCACTTGAAACTGCCTTTTTGGACTCCAATGATACTATTTCCTCTTTCCACCTTTGCCTGGTGTTCGACCTCTGCAATGAGTATGTTCTTTCTACATTATGTGTCTATTTGAGTCCCATCTATGTGCTGGAATAGTCACACTGCTGTAGTGTTTGCGGCCAAAGAGCAGGATTACACAACAAATAATCCACAACTCAAAATGTTAACCCCTACTTAAAGAGATATCTCATACAGTATGAAAGTAAAACTCTCAAGCATTGCAGTACGCTTTAAGCTATGATAGCCTTAAGAAATAGATTTAATTCATACATCTGTGTAGTAAGTAGTTATTTTGATTACAAAAAAGCAGCAGTTTTATATATTGAACATATGCTGAGCAATGTAAAGTAATGCAAGGTGTCTTTACACTCGCCTTGGACACGTTATAGTGTTAGTAAAAGACAAAAGGGGAAGAAAGAAGAGGCAAAGAGAGAGAGAGAGAGAGAGAGATGATTGTGTGTTGCCAACATCTGTTTCCTGTGTTATATAAGCTGTGGGGGCTGGTCTCCCTTGGAAATGGGAGATATTAAAAAGTCCTGCTGCCACTGACCCTGCATGTAACACTATACTTCTGCTACTACATCCCTGCCTTCACTATTATCTATTCTCATCAATAACCATCAATACTGACAGGCTACATAACTACCATGCAGAACATGACACACGCTTATATCATGACTAAAAAGCTCCACTACAGTATGAACACATAGCTGTCTATTCTGTGAGTTTAGCATGTTTTTACTCATGTACATTCAAAGAACATGCTGGGAAATACGCTTATTTACTTCTGTTGCTAGGAGTTGGCTAAGACTAACATTGACACTCCCATATCTGACTGTTACATATGAAGAAAAGTCAGGAGAGTTAGCTTAGCATAAAGACTGGAAGCAAAGGTAGACAGCTAGCCTAGCTCTGTCTGAAAGTAAAAAGCTCCAAACAAGGTAGACAAGTTAACAGAAGTTGATGTGCTGTACTATTTCATTTTCTTAGCCTTTAGCTTAAACAAACAAGATACCATGATGTGAAAGAGTGAGCCTTAGACGTGCTGTTAGGCTGAAACCTTTGGACACAGCTAGCATACTGCTGTTTCCCTTTGCTTCCTGTTTTTATGCTAAGCTATCGGGTGCTGGCTGTATATTTTGTGCGCTGCCATGAGAGATATTGATCTTCTCATTAAACATTCAGGAAGAAAGCAAATAAGGATTTTTCTCTGGCCCAAGTTTTAAGATTTACATCTTCAGTGGGAATAAATGGGATTAGGCAGAGGGCCCCAGAGTAAAATCAAAAAAACATTTGAGACACTGCATAACATATTGCTAGTGGGCACTTAGGTGGCACGCCAATTAGAAAATATACTAGTAATTAGTCCTATTCTTTAACTGTTTAACCAACATCAGTACTAATGTTAGCGCTCTCTGTATGTCTCCACCAACTCAAACTACAGCTTTTCTTATTGGCTGTTATACACGGAGAAATGACATTTTCATCTCAGCAAACGCATGAAATGAAAGATTTATGGTCCACAAAGAGGACAAAGCTGCAAACTCTGACCGTCTAAGTGAAACTGTGCGCAGAGAAACACGTGTGCTATCAGCATAAGCGGCTTTGTTGTCCAGTACGTTTTCATGTGCAATGTGACTTAACCCACTGTATATGACTAATCTAAAGTATTCCGGCAGCATATCATTTTTTGATGGACATGCACAGTCAGGGTTAAAGCATTAAACCTAGCTGTGTTTAAGCCTGATTAACCCACTGTGATGCAAGGATCTATCATTACTGCATACATACAGAGAAACAGAGGCTTAATAGTATACTATACTGGAGGACGCATACAGTGTGGACCAGATACTGACTGTAAATTGAGATATACAGCACATTAAAAAACACAAACAGCTGAAGGTCTGTTATTCAAACGAAGCAGATGTTTCCATGCACATAGAGACTGAAGAGAAATACCCACTGCTGTATTTCTGAGACTGAAGAACACAGAGCTTTTCAAGAAAAAAGAGACAGAAGGAAGGGAAACGAAAAGAAGAACGTGGATGTTTCTTCTCAGACACTTCGTTGAAACAGGCCAGTTCTGTTCTTACAGAGGGCCATTTGTAATGTTTATTTGACAACAAAGAGACAAGAGGACAACGAGGCCCTGTCGGGTGTAAGAGTTACATGCTGGTTGTACAACAGACTCTTTTTTGTTAGTTTGTAGAAAAACCGAGCGAGGTAATATGTGGACATTTCTCCTACAGGTGTTATGAATTGACTTTTCTTCCAAAAGTACCAAACCTGTTTTCCATGTGGTTTTAATTTAGTCCCAAAGGGTTTCTCCAGACTGTGGTTCTACTGTAGTCGTCATTTGTACATTTCAGTATTTTTTGCGTGTGAGAATACAATCGAATCACAGATAAAAGACAGGCACAGGGCAAACTTTTGAAAAATTCACAACACTTGTCAAACACTGCCTCCAGTTTTGAAGACATTTCAAGGCTGCCAGTTTAAAATTTACAGTGCATTGTAAGATTTAAACTGATTTCACAAGGTGCATCTTTTTTCCCCTCAGTGCAACATTAGCGTTTCGTCATTGTTATGCGAATTCTGAATAATCGCATTAGGAAAGGGTGAAGGAAAGTGCAAATTTCACAAAAGTTTCACAAAAGTTTCACGCTTGCTTGAGGTGTTTTTTTGTTTTTCTGAAAATGAGTTAATGTGCTTAATGGGATGTGGAAAAACCTTTCTCAAATAACTTTTGACATAGCAAACATTTAACTCTGGCTGATCAGCTGCTTTCCACTTCTACAGGAGAAGAAGAAGACGGCCAAGGCACCTGGATTGGTTTGTTCTTTTCTTCTTCTTCTTTTAGGCCATGTGTAATGTATACCCGCCTATACCAACACTTCCTGATGACACTACACAGCCTCGCTTGTTCACTCCAAACCAGATTGTGGAAGAACACCTTGTTCACTTTTTTATTTTTTTACCTTTTTCGCAACATGGCTAGTGACTTTAATCTGTGGCTCGCATTTAATAATTAGTGCAAAATTCTCACATGTAAAACCACTCATTAGATGACAAGGTGCAAAGGGATCTGGTCCAATGTATGCATCTCCCGAAGCAGGTATGAAATGCTGCTACTTTGTAATTAATTTCACTGAGATCATTTGGGTCTTGCTTCCTCTTAGACTTGTCACAGAGGCGCAGATTTAACACACCTGAAAGTTACCAAAGAACATAGAGCACAGTGTTACAGATGTTCAGATCATATCCCTTCAGCTACACTGAAGAAAACTTACAGCGACAGCAAGGCTTGGCTTAATGTACTCGAGACTGACAAAATATTTACTGCACAAACAAACACGTCATACACAAGTTTCAAACATGATATGAAACCATTAGAAGAAAGTCAGTCATATATTTTCGTAGCATATTAAGGCAGCGTTCATTCATTTTCTGGTATAAAGTGATTCCTCACATTGTGGCCGGGGCCTTTATTTGAGTTTGAGCTTGTATTAGAAGCAGGCCTTTATTTCTAATTCCCTCGTTTTGATAAGTAGAATTGGTCATATTTTAGTATGAAACCTCAATCTGATTCACTTCCCTGCTCTTAAAGATCCTACACTGCACTGTTAATACAAGCTCAACACATCCTTACACGTTTCAAATTAAAAAAACCTTTAAGTGGATTGAAACCATTCCTTTTCTTAACAAGGCTTGCCATTGGCGTTGGTATTTTGGTGGCACTTGTACATTACTACAAACTTCAGTTTGGCTGAGATATTAACAGAGCAATCCAGAACAACGAAGTGATTATTTTGTAGAATATATCAAATGAAAGCAGTAGAAGTGTACATTGTGCTTGACTGGCATGAACATGATGTGACAGTTGTAAGAAGAATGGCTTATTTTATCTTTTAGTATTTGGGGACCGGCCTTTATTTTTTTTTATTGTCATTATCAGAGTCCCAGTTTTTATTTGAGGAAATAATAAAAGTACTTAATATCTGAAGAAATTCCTATAAAAGAAACACTAGCTTCACTTGAAACCTTAAATGCTGCCACATTGAGGCTGGACTGAGATTGAAATTTGACTTGACGATTAATTGCCATACAAATAATTGTGATTTACTCTGTTAACTTTATGCCACCACTGTACTATAAGTCTAATAATTCTGATATAATTAAATATACAAAGCTCATAACTGAAATATTTGACCAAGGCACAGAATAAAACTCTGTGGGACTAGAAGAAGACGAATCAGGCGCAACAAGATAATGTCACTGAAAGACTGCCAGTCAAACGATGGTCAACAATTTGGAAATAATGGCATGTTATTTCTGTTAAATTCACACAACTGTTTTCATACAGGTGAATGGAGACAATTTTCCCGATTATGTAAAATAATTGCGATATGGCGATTATGTAATAATTGTGACAGGCCTACTGACTGACAAACCCTCTTACAGACATGCATGGACACATAAAATCATTTCATTTATACATGACATGCACTCACACTCAAACATCCGACCTATCAGATAGAGCCATGCCATTTAGCC
>JAPQRN010000017.1:12552406-12564762 GCA_037367275.1 Coranthus polyacanthus | reverse complement strand
ACACACACATATTCAAATTGTGGCAAAGAAGAAATAAAGCAAAGATGCAGAGGGGGAAGATGGAGGATGCAGAGATACATAAACAAACATGGATTGCAAACTACAAGCATGCACACGTACATATGTAAGCGTGCGTGCGCACACAGACACAGCGGCACCATTAGGACATGAGGATTAAGTCCAGATATGTTCTGGCTGGCCCCTGTGTGGTGCGATCGCTCTCTAATCCAAGGTGATCATCAGCCGATCTGTCCCCTCACTCTGCGTGATTGACTGACAGCTGTCACCCATGGCAACCCGCTGTGCCGTGACAACTGTCAGTTCGCTACATCTCCGGCCGCCGTGTCACCATGGCAACAGAGCAAAACAACTCCTCTCTCTAGTCCTGACGCCTCCCCCCCCTTCTCTATGTCTGTCGCTCTTTCCACCTATCTCCCCGTCTCCCCTTTTTTCACTTTTCTACCAGTGCTGATAAGTCTGCTTAACAGTGTTGATAGGCTGTAGTGGAAGGACTGAGCTAAATATAGCATTGTGATGTATAGCTGCTGTGCTGTTGCTCTACGTATAGTCAGCCAGCCTATAGTCACCCTGCTGCTCCATCTGACTCTCCTCAGCGCTGAGAACGTTTCGGCTCCGGCGCTTGATGTCTTTGATCTCCCCCTCCACTTCTCTCCTCTCTTTTCACTTCTCACACTTTCTGACAGCACGCACGCTCATTCAACAAGCTGTACCTGTCTGAGGTACAGCGTTGTTGCACCAATATTGACATTGAGCATAATGAATTCAAATTGCCCCAGTGACGATAACGCCGGAGCTGAAAATAGTGAGCACATAATAAAAGAGATGCTTGAGGTGAATTTAGTTTAACAGGCTTTTCGAAGTGTATGTGTCTTTTGTGCGAGTGTATTCATGCGTGTGTTTGACATGCTTGTCACGGTGTGTGTGTGTTTGTCTTGTAGGGGCATCGTAGTGACATTGCTCCTAGTAGGAGTCCACCGGAATGCAGAGATGGCTCTGATGCTCTCTTTTCTCTCCATCTCCTCTTCCTCCTCCTTGTTATGTTGCCATAGCGGCAAGGGGGCCATGAAACATTACGGCTGACAGTAAAGTCATCTCATTTTACTGTTGCTATGACAACAAACTCCTCACTGTTGGTTGGGGCCAGTGCGAGCTGCCGACCAAGCCTCGTGCCTGAGCGTTTGTGTATGCGTGGATGGTTGTGCGTGTATGTGTGTGTCTGTGTGTGTCACCATGTCTCCCATGGGCTCTCATAAAGCTTAACACACTTGCTCAGCTCTAAACAAACTTTCATGCAACTTCTACAGCGGCCCCCTCAGGACCAACTGCTAAAGGACAAAGGCAGATATCGCTCAAGTTCAGACTAAATGATGCCTGCTGTGTGTGCGTTTGAATGCATTTGTGTGTGTGTGTGAGACACATCCTCAAATTTGTTTGACAGATGGGCCTGTGCTAGTCTCTCTGTCTTCTTCATTCTCTGGATCTCCTTTGTGTTTGCATGCTTTGTTTTGATTTGTGTTTGTTTCTGTTTGGCATGTCCGCATTTGGCTTAGCGTGTGTGTTTTTAACTGCATATGTGTGACTGTAAGTACTCTGACTGTCTGTCTATAAGTACACTTTTCTTTTATTCAGTGTCTGTGGATGCTGTAGTGTGTACAGTGTGCTTCCATTCTGTGACCCGGCACCATGCTGACTTTGTTTACCCTCTGTGCCCTCAAAGCATGGACCTTAAATTACATCATTCAATTAGAATAAATGAATTTCTCCATTTGAAACGTCATTCTTAAACAGTTGGTGGTGTGTGCTACACAGATTGTCCCTATTATGATGCTGCCATGAAGACTGTTACAGGTAACGAAAGCTGGTAATTACAACACCAACTGTGTTGAACATCAAATTCCTCCACGAAGCCTTGTATTCAGTGACACTGACTGAAGTCTTACTGAAAAGGTGTAAAAGCAACACATATACAGTGAAAGTCTGGTAAGAAGCAAGTAAGTGGACACTGACTTTGAAATGTTTTCTCAAACAACTATTTTTAGCCCTGATGCACTATTTTCATGACCTGTCATAGATTAAATTATTAATTAAAAAACAGACTCGAACAATCTAGAGTTGTCCAAACTTTCCTACTTTACAAATATTCCTTTGAAATGGGCCTAGTACCAGTGTAAATGCGCTATTTTACAGACACTGTTGCATCATGGACTGTCTTTAGCATTAATCCTGCTAAGGTAGCGGGTGTTTTTAAGTCTATTTACAGTAAATATTCAGAGTCTGCCAGCATTAAAAGTGTACTTGTTAATCCACTTCAATGTGCAGGAGTTTGTGTAACGTGTTTTTCTGCCACCAAGGAAATTAAGTAATCATGATGAAAATGAAATGGCCGTGCAGTAATTCTGGTTTTACACAGATGCCTTGCTGAAGCAGTGACGCAAAACAGGGCGTTACTATGAGAAGTGTAAAAATATGTTTGGTTCATTATGAGACTGTGGCATCAAGGTAATTAATGGGAAACGACATATTATGGTGCGAGCATGCTGCACGGACTGACATTGTGATTAACTCCTTAGGTATCAACAACAGGGCTTTTTTCTAGTTCCGACAGCATAAATATAAATAATTCACTCTGTGCCATAAAAGAATCAAAGTTCAGTACCCAGCCCTGTTAACTGCAGCACTTAAGGCAGTCAGAACCAAAAAGTGCCATTTCAATCTTGATAAGGTCAGCTCATCAGCCTCGTCTTACAAACAATAGCCATCACTAAATTCATCACAGCCTTTTCATCCTTCACCCTAATGAAAACTAAACTTAGAAGCTAAATCGAAGGTGTTTCCTTTGTGGCTGTTATTCATTGTATTAATTATGCTTTTGCCATGGCTTGGATGTCACCGGATGTCTGATGAGATATTGACAAATGCACAGGGCCTCATTCTCAGTCTACTGCTCGGCTCTGGCTGTATTGAGCTTCATCTAACAATGCTAAAAAAGGCAAAACATTTTTACAATCAATACACTCTGGAACATGAGTCAATCAAAGATGAGAAGTTTTAAATCAACCATGAAATGTCTGTGTAGCAAGACGAGGACTTTGATCTCTTTTTGTAGATCTGAGCATATAAGGATTAAACTATACACAATCTGTTATTGACCTTGATGTAACCCCGCTGACTTCTGACCCTCTAGAGCATTTGTAACTGGAGGCAGAGACCATTAGTGATGACATGGATGGAAGAAGGTTAACAAACTCCTCTGAGAGCCGAGACAGTGTAGGATTATTCATATTGCTCTAATTGACAGTGTAATCATCTTACACCGCATTCATGCACTCCCAGATACTCGTCTAAATCGCATGCCACATTTACGCAATCCTCCAAAGATCTCCATTCCCTGTTGGCAGCTTTTTCTGTCTGACTTGCGAGCGTTTTTTGTGTGCCAAAACCAGGAGAAACATTTCAATAATGTACCTCATTTCTTTCTCTGTCTAGATCCCGCCTGCTGCAATATTAGCCAAACTGACTTTCAGTGAAATCCCCAAGTCATCAAGTTACAGAACCCCAAAACCACATCAGTGCAGAAATATTAAAATAAACCCAAGACAGGATTATGACAAGCTGTCAGTAGCGCATTTACACTTTGCTTTGGGTCTCCGTGGACTAAAGCGACTATTACAACTTTGTCAGTTTGATCGCAGCTCATGACATATGTTGCATGTCACATCCTCCCGCTCCTCGCTTTGCTGTCAGTCTTCACTATACAGCCCAATAAAGCCAGAGCCATGAAAATAATCCCCCCTACCCCAGAATGGAGTAGTAATAGTAGTGTAGGAGATAGCAGCAAAGAATGGAATAGAAGCTGGTAGGAGTTATTACTTTGCAGAGGGGTGAGCTGAACCTTGTGGCTCCTCTGGCCACAGTGATAAAGCAGAGAGTCAGATGCACCGAGGCAAAACTAATCTGGAGTTTTGATGACAAAAGGACGACCTTTATCCCTCCTACACATGCTGGATGGATGGAAGGGGAGAGGAAGACCAACAGAGAGAACGAGAAAATGAGAACTCTCTCAGAGACTGGAAAATAATAACTTCTGCTACATATATGTCAACACCGGTTGTAGGAAGCCTTGTGATGTTCTCCATTTTCAGCCCATGAAAATCATTTCCACCTCCTCGCCGTATTTCCTGCTTTTCCCCGGCGACAAATATCAGGGTTCCAGAGGGCTTTAGGCAACCGGAGCAGGACCAATCACATCATATAAGGTCTAACTGTGTCTTCCTTTTATGTTGTCCAGAGCAGCAAAGAGTTATGGAATAGGGGTCAGGGGTCAGGGTGTCCCAGAGGACTGATCGTGACCCCTTCGGTACCGGCCACTGCTCTCGGCTTCCCTGGCAACACACACAAGCACAAACACAAACACTCACACACATATTCAGACGCACACGATGGGCCTTTTCCTCTGTGGGCTGGTTTGGTCTGTGCAGAACACAGCAATTCAAAAAAGCAATATTCAACTGGTTTACACTTGCAAAGAGGATATTAAAAATTAAATATGCTTAAGAATCTTATTCAAATACAATATTTCTGTCTATCTGCAAAGGGTATAGTACAAGCAGAAAGTATTAGCTGATTTACTGACTAGCTAATTGAAAAGAAATAAACAGCTCTCAGTATTAGGGGTGGGATACTGTATTCTGCAATATACCACACACACAGGATGTGCCGAGAACGATTCGATTTTAAATATATGGAAAGACTGAATTTAGATCTGAGATGGTTTGACTGACACATCAGAGACTTTCTTTATTGCAGATATTTTAACTCCAACTGATTTGCTTTCTAGAAAATTAGCCGTTTTCCAGTGCTTTGAAATGTTGGACAGAGTGTGCTCAAAAGGCTTAACGTGCTTACTTACATCATTTGAAACTGATTTGCAGTTTGAGGTCAAACTAATATTAACTGACTGTTTAAAAAATAATAAAACCTATATCTCTTTAAGTAGAACCTTAAATACCTTGCAGGTATTGTGATACCTTAGATGATCTACTTGCTATATAATACTACACTGTGATTTATTGTTGTCATAGAGAAAATAGTAAAATGTTATGACGGTATTTCAATGACATGTCATGTTTTTTTTTAAATGCAAGGACAATGCATGCAAAAACATGCAGTTTGACTGAATATCTGTAGGTTTTGAATTCCTTATGACCATTATTTCTTGTTATTTTCAGATATTTTATAAACTGATTTATTGGTTACAGCCCTAATCATGAAGCTAGCTCCATTAAATAACCACTGAGGTAACGTAGACAGCAAAATCAAATGGTTCCAGCTTCTTAAAAGTGAAGAAATTGAACTTTTCTGTGGATTATTTTTGCTTTACTATTTTTGCAGAGTGTATATATTTAAGTTTTGGATGACTGACTAGAAAAACGGACTGGAGAAAGATGAGATCTGGAAAGTTTCAGTATTTTCTGACTAACTTGTAGTCTCTGGACTGGAAAAAATACATAGTTGAGTGAATATTGTTGTATACTATGTGATATTTGCACCTGAGTGCAAAGCCTTCTGGCAGAAGGGCTTTCAAACACATAGTTAACGCTGTGAAAGGCTCACTTTTAGCCCCACTAATGAACTTTTAACCCTAACCCTAACCAAGTAGCGTTGGTGCCTAAACCTAAACAAGTAGTTTTGGGTGCCTAAATTTAAAAAAAAAGTGGAAAACTAGAAAAGCACCAACAAAAAACACTCTAAACCATATGTGGGGATTGGACCCCAGTTGACCCCCGGGTGCAAACAGACACTCCGTTCTTTATTTGGATCCCCGTTAGCTTCCTCCACATCGGTTGCTAGTCTTCCTAGGGTGCACAACCTCAAAATACATCCTAAAAGCATATACCGTGTGCAGTATATGGACACACATAAAAGCAGATTACCCTACCAACCAGCAACCAAATAAGCATAAACCAAGAAAAAGAGTAATCACAAACCAGTATCAACAGTCATATAGTTGAGCGGGATGTATTTCATGTGTCTCTTAATGCTGTTTGAAGCCCCAGTAATGCATGTTCAAGCCCACTGCCTGTCCTGCTAGAGTATTGAACATTATAGCCTTTGTCTACTGGCAAAACAACTAGGCAGATAATAAGCACATAATGCACAGTATATTTAGGGGAACTGAGCCCCAGAACTTTCAAACTGAAAAATGAAAGCACAAGACACATCAATGAGGCCACAGCTTATACTGTATGAACACTATACTGTTTCACCAACAAAAGCTAGTTTATACACAGTAGCTTTAACTTTCCAACGGCTAAAGGCTCAGGATGTAAGGTACGGTGCAAGAAAAACAAATATTGCCCGTGAATAATTCAAGATGACACACGCACACAGACATACGCAGCCTCCTTCCTCCAAAGTAGGCTACCAAACAAAGCAAACACACATTTGCATCAGGCAAACACAGAGTAAGTTTGGTATGATTCATCAGCAGCCAGCGATCATGGAGTCACGCTCTGCCTGGCTCTCTGAGGAGGACGGGCAATCAGATTCACACACACAGACACACACATAAGTATACTGAGGTTGCGAATGTGGACGCTTGAAGGTGACTTGTGTGTGTGTGCAGCCTGGAGGTCCCTTGGTAAAACGTAGGGTAGTGTGTGTTTATGTGTGTGTGTGTGTGTGTAGGGGGTCTGACTGTGACGGTCAGGTCAAGCTTAAAAAAAGCCCAGGCCCTGGGCTTTAGACTTCCATGGTAATGGTCATGACACACCACGGGCCCACATGCAACCACGAGTTCGTGCATGGTCACTCAGCTACTGGCTCGCTCGGTTGCTCACTCGGTCAGTCTATTCTTTTCTCAGTCACTTAGTTTAAATCAAGTCAGTGTGCTTTCCTGGTGTCAGATCTAAAAAAGAAAATGACTTGTACTAGATGATGATAGTGACGGTTTGGTTTGAGGTTGCTAAAATACACAGATTCAAAAGCTTAAAATTCACTTATCATTTAATATCTTTTATCATTTTAAGCCTGAGCCAATCTCCTCAATGATAAAATGAAATGACTAAAATTGGCAATATATTATATTAGCTGTAGCTGTTTACTCTTTGAATCAAAAGTAACTTAATACCAAAATACCAATGTGACACTTGGCTTTTGTCTGATTAATTACACTCTTTCTGAAAGATGCTGTCTGTCAGCACTTTTCTGTCTTCTGTCATTTGTACTATTTTTTGCAACACAACAAAAAAGGCTGGAGAGTTTTCTCTTGTAAAATACCTGAGTGTAATTTCAGTTTCAGTAGTCTCTCACTAAAACTTTCTAGAATATCATAAACAACCTTTTTAGCTTAGCACTAACACATTGTATCATGTTTTACTTGTACATTAACAAATAAGAAAATGACAGTTTCACTCACTAAGCATAGTGCTGTATTTTTTACATAGGAAGTTTAAGCAGCGAGGGTTTTAAGGACTGCAGCAGATGGATTAGACTACATTTCTGCTGCTTTATGCTAGCACTAAAAATCCTATTTACTAAGGTGCGCATTGTGATTTCTTGCTAGTAAAACAACCTTTGTCTGAATTATCTGAAATGGTCAGTCATTAAACTGCAAATAATTTAAATAATAACTGAAAAATAATGAAATTACAGATATGAAAACTGTTTTTAACTAAAAATGGTTCAAATTGTACAATCCTCTTGCCTTCACCTCACATTGAAGTGAAGTGGCTTCGTGGAGTCTTACTGTCACAGAGAAGTTGCCAGGCAACCGGTAGAGATGTACTGGGCACACAGACACAGTGTAGTTTGTCAAGAAATCACTCAGAACTCCTAAAGCCACAAATTTTGCACTTTTGATGTTAGCGTTCGATGGAATTTTGAACCTTGGACATAAGCTTGCTAGCTGTTTGCACCTGATTACAGTGTTTGAGCTAAGCTAGGCTAATCACCCCTGACTCAGTGCCATTCTTAATGCACAATCACGAGAGAAGTATCAATTATTTATTTTTATTGCTTGCAAAGACAGCCCAAAGAGCTATTGCTGCTTCCGAATTGGGACCTCTAGTATTTGGAGCAAGAAGCTGTGTATAAAATAAGGCGGAAGTAAGTTTTTTAAAATGTTGAAAGCTGAACCAAAAATAGATTCCATAAAGGATTCAAAATCAATACATCGAATCAATACTGAATTAAGATAAAAATGTTGGCAAAGTCTAGACAACGATGATAACCATAAAAGATAGCACGCGCTATTTCAATTCTGCTACCTCTTCTTCCTCTCCTCCTTCGACCCTTCCCTCCTTCGCCCGGTCCCTCCCTCACTCCCTCTAAGGCCTCCCTGTCTTTTCTCTTTGACAGTGAGCAGGTCCCTGTTGGCGCTCCGTGCTCTTTTACAATATTGTGGGAAAGGAGAAAGAGCGAGAGAGGAAGAAAAAGAAAAGGGAGAGGGAGACTGCCAGAAACACTATACGATATCAAAGCGGCCTGTGCACAGCCAACAGAGCTTTGATAGCGGGCAGGGAGGGGTGTGTGTGGGTCAGAGAAACCCAAGGAGAAAAGCTTGGTGAACTGTTTAAAGAGGGGGAGCGTGATCTATCGAGATCCCCACATTGAGGGGAGAGTGGGGTGGATGAAGCTTTGAGGTGCTGAGTGTTTTTCAGTTGAATGTCCTGCAGTCAGAAAAAAAAAAAAATTAAGCAGGGCTCCCTCTCTGTGTCGGTCTGTCTCCCTCTTTCTCTTTCCCCTCTGGCTTTTCCACTTATCTTTAACAAACAGCAGCTCAGGCTCTCAGCCACTGGCCGACAGTTTGTCCCGACAACAAAAAACCATGGCAACAACCACTGGAAGAGCCTGTCCGGTTCCAAAGGTCCACCCCTCTCTGGCTCTCAACACGCTCTGCTCTTTGAGCCTTTTGCAAATTTGGCTGAAATGGCAGATTGGAATCAATAGGCAAATGACCTCAAAACTTGACAGGAGTTTGTGATCAAGACACTGCCCTTTCACATACAGAAGGTGATCAGAGTGCAAAAAAGAAAAATGTGTACACTGTGCACTGGAATTAAAAAAAAAAACAAGTGAAAAGAGAAAGGACAAGAGAGTGAGGCAGCAGTTTGTCAGAAGCCTATACGGTCCTCTCTGGCCTCCCTTTGCTGACGATACTTCCACCGCTTCTGCTGATGATACAACTTACATCCTTCACTCCTCCCTCCCACTCCTACAAGCTGTTTTTAACACCGCACAAGATACCTTATGTCAACTGAAATGTGTTCTGAATGCTGACAAAACAGAATTCATGGATGTTTACAAACTCAAAAAACAGACCAAAAAAAGGCATGCTTCTGCACTTTGCATGTTTTATCCAGCTGAATAATGCTTCACAAATACATGTCACTGACCGAATACTTTTTCAAAGAATATGATGCGCTACATATTTTCACAGGCCTTAAAGAGAAACTGATCATCTATCTCACACGCAAACAAATATAAAAGACACCTTAACATCTTCTTAATAACTCCTTAATAACAACAAGTAGAAGCCAAATCTGCATCTTTCTACACCATCCAAGGACAGACCATCGGCCTGTTCATCAAAGTATTTGTGTTTGGTTTCCAGATGAGATTTTGCATTCTAGAATAACCATACAGAAAGACAGGAGAGACGGCGTTATGACACGTGACGAAGGTGCTTAAACTGAAACCTAATAAAAGATAAATAAAATGATTAATTTCAGTCGAGATCAGTAATTATTGGTAGATTTAAATGTCCTATTTTTTAATAAAGACCGGAAGAAATACAGGTTGAACCTCAGCAATTTATTTTGGACCAGTTTCCTCCCACTGTGTGAAAATGAAGCCAAAATGTGGCAGTCACGGGAGCTGCCATGTTGCTTGTGAGACGCAATTTGTAGCCAGTTAGTTTGGCCAAAGTCCCAACATGGACGGGACGGGATTTATGACCTATACTGCAGCCAGCCACCAGGGGGACATCAAGATGTTTTTCAAAGTTGAAGTGCTCTCAAGACATCCATCTTTATATACAGTCATTGACACACAAGTAAATAAAATATTAGCATTGCAACCGAACTTTGAGTGTTCATTATGTGCTTACATTGCTGTTTGCATTTAAAGCATTTAAGTGAAAAACAAGCTGTATTTTACTCTTGCTTTGTTTTCTTTTCACACCTACAAAATCCAAGACAAAGTCAAATGCATCAAGAACGTTGTGTGAAAACATGTCCTTGTCTCACTGGTTGGATGTTTCAGGGAATAAACACAGGAAAAAGAATGGGGAAAACAGTCCTGTTGGACCAAATATCAACAAGGCTTAATTCTTAATACTCTGGTCCTAGTCAGACCTTGGTTCTTCTCCAACAGGTTTCTAGCAGCTGTTGATATTGTTCATACACATCCCTGTCTACAAAGCCCAGCTGGCTACAGTAGCCTTTTAGCCCAAACACAATAAAGCTGAGTCAGACTTTCAGACCTGACCAAGACCACTTCCTCCAGACAGTTTTGGTGTGGTTGTTTTGTTCCGCATCAAAACAAACCTTACCAAGAGGGAAAATGAACCAGAGTCCGATTCATCTCGAAAACGCCCTCAGACCACTTAAACACCAGGACGCCCCTGCAGATTTAATTTATTGACAAGATTATGTGAAAACGTTGTGTGTGTGTGTGTGTGTGTTCCACTAAAATTACCATCAAAGACTAAAGAAAGTCTGAGAAATATAAACATGGGCAGGATTTTACACTGTAAACGTAAAGCAAATTCAAAAGTTTGATTTTGCCGTTGTGCTAAAATCAATGGTTAAAATGTAAAGGGAGCAGAAAGTTGGCTAAAAACGCAAAAAGCTCAGTCCATTTAAGATGAAATCAGGTTTTATTTAAAGCGCAAATGGTGTTTTTTTTCCTTCAGCCGAGACAGAAGGGCTGCTGCCATTTTGGTGCAAGCACTCGATTATTTTGTTTTATATTCACATGCCATCACCCCTTTTTTTTCCTTAGCCACTGTAGCCGTACACAGAATGACTGTAACTCTGTCTCTCATCAGTGTCACCTTCCATGCTGGAGCTGACAGCCGCCCCTTTGCACTGTTCGACTTATTCTCTGCTACAGTTTAAGGCCACTCTGGCTGTATGTACTCACTGCTTATTTTTATATCTCTTTAAAAAGCAGGTGGAAAATTAAGTCTTTGCAGTCCCAGGATTTGTTTTTGTTATCAGTCCCTGAGGTCAGAACTGAATTAGGCAAAAAAAAAGAAAAAATGCCTTTATGTACTGTGGTTTCTCTTCATGGATCAGACTGCAAAATTATTTAAAGCTGAAAGCTCTCTTGGTGAGTTTACACAGTTAATGAAGGTTCTTGTGGCAGACTCAATAAGGAGCTGTCTTTCCTTTGTTTAGTCAAGATTTAAACAGGCCTGGCAACGAGCCTGCTGGTTCCACACTGAATTGTTGCCTATCGGAGTGCTTACAAGGTAGTTTCTCGGCTATGTGACTTTGAATGTATTTCTTCTTTTGTACATGTGTGCTTCTGATTGCCTTTGCTAGTGATGCAACTGAGATTTTTGAATCTTTGCAACTGCCCCGTTTAAATATAGGTTTAAATGAAAAGGTTTTAAAATCGAGCCTTTTCATGCAGTTTCAGGAACTTTTCCTTAAGGTTAGGCTTATAACAGAAGTGTAAGTCCAAAAGGCATGTATTAAACATTCTTTGAATGGGAAAATCTTCTAGTTTCTGTGTTTAGAATGTTGGTAAAAAACACAACCTTAACTACACCAGTTCAAACACGGCTCAGATGTAACCCTAACCCTTACCTGGGTCGCTGGTGGAGCTGCTTGATTAAGCGAATCTCAATCGCTGCTGTTTGTTTGAAATCTGCTTATTATCTATGCCTATAATAGAAAACAATGACCAATCAGTCTCCGTTTAGGCAATGAAACCTGTGCAGTCAGTGGATGGTCACGTGACTATCCGTTGAGTAGACCAGGTGAAATGCATCCCAATGAGCAGACCAACACTGAACTGGCGGTCAAAAAAATAATCACGACCTCTCTTGTATGGTGATATTTTGGATTCAGTGGCACTGAACCTTGACAATCATGAAATAGATTTCTCATACCATTTGTTTATCACAATATTGTCCACAACAATACATTGCAGTGTGACTTTTTTAGCAAATCGTGCAGCCCTAGTTGCCGGTGACCCGGTGGATGTTAATCTTCAAATTAACCTTTGACAACTTCCCCCCTCTGTCAGTCCACTACTACTTCTATTCTGTAATTGGCTTCTTTTCCTATGTCTTTGTGTTGATGTATGATTCCTGGTAGTACTGT
>JAPQRN010000017.1:12532878-12550718 GCA_037367275.1 Coranthus polyacanthus | reverse complement strand
AGTGAGTGAGTGAGTGAGTGAGTGAGTGAGTGAGTGAGTGAGTGAGTGAGTGAGTGAGTGAGTGAGTGAGTGAGTGGGGGAGAGAGTAAACCAGAGAGGGTAGTTATATCCTAGGGTCATTAGCAGCATTTCAAAGTCACCCCGTCTTTCAGCGTATGCTGTTTGACAGGCCCTGCCAACAGAATTAGGGATGAGGGATGATGGTGCCGTGATTAGATGTGTAACTCAGGAGAAAGACAGGGTCTGATACGCGGTTACAGTACACACACTCACATACATGCGAAGAACAGGACGTCAAGAGATAAAATACATCTTAAGATGTTGTCAGTCATTGATTAGATAACCCTCAGACCATTAATTTCAATGTACTGACCTGATGCGAGTTGGCCCAATAAACACCACATGCTCCCCTGGCTCCCCCTATGAGTGAACCGAATCCCCAAATTACAAGGCTTAAGATAACATACCTGGCTAAATTGCCGCTCTTTATAAGTCTCAAATCTCTTTGTAGATATTCATCAAAGGCTGTTCGCTCCTGATGCGGAGAACACAGGAGATGGGAAACAGGAGAACAACACACAGTGTGGTTCATATTAAGGCCTCTGATCTTCTATCTCGAGTCCCTCGTTTTCCGCTACATTCCTTTAGCCAGCGGTGATGTGTGGGAGAAGAAGGAGGGGCATGGGGAGTGGTGGTGGTGGGGGCATCCCTCTACAAGCACAAAATACGTGATGAAGCTTCCTTTTTAGCTGGAGGTTTCTAAAGAAAAGTGGAGGACAACTGATGTTTTATCTCCCTAAACTTCAGTAGTCGTTTGTTTTTTTTTTAAAATAGCGTAACAATGTAGCTTGAGCTCCAGTGCAACAACTGTGTATATTTTTCCATGACTTCAGGGGGTTAATTCAAACCTGCTTTTGTATACTTGCAGTTCATCTTACCATCCTCCCTGACATGACAGCACTCCAGAGCAAAGTTTTAAGTTTCCATCTGCCAAGTGCCAAATGAATGCCAGTGATAGTAATGTCTGTTGCATAAATAGAGAAATAGTCCATCTGTTGGTTGCAGACTGACTCAAAGACATGCCCACATTAACATTAAGCCTAAACGTAACTGAAGACACGCACACTAAAGCAGACATTCAGGCTAAAAATAGCCCTGCGTTTAAAAGCCTAATGGGACTGAGGTGATGTGGGTGTGTTGCCACAGGTACGAGAGGAAAAATGGAATATAATCCATGAGTAATACCAAAGATCCACAAATTTTGACGGCTTATCAGATGCCAAAAGTGCACTGTAGTTTATAATACGATGAGACAGGATTTCCACACAGGTCCAGCCGCAGAATTGCTTTGAACTGACTTTGTCTCCCATGAAAAGGGCTTCTAGGAACCCTGGAGTGCAGCCATTATGAGGTGTTGGGCACTGTTCAACTGTTCCACCTTCCTGCTGCCAGTGGCGGGGAGTAACTAGTTACAAAATAAATGTCACTGTATTCTGTTACAGTTACTGGGAAAATATGCAATTAAATTATAGCTACTAATCAAAATGTTGGTGATTACAGCTAAAAAAAACCTTATATGTAGAAACACACACACACACACACACATTATATATATGTATATATATATGTGTATATATATATATACACATATATATTTATGTATAAAGTGGTCATATTGTTTCTTTGAATCTTTTCACAGAGCAGGGATCCTGGACAATGTGGGTCAGGAAAGCCACTGGGACAAATTTGATTGCAACATCATCAAGGATAGGATGGTGTGTGGGCAACTTATTATTCTGACCTAGATAAAGTAAGCGAAAGGCCACGTGTTGGACAGTTGAATTGAAACATGAAACACATAGCGCTGAATTACGTTAAACTACATGAATCTGGTAAACATGACAGATTGATTTACAACAGGCAACTCAGCCTGGGTCCTCCTCTTACAATATATTCTTTTTACAGCTGTACGTATCAAACGTCCTTTCCTGATGACGTTTGTGTATTTTGCATATTTTTTGGACGTCATTTTATTTTTCTTTGAGAACATTGCCAGGCCAGATTGACAAAGACCCCGAGCCTGTTCTGGGCCTCATGCTGTATTTTGCCCATGTCTGGTTTATAAGGCGCTGTCTCTTTATCTACATAGGCTGCATTCATCTGGTGCTCAAATTTTGAATGGTGATTTTGATTGGTCTGAATGGCACCGCCTCCCAACAGCCAATCAGATCAACACACTCTGTCCTGTGACTGGCCGACAGCAACCTGTTGTTTGAGATCTACTTGTGATTTGTTTTGGTGGCTTTGTGTTAAAATCAAAACATTCTTATCTTAATTCAAATTACATTGAAGAACTTTTAATTCAGCAATCACTGTTGAGTACTGGTACACTTGTTTTTGCTTTATTGCCCATGAATCAAAAAGTATTCAAATATAATACGTTGCCTTATGTTGAAGTACATTTTTAAAGATGTGACTATTAATCTGTCATTTAAAAAGTACCCTGCTCAACACTGAACTCAAAGTCTAAATAATGATGCTTCAAAGAATATCCCGTTGAAGTAAAAAATGTGAAACCTTTCAGTACATCTTTGAATTTGCCTTCATCAAACATGAGCATAACACTTCTTATACAGTAAACAGCATTTATAGCAAATCAGCCTTGAGTTGAGTTCTCAGCACTGACTCTGCAGCCACAGCAGCTCAGACCATTGATGTGCAGACAGCCTGAGGTAAACCCTATCCATTTCTGTCTAAAGGGGGCATGTCTTAAACACACATGTCCCGGAGTGCATCTGCATGAGATGTAAGATCTATTTACTGATGGTCTTTGAAATGCCTCGCTTACGTACAGTACTTTGGTTTAAGCCTCATCTCAGACTTCATCTTTATGCTCATTTAATCGACTGTCTGAGTAAGTGATTTTTACTCTAAACGCAAAATGGCACTGAAAACAAGCTGGACAGCAGATTTCAATGAAAAATGTATACTGCTTATGCAGCAGTTGTGGTTTGGTAAAAATAATTCTTAAAATGTTTTATTTTAGTTTTCCAGCCCTTGGCAGGCAAGTCAGAAAGTTAATTTCAGACACTGTTCCTGTGAAATACTATTGTGCGGAGACAAAGCATCAAGTAGACAGGCAAATAACACCAAGTTCTCCAGTGTTTCCCTCTATAATTGTTTTCTCGTAAGCCTGTAAAACACTATCAGACACTGCAGCTTTCCAGGGGGACCTATACTAATCAAATATTTTTAGGTGTGCTGGAAGCTACTTAATGAAAAATCCACACTTAAACACTTAAATACTTCAATCCGGACTATTATGTTGTTTAGAGATGGATTTTAGACAACATAAACTGACTTCACAAAAGCAGCTACTAAGGAGTAAAGGAAAAGTACAAACAAATTGCTGGCTATGAGGTTAAGAGGACTCTGCTGCAAGAACTCTCTCCACAAATAGTTATACCAGTAGCTGAACATCAACAAGTTACTGCACTTGGGATGAGAAAGAGAGGGAACATGAGTGTCAAAAGGCACTGTGGGAAGCGAAGGCAAACATCCACTGAAGCTGACTAGAGAAGCAGAGGGAAACTGTGTTCAACAAAAAAGGCGAATGACAACCGTTTATTCACAAAACAACAGAATGCGCTGGACATCCTAGCGTGATGATTTACAAGAGTGTAGGAGCAGCTGAAGATGGAATTTTCCTCTGAGGCAGGGCGTTCCACTCTTTTAGCAAACGGCAAGGGAAACTCCACACTTGCACGCACACAAACAGGCACACAAACGCGCTTGTTGCATTCCTGCACAGATACACACACATGAAAACAAAGTGCCTAAATACAAGAGAGAAAACCACATAACACATTTATATGCGTTTACCCACACATGCACTTGCGCCCCTTTTCTCCTTCCTCCTTGCTCTTTTACAGCACTTCCCTTCGCACACTGTCTACCTCTCATGGTACATTCAGAGCATGAACACCCGGAGTCAGCAAGTCTGGACACAGCTGCTGAATATTCAGCCTCGTGCACCCTCTCTTTTTCTCACCATCGCTGCCTCTCCTTTTCTCACTCTCCCACCTTAAACTCCTCTTATTTATCCCCCCTCTCCCGAGCCAGCCTTGCTCTCAATTTTCATTTCTCCCTGTGTAGCTCTCTCTACGGCTCTGCCTCTGCCTCTGCTGCTGCTCTCTGCGCTCCACTTTCATTAAGGGGCTCTCCTCTGATAGCCCTTCATATAACACTTAATCATCATAACAATAAGAGCACTCTCTCCCGCAGACGAATCACCTCGAGGGGCCGGTCCTAAAGATCCTCCGCTAACTGATGTCATTAACTGCCAGGTTGCTGATTGGGTCGAGCTGCGCGGGAGAGCCCGCCCCAGGTGTTTGACGGAGGGCTCGGTGGGAGCAAGCGGGTCGGACAGGCCAAGGACATTCCTCTTATGGAGAACAGCGGACAAAATACACACATACGCATAGGAGCGCTCGCGTGTGTTTGCGCACACATGTACACGGGCACAAAGGCTCTTGCCGGGAAGCAGAAGACAAGGCGTGTTTGGTTTTGCAGTCAAGAGAGAGATGAATAAGACTATTGAATAAGGGGGAGGGAGGTTTGAATAACAGTATTTTACATGAATGGATCTTCAGGGAAATGACTGCTCCGTTGCTCCCTCCGCTCTCTATTTTCGGCTGCGATTTGACAACAGGGTTGAGTGTGTGTGTGTGCATTTTGGCTGATTGAGTCTATGCTGCTATCAAGCTGTGGATGTGACAGTGTGCCATATTATGTTGTTGTGGGTGTGTGCATTGATGAACAGTGACGGCGGCACACAAACAAAACTGCACACACACACACACAGACACACAACACACACTCGTCCCAACCACAGCAAAATCACAGCTGTTCTCAGTTGCTATGCGGCAGTCTCACCATCGTCTCAGATAACACACACATACGCACACGCATACAAGTGTGAGACGGGGACAGTTACACTAGACTTGGCAGGGTCGGAAGGTCACAGGGGTATTGTGACAAAGTTGCCTAGCAACAAACACACTGCACATACATTTTTCCAGCGTGATCTGCTGTGCGCCCCTGACCAGATCTGAATGTGGTCATGATGAATATGTTGACAGTCTATGATTGTTTTGCACCTGCCGCTTAACGTCTGTGAAGAAATGTGTTGAATGTGCTGGTGCTTCATAATAGACCACAATAAATCTTGCACCATTGTTAGCACTCTTCAGTGAAACTGGAGTACAGTTAGCAGCATACTAGCTTGTTTGTTTGCAGCTACTGTTGGGTAAAAGAGGAACACATACACTCATTTCTCAGGGACCTTTTTTATAGACTCTTCTGTGTAACTATTAAATGTCTCACACGATAAAGTGTGCTTTAGATGTGCACTTGTTATTGGCATTGAGTCTTGAGGTTAAAACCAACAGTTTTTAAATAGCAAGAGCAAACTCCTAAAACACCAACATCACATTCCCTTGACTTTCTGTTTGTATAACTTATTATTATTATTATTATTATTGTTTAGACAGATACTGTATTTCCTACAGAGGCCGGGTCCTTTATTTGCCTAAACCACAGAAGGTAACAGGCCTTTATTTGAAGCAGGCTTGTGATTACTTCTTTATTTATAATTTCTTCTATTTGACAAGTATCATTGGTCAGATTTTAGTATGAAGCTCCCATTTACCCTGTTAAAGTTACTACATTACACTTTTAATACAAACTCAACATCAGCTCTGGAAGTTCTGTGAATTTATCCTTATTTGTAAAAAGCTCTCACATTGTTTACGCGACTGCTGTAATTAAGCTTTGATAGTAGCTGATGGCTAATATTAGGCTTCTCAACTGGAATTACTGTCTTCGAGGGAAAATTATAGCTCAATCTTAAAAAAAAAGAAATTGCTCACATCTAGGTTTTTTCAGGTAGTCTGATGTTCAGTTCCAGATTTATTCACATTTACTCATTTATTACTTTGAATTAGATCTGATTAGAGGTTGACATCATCTGGCTTTTTATTTCATTTACTCTGAAACGTCCAGCTGGGGCTTCCTGTTTTCATTTGCAGTAGCTTAACAAAAATGTGAGGCGAAGAACGGCGGCATTCAAACCAACAAAATCCCACTTGGAAAGACAGTTAGAGGTGAATTTTGTGACTATAAATATTGACATACTGTATGTTGTTTGTTACAGATTGTTACAGAACAGTGTTTTGTATTGTGGTGCTGTGTTCGTCTCTTTTCTCTCAAAAATGTTGAGTTGTGTGTGTAAGTGGCATGGACATTAAATGACCAGGAGTTTATCCACCCGTATATTTTCACTGGCCTGTACTTGGGCTTTTATTATTTTTTGTGTCGACCACACCTCCGGCCATTATCAGAGACCTGGCTCTTAATTGACACACAGTTTTTATTATTATTTTCTGCATTCAAGCATCGTCTGTTATACCCCTGAATAGCCAGCGCCTGTGAATAATACCACCAAACAGAATAAAAGTAAAAATTGTCTGCAACTTACAAAAGCATGTTTCATCAGCACAGCAGGTAGGTCAGCCCATCTTTGTACTGAATTGTTTATAGGTTATCACTGGAACAAGGCTCCTGTCCTTTCTTCCTTTATCCCTGAGTGGGCGGTGGTGTTTTAAAGCATAAATGGCGAGCCAGTGGAGGGAACGCAGGCTTCTGCAGAAGCTCAGTTATGCACCTTTTTACGGTTAAAAAGTACACCTGTCCTTCCTGCCAGGCTGAAACAGACCCTTTTACCCGGGCATTGCAGATTAGTATCATTTGTTTACTATTCAGCCTGTGAAAACAGTTTCTGCGGCTCTGGAGGAAGATTTGTGGAAGTCTTTAAAAGTAAATTAGATTATGTCATCAGGACTGTTTGCTTTAAAACCTAAATGAACTTTAATAATGTATAAAAAACTGACGGTGTGGGTTTTTTTGAGATGAGGACATTTCTTTATTGGCAGAGATTGACCAATAAAGAGAACCTGTTGAGTTGTATTATAGGAAGTATAGTATTTATTGTTTGGGGTTTGACCCATACTTAAGGCTAGTAAGGCTGATTAGTTTGGATTTTTTGAAGCAGGGTTGTATGAGGTAGTCAATGTATTACCTTGCCACTCTCTCGACTGGTTAGTTTGTTTGTTAGTTTGGATCCAAACTATCGTGTAAAAACACCAAAGTCACATAGTAACCGATCGAGGCAGTGGTAGACCAGCAACTCCTGTGTTCTGAGGTAAAGTTACGGTTTTAATCAATGGAGTCTGGCAGCTTCGAAGAGAGCATTATATTGGTTTCAGTTCAGTTGGAAAGGGCTGTCTGACAGCAACCGTGAAAAAATATTATAAATATAGCATATGTTTAAACTATGGATATGTACCTCATATAACCTCACTTTTGAAAAGTTGAAAAAAAACCTTTTGTTTTTAAATGCACATTACGCAACTTTCTTAACACTTTCATCATTACCGTTCACAATAAAAGCCCTAAACATTTACACTGCAGACTGAACTTAGTCACTCAGACCACTCCAGTAAGAGGTAACTCAGTAAAATAGCTTACAGTTAGTCACATCACATTTAGTGATGTATATCCACGTTACATCATTTCATTCCAGTGAAATAGCTTCAAATAATGTTAAACATTAAACGTTGCTGACATGTGTTCAAATGAGAAGAACCGTTATAGTGAATAAATGACAGAAAATTTGTACATTGTTGGAAACATTTGATTTAAGAACACAAGTCAACGTATTGATGTATTGGCTGCGAATTGTTTTTGTTTGTATGTGAATGAGTGTGATCAAATTGATTGGCAGGCACTGTAGTGTATTTCAACCTACAGAGTGTCATATACAGTTATACTCTGCTCTCCAATGTGTACTCACACAAATACACACCTATGTATGTATTTTAATGATGTAAAATAATGAGGTTTACATGTATTTCGTCAGTAACAACAGTAGCGCTTGTGCTACAACCATCATAAAACCAACGGATGAGACTTTTACATGATTAAATTAAAAGCAGTGGCCTCTGTTTTTTGCTTGGGTTAGTGATGTCACATGTCAGCTCCTCTGTCTCCTCCATCTTTGCCGTCTCTTTTCCACTGTGTGCAGTGGAACAAAGCGGGGATGGCAGAGAAACTTATCTTTAAAAAGAAACTGCAAAGTGTTGTGGAATAATTTGGAAAACTGTCACAGAGAGCGAATCCTATCTCAGAGAATGCCACTCACACACACAACACACACACAACGGCTTTTAAGCATGCACGCACACTTGCATAGGCGCACACACACATACACACAGGGACTTTGGTGTTTACATCATATGGGAAGGTATTTTTTCCCCTCACACTGCCAGGGAACAGGCCCACGCATGGACACACAGACGCTGACTAAGGCCCTAAGACTCCTGGTCGGGATGGGGGAGGGGGGTAAGCGTGTGCATGTGTGTAGCGCGTGCATTACAAATCTGCATATGTATGTAATTACTGTCATTGCGTATTGTAAGTATATATAAGGACAAACAGGTGCAAGTCCACCTTCACCTGTTTGTCCTGGTAGGATCTAGTACATATAGGATTAATTGCAGTGTGTATTTATACGTGTATTTGTATGTGTGTGTATGTTAGTGCAGTGCTATCAAACAGTCCTGTTCACTCTTAACGGGTGTGCCGGTGGTTAGTGGAATGTACAGTACACTGCTTGTGGTTTGGCCTTGGTGAGGCCGAGCTAATGCTAATCAGTTTATAAGGAAAATCTGCATATCTTGTGTTTGTCCATGTGCAAGCGTGTGTGTTAAACCACGTGCATCCGTGTGTGCGCGTGCCGCTTTGGTGCAGCTCCTTACTTTATAAACTGTTAAGTCACTGTGTGGAGTGAAATCCCTTTCGGTTTGGGGTTTGAGGTTTGAGGAAAATAAGAAAAAGAAGGAGAGGACGGCAAAAAGACAAAGTGTTTGTGTGTCTTTGTGTATGTTCAGGTCTGTTAAATATTCCTGGTTCTATCCAACGCCGGCTGATGCTCCAACCACAATGCTCGAAGAAAACAACAGGCGGCCTATTCAACCCAAGACACAAATAGAGCACTCTTCCTCTCTGCTTAAAAACCCCTCGCTCAAACAGCAGGCTAAAAACAGATATTTTTGTCGGAGAGCTTGAAGAAGGCCAAGCACCGAATTGCTCGTCTTTCTCCATGACGCTGTGTTTTCTTTTCCCAAAAATAAGAACTGGCACGCACAGTATCTGTGCAGACAGCCCAGCATCATCTCATTCTCCTTTCATTCACTGCCTGCCTGCCACTGTTGCCGTCTCTCAGGATGAGAATCAACAAAGGTCAGACGGTCGCAGACGAAGGGCAACAAGGCGATGGAGTTACCAGTTGTGAGACACTGAAGTATCCATTTCATATAGAAGCCATTCTCAAAGGGGGAGCAACAGGCTGTGTGTGTGAGCGTTCGTGCTGCAGTTGCATCTTTAAATCCCTTACGTTGCTAAGGAAGACACAATGAAGTATGGATTAGCTGTGAAGTCTTTCCACTTTATGAAAGGAAAAGTAAAAAGACGGAGGGAAAAGAGGGGGAGGAGTAAACACATTATATAAATCAGATGGTTCCTGAGGTCATTTTTGTCTCCATACACAATCATGCATGCCAAAATACACACACACACATACACAGCGTCTATGGTTGCATCCACTTATGACATCACTGTAGCTGGCCAGAAAGACAGGAGAGTAAGAGAGAGCCAAGCTGACGTCATCCCATTCACTCAATGTCAATTACGTAATCATGGGGTCCAACGCCTGCAGGACAGACATGCTGTGTGTGTGTATGTGTGTCTGTGTGTGTTTTTGTGATTGCATGCAGGGTAAGAACACATAATTGCAATCTCATGTGTGAGAGGAGACATAAAATGAGGCATGCTGATGACATCATTAGTGAGAAGCGGCCTGGCGTGAGCGTGGCGGCTGTGACACGGTGAGAGTGTTTGGGTAGAAGAGGAGGAGACGGAGCGGCTCGGTGAGTTATGCAACGCAAATCCAACTCAACAGACTAGAAAGGGCCTTTTTTTGCCTTGTCTCTGTGTACAGTGTGTGTATGTGTGTTGAGCACAATGTGTGTCTTAAGTGACTTTTCTGTAGCACTTTTACTTGAGGCAAAGAGTGCATTAAAAAACAGACACACGCACTCAAGCTGAAACGCACTCTGAAATCCACACACACATGCATATACATACACACTCACTCTCCCCCCACTTATAAACAAAGCTTCCTAAGGACAGGAAATCCTTCCACCCACGTTCCTGTGTTGCTTGGCAACCAGAGCAGCGTCACCGTGTGCATGCCTCCACCGCTGAAAACAGCACACACTCACAAACATAAAGACAGACAGACACACACACACACACAAACTGTAACTCCTTGAACTGTGCTCCTTTAAAAGCACCGAAAAAACTCAAGACAACTGAGCCAAAGCTGAGCAGGCTGATACTCGCCACAGCTGCCCTCCAATTTGTCAGTTATGGATCTAAACCAAACATGACATCACCCCTTGTAAACATAAAACACTTTTTCCCCATTTATAAGCTCTATTTTTACACTCACTGACGTCTTTTAATGCGTGATGTAGTGAACGTGTGTGTGTCTCTGCCATGCCCGTCAGTGTTTATTAATGTGCATGTACTTGTGTGCCACTGAGTGAGGATGCGACCAGCAATAGCTCAGCACACCTAAGTAGCGAAAGGCTAATTGAGCAGAGGTGCCCCGCACTGTGGACAATGAGTCCATTTCAAATCAGCAGGAGGCCTATTGAAGACAATTATAACCTGGGGGATACAGAGGAGCATTATTCTTCTGAGCCATCTTGGCCACTTAGACCGACTGTATTTCCACTGCAATTTAAAACCCTGCTTTTAACTCTCCTGCTGTTTTAACACATGAACCAGAACATAATAGGCACAGTTCACTGATTTACAAATTCTGAAATGAAGTGAAGGACTGCACAGGCTGTCATTAAGTAATGATTTGTATGTTGGTGAAAAAGTTATATTTAAACAAGAGGGAGAGAGAGAGTGACTTTGTTTCCTCCACAGCCTTTCTCAAAAGTAATTAAATGAGAAAAGTACCGGCATTTTTGGCAACAGTTGATTGTTTCTCCTATTTAACATAATTTACGTGTTTTATAATAAAACAACTGCAATGTGCACTTTCTTGCAAGTTGCCCCCCATTTTCCATCAATGCTAAAGCCATGGCATTAAATTACACTCTCTTGTTACACAGCCTAATCCACAAATTTCCTACTGGCTATTGATGAATGTTTTGAAAGGAAACACAGTTCATAACTGTGTTTTAAAGAGAACTTGTGGCATGTGATGGTACTTGTGGGCGCCATTTAAAACACTTTGGATGATAGAAAATATGTTTTTTTTTTATTTGGGTGGGGTGAGGTACTGTTCCTGGTAAGATGCATAAAAACCCCCCACAACTTCACACCTTCAAAGAATCTTGAGATACCTCTGTGAAATACAAGCTGAAGGTCACACAAGGTACCAACACTGTTAGCCATTTACAGACCACGGAATCCCATCTGTGTTTTTTTAGTTACTTAAACAGGTCTATTGTTGTCCACTTGATACCACAGACTGTGTAAAAAAGCCACTATGACTTCACCCATTGGTTTGTGGACTAACATGCTGAAGCCTGAAGTTTGGTATTTTGGCTGTCGCCATCTTATTTTTTAGTCACAAGTAACTATATTTGGACAAGCTGAGTGAAGCTGCGGATGTGTGAGGGCTAATGCTATCTATCTATGTTACATTTAACTCCATCAAGTAGTTTCAGCTACTTGCTAAACACATACAGCTATGTTTGATAGCAATAATGTCAACATCATGTACTGTATAAACACATTAATTAGCAGGCTAGCTGACAGACTATATAATGCTATACAGAATTAATGCTAACATTTGTAGCTAATTTATGCTAGCCAGTCAGGAATATAAATTAAGTACCGGTAAACTTAATCAATTTCAATCATTTGACAGTCTTGGTAGTGTAACATTTTAACTACAGCAACAATAGAGCTGTCTGTTATGAAAAAAGATTTGTTTCATTCAATAAACAGAAGCACTAAAAAGTCCACCTCATCAGGCGAGTGAGTTGTCAAACACACCTGTCAATCAAAGCCCACATGGCAGACATTAAAGCCTTTAATTCAACCAAAAAATGTATCAATGGTGGTGAAAAGTTTTGAAAGGACCACCAGTACACTTATTAGAGGGTCCAAATAAAGTGAATAAGACCACAATGACTCCTGGGGAGAAATATATTGACTGAGAAACAGCTGACAAATCAGCCCAAGCAAGCTCACAGCCTCCTTAAACATTCCTAAAAACGGAGACAGAAAAATGGAATCAAGCACGGAGCTATACAAGTCTTCATACGCTTTTTTCTTACTGGTGCAGAAACATAACAATACGCACGTCTTCTCTGACCACTTTTGAGCAGTACAACTAGCCATCTTACTAACAAAAGTCAACTACTGACACCTGCCATGTGTCATGTGACCCTTGCTAAATCTCCAAACTTATAAAAACGGGTTCTCTGTTAATGATAGTGTAGAAAAAGGCAGCGATGGGGAAACAAGGTCTTAGAGGTGGTTAATGATGCTTTGAAGATGCTATCTTTCCTTTTTTTTTGGCGGGTGTGAACGCTGCCTAATTAGTTTAACTATATTTAGTGTGCTTGGATCAAGCCCTTGACAACAGCAGTGGAAGAACCATTATCTACTATACTGAGTCAGAAGAGCCTCCGCGCTTCTGCTATAACTGTATTTTTACATCAATTTAGCTCTTACAATATGCATTACAAAGGCACCACGCCAGGAACCTTGTATGTCTTTGCTAACCAGTTGTCTGTAGCTCCAAGAAACAATGTCAACACTGAGCCTTCTGTGTCCTCTTTTCAGTGTGTAAACATTTAGTCCATCATACCCCCGAAAGCTAAGTAAGTAAGGAGATTTTCATCACTTTTGCTGATGAGGTGCACTTCTGTAGCGTAGGACTAAATGTACTGTACCCCTGCAGTACACTTTTTTCTGACGGTGCATTTTAGACATGCTGCCATATGGCTCATGGGCCACAGCTGACCAGAACACAGCAGTGGGTCGCAGTGTAGCTCCAGGCATGGGTACTACAATCGAAAATATCAAAAGAGCCATTTTTGAGTATTTATGCTGAATAAATCATGCTCTGGCATCCAAGAAAGTGTCTGATGTTTTTATTCAAAACCGCCTATTCAATTCATTCATACATGAATAATAGATCCATTATGGACTGTTTTAGCTGTGTTAAGGGAATCACACTAACAACAGTTGTACAGAGAGCACTAACCCACTGAGCTATCCATACCAATTATCTGTGTCTGGGGTGGAGTCTGAATTCAATATTCAATTTACAACTATTCAATCCCCCCATCAGAGCTTCCAATTGAAAAACTACTAGTGTCAGAAGAGCCATAACAGACACAACGGTATCTGGTTCCTCTGAGACCCTGAACTGTCTCAAAGTGAAAAAGAAGCAGCTCGGGCTAACTGAACGTCGCGCCACAGGGGTGTCCATTGAGAGACAGGGAGAGGTGGAGGGGTGAGAACTCCATTGAGCGCAGCTATGGGGGGTCAATATGTGAATGAACGTTTGCCATGGAGGTGAATTATGAATGAGCAGCACTCTGAGCACTCCTGGAGAGAGCATGTCAGCCCTGTCTGCAGTCTGCGCTGCTTTCTTTCCATTTCCCTCTTTCTTCCTGTCCTAAAATCTATCCCATTTCCTCCATCATCCTTTCCCTCTCCGTCTCTCTTTCAGCCTTTCGGATTAATCTCCTCATCTCGCCTTATTCTCGGTCATCTGATCACCTTTTTTTTTAAATCCCCCCCTTCTTCCCACCCTCAACCCCCTCCCGTCTCCATCCAGACCAGGGGGAGACGGAGGTAGACAACACTCGCCGTCTGTCTGAAGAGACGACAGAACATTCTTTCCCTCCACATACATATTTACACAGCCTCAGATGGATACGCACACTCGTGGACGCACACACACACACACACACATGCACACAGTAGCAAAAGATAATACAAAAGCAAACAGTCCTGCACGTGCAAAGGCAGACGCATGCATTAAGTGAGACACTCTCAGGCACTGACACACACACATTTCTCCCAGCTGTTCTGCTGGCCACGGAGCTTTAGTGTGTGTGTGTGTGTGTGTGTGTGTGTGTGTGTGTGTGTGTATTGGTCTGTGTGTAATCCAATGTGCTGCTGCTCAGCCTGTGCCACGCTCTCTCCTCTGTTGCTGTGCGTCTGATCAGATCTGCCTCCCTCAACCTGTTTGCCGTCTATGGCACACACACACACACACACACACACGCATGCACACACACACACACACACACACACACACAGAAGAAACTGCTACTACTTATCAAGCAGTGTCGACTGAGCTTTCCGAAAACAGAAAATTCATTCAGTGCTGCTTTTGCAACCACTCCAAATGTACAGTGTCTGTGTTACCTGCTGCACTAGAAACTCTGCTTACTCACACACACACACACACACACACATAGTACAGAAAGGGGAGTTTAAAGAGACTCTTTAAAGGGAGCGTTACCCTCATTTTTTCCTCACTCAACTTAGGCAGGCTTTTGGAGAAGTGTGTGTTAGAATGAGATCACACTGTTCCCTAAAAAGTATCCACTCCTTTGGATCCCTTCACTCCAGTTTACAGCGGTCAGCTCACTTACACACTTTGGCCCCCTTTTTTTAGCTTGTGTAAAAACAACCACAAAACTCACACACACACACACACATTTATATATAGAGGCTACACACACACACACACACACACATAGACAGACACACACCTCCACTCTTCCCTTTAAGTGCAGAGCCAGGCACCTCATGTCAGCACACCTCAGCCAGACTCTGCATACACGCCACGAAAGCCCATAAAGTCACCTTTGGATCTTTCCGCGTTCCAGACGAGCCCCTTCTTCACACTCTTCCCTCTCCCCCGTGTCAGACTTCTCTCTCCTCCTCTCCTTCCTTCCGTCCTTCCTTACTTCCTTCCTTCCTTCCTTCCGCGCCGTCCGTTCCGTCCGCTCCTCTCTTCTCTCTCTCTCTCTCTCTCTCTTCGCCTCGGTGCTCGGTCAGTTCCCAGCGTTTTTCCCGAGCCCCTCCATATCCGCCCCGCCAGTCGTTTCTTACCACCGAGCCGAGCGCCGTTACGTACCGACACACACACGCGCGCGCACACACACACACACAAGCCGCTGCGTTCCTATAGTCTCGCTCTCTCTCCCTCTGTTTATCCCTCTCTCTCTGCACTCGCTCGCTCTCTCTCCTCTCTGTCGGGGGAAGAGCTCGGTTGAGTGTGCGTTATGTGAGTTTGTGTATACGTGTGTGTGTGTGAGTGTGTGTGTGTTTGTGTGCTGTGCCTTGCCCCGCCAGCAGCAGAGGACTTCCCCCGGCGCCTGCCCTGGGTCCTACCGCGAGCCCGGTTCACTGAAAGAATGCTGTTGTGTACGGAAGGTACAACCGAAGATCGTCTATGGTTTTGACAAGACGATTCACGCAATACAGCCGCAAACAAAAGGACGACCGCTTTGTGCATCTGGATTTCTTTCCAATAACAACGTCTGACTCTGAATTACACACAGTTAAATTGTTTATCTAAATAACAGCAACACAAAAGTCACCAGGACTGTGGCTAACCAAAATCTCTTTCCAGTGCCTGCAGCAGAGTCTATTTTGGATGACTCCATGCCCACAAACACACACATACACACACACACACACACACACACACACACACACACACACACACCAGTATCATACAAATAAACAAACAAACAGAGAAAAGGAATTAAAAAAAATAAACTGAAAAAAAAGATTTGGAGTAGGGCCGAGCCATAACATGATGATAATGATATTTCTGAGCATATATTTTGATATCATGATAATTATCATTTTTCTTTTGTCTTTTGGGTTTATCTTGTTTACACTGTCAGCTAAAACATTTATAAAATGTTTCAGTGTTTTGCTGTTTTACTTAATTTTACTTTGGATGTTCCACCTCTGCTGTTTGGACAGTGTTTTTTCATGTTATGACCAAAAAGAATAGTTCAGAAAACCACAAATAACCATCTGGTTTCTTCAACTTTCGCACAGGACAAAACATTGTGATGACATTTTTGGCCATATTGCCCAACCCTAATTGGAAGCATGCAAATTTCCAGGTGCCACACACGTAATTGCAAATTGCATGAATGTAGATTTTTGCAGAGCAAACAGATCAGCTTGCTTTAGTTAAACACAGACACAGAAAAATAATTGTGCAGTGCTACAGATGGCTGCTGTTCAAACCATCTCATTCAGACCAGTTAACATCCTAAGGCTGAATGTAGGTTTTTTTTTTTTCTCAGTAACTTGTTTTGAGTCTGTACCCAAGTGGTTGCTATGGCAACAGCAGGGCAGAAGCAGAGGCACAGAGCCATGCAAGGGTGTAGGAGCCATTATAGATGAGGAGGATGAAGGGGACATTTCCTCTGCACATTAAACCTGAGCTCTGTCTGACCTATTTGCACAGATCGTAAATCATATTTTTTTATGTTTGTGCTGAGGTCAAAGTCTGGTAAAGCAACCTTTAAATCAGATTCCAACATAATACGTGTGAAAATACGTTCCCAGTTATCCCACACACACATAAATGCCCAAAGTGCTGCTCCATCTGTTTCCAAAATAGTTTCAGACACACATTAGTTATGAGACACTAATGGAGAATACAAGTGTGAGGTTAGCTTTTTGAAACAAAGTGAGCCATCCTCTCAAACATACTCAATCTTCAGTGCAGCTACCTTCTTCCTCATATCACCACCCCTCCCTCCCTCTCTCCTCCTTCCTCAGAGCGTCATCAGGTTGCCATAGCAACGGCCCGCCTATGGGAGACAGAGATCCGATCATTATGGACCATGGGATCCAGAAAGTGAAGGACACGTTTTTTTTTGTTGGGGGGGGGGCAACACAGGAAGTAGGAAAGCTTGAACTGGGTCTGAGTCAAACACTCGGTGTAGCTTTGCAGACAGAAGTTTTGATGAGTGGCATTTATTTGGGATAATAAGAATGTATGCTGATCCGTTTAAGCTCCTCAAAAAGTAATGCATACTCCCTCAGCATTTGATTAAAATACACCACATTTTGATTAGGGACTTAAAACAGGCTAGAACAATATGTAAACATTTTGCAGCATGAAACCGTTTCGCAAGAACTTTCTTGCACACTTCTGATTTAATGGATCTGACAGACGTGGCGGTGATAGGCCTACTGAAAGCTCACAGTCAGGAAATCCAAATGTCCTCTCCTTTTATTTATGGGTGGGGAAAATCGAAGTGGGTAAAGTGCAATGCAGCATGTTCAAGTTAAAAGATGGAAGCACAAAATACACCAAGGAAACTGTTTTGTTTGATAAAGATCAAAGAGAATTGTTGGGAGAAGGAAGTGTGTTTACGAGTCCTCGAATCCAGGCAGCTTCTCCCTGCCCCTATTATTAGTGGGAGGCCGTGTGTGTACATGTGTGTATGTGTGTTTGTACTGAGCGCCCAGAGGGCTGCATTAAGCTGAAGTGACAGTGGGGATCTTTAAGATGTCTTCCAAAGTTTGCTATTCAGTAAGATCTTATCTCTGAGCCCCAAAACAGGAGAGGAGAGGAGAGGAGAGGAGAGGAGAGGAGAGGAGAGGAGACGAGAGGAGAGGAGAGGAGAGGA
>JAPQRN010000017.1:12518212-12532706 GCA_037367275.1 Coranthus polyacanthus | reverse complement strand
AGGAGAGGAGAGGAGAGGAGAGGAGAGGAGAGGAGAGGAGAGGAGAGGAGAGGAGAGGAGAGGAGAGGAGAGGAACATATTCAACACAAAGAAGCAGTGAAAGAGTGAGATCAAGTCCACGTAGCACGATTAAACTGAGACATGTGTGATGATGATTTTAGCTGCAATGGAAAATTTAACTGGCTGTTTATCTGCAAAAGAAAATCAAGTTCAAGTTTCTGAGCAAATGGAGCCTCTTAAGTAATCTCCTAAATTTAAAAGTGGCGTCAAGTCAATCAGTGTGAAATGAACTCCTCTTAATGATTAAAACATACATAGATTAAGTAATCCAGTGCACATTTTTAGCATGAAAACCGCTCATTTCATATTTCTGGAAAACCTTTTATATGTATTTTCTGTTAGTGAGAACAAAGCAGCCAAACTAATAATTTAAATCTTGAGACCACTGTAAATTTGTTCTTATCTGCATAAGCTATATCAAAATGCAGATCACAAGTCAATATGAGGTGTAAATGGGATCTGGACTTTTCACAGACATTGGTCCAATAGCCTTTTTTACTTAGGAGGATTCCTAACTGAGTGAAATGACCCAGAAGTATCTAAGTGGCAGCCTTGATAAGAGCTGGTCACATTCTCTAAATGCTAAGGAAAGGTGTTTCAGTGCTTCCTTTTATGTTTCCTTCAGCACAGGATACATTGGGCCATCCTTCACGAGAAGAGGTAACGAGTGATGCACCATGCGGCCATTCATGAAAGCAAACAATCAACGATGCTTATGGCATAATATTCTAATATGCTTTTATGTTTTGAACTTTCAACAGTATGCTAAACCCATAGGGGAACTATGAATGTTACATCGTTGTTGTAAAATGATCAAAGTGACGTTAACGTTTCAGTGTAACACACGTTCTATTTGCATTAATTAGTTCCTCATTTTGAGTGTTGTTGTATTGCCAGCCTTGAGGAATATCATTAATTAATTTGACTTCAGTTGCAGATGCTGAAACCCTTGCCACATTATCATGTATAAAGTTATCAATTACACCCCTTTCACACTGGACAAAAGACCCACTAACATCTGGCTTTTGTCTTCAGTGTGAAAGAGTACAATCAGTAACAATCAGCATTCATTCCCAGGTCAAATGACTCGACAGCAGTTAGCCCTGATTGGCGGTGACGGAAACACAACAACCAGATGTAGCCACTATTTTTCACCCCTTTTTTTCAGGACGATGCTGCAACGCTCATTGAAGATCCAGACTTACATAGCAAAGTAGGAACATTATTCATTGTTTTTACAGTCGTGAACAACTTGCAACAGCAGTTTTGTTCTGCGTATTGTGCGAGACTTGGAGGTGAGAGAGCGTCTCCTGATTTGAGGGGAATCTACTGTTGCCTGTTTTCCGGGATGTTGAACGCAGAGGGCACAGTTTGAAAGTGAGGCCAATGTGGAGCATGTTACAATGTAGATTCCTTCATTAATAAAATTTTGCCATTTTGCCATGTTGGGCTTTGATTGACAGGTGTGACTGACTGTGATCTTCTGTTTATTAAATAAAAAGTATTTTTAGATGGGTCCATGTCGCATCTCTACATGTCCATCCATTCATTCATCCATCCATTCATGCGTTCATTCATTCATTCATTTTCTGCCCTAATCCTCTAGAGGGTCACGGGGGGGGGGGGGCTGGAGACGATCCCAGCTGACATCGGGCGAAGGCGGGGTACACCCTGGACATGTCGCCAGTTCATCGCAGGGCTGACATATAGGGGATGAACAACCATTCACAACCATTCAGATTCACACCTATGGACAATTTAGAGTGACCAATTAACCTCTTTAACCTGTCTGTCCATCGGTCAGTTCTTACGTTTAAAATGCAGTATCTCATGAATAGTTTGATATAATGTCTCCAAATTTGGCGCAAATGTTCACTTGGATGCAAGGACGAACTGACGGATTTTGGTGGTCCAAAGTCAAGGTCACTGTGACCTCATGTTTGTCCATTCTTATCAATGCGATATCTCAGGAACACCTTGAGGGAATTTTTTTCTAATTTGACAGAAAAGTTCACTTGAGCTCAAGGATGAACTAGTTCGATTTTTGGTGGTCAAAGGTCAAGGTCGTTGTAACCTCACAAAACATAATTATGATAATTGAGAGAGTTGCACGAACAGATTACGATGCAGTGAACTCATCTGATTGAATGTTTTCAGACAACTGTAGGTGAAAAAGTTGCCCTACGAAGACAGTTTTACCGTGTCAGTAAGCTAGTGTTTAATATTTGCTCACCCTCACACTTCCCTAGCTTGGTCCTTTTGTCCAAATATAACTTCTGATTCCAAAAAGCCGAGATGGCAACGGCCATATACACAGTCAGTGCTCGAATGTGACAAAGGCAAATTCATCTACTGGCAGTGTGATCACCTGAAAAAGAATATAAACCCTAATTTATGGTAAAGCAGGTTAGGTGAGAGTGAGCATGAGCAACCAGTCTGAATGTGACGACCATTTCGTTTCTGTAAAGGTAGCCTATATTCCTTTGCTTATTTCAATTCCAAGCTTGGTAATGAAGTCATTTTTCATCGGGTTGTTCACGTTACAGTCTGCATTAAACAACATGGTATGAACGCACAAGAAGAGGTATCTAAGATGTGCTTTAGTAGTCCATTTTTGGTACATCGTAGTGTTACTACGGCCGAACATCTGCCATTACATAATTACATAGCCCAGTCTAAGTGCAGATTCTCTTAGCACTGTGGTTGTCTTTTCCTAAGTCCTTCACATCTTTCCTTTACTTCGATGGAAAAAGTACTGTGGTCAAGGAAAGATGTGTTTAGGAAAAAACATTTAGACTCTTCCACCGCAAATGTAGATGTTTTTGGAAAAGAGCTTTCTGTGATAACAGTGATGACTTCCTGTGTTCCAGTTATGTCAGCAGGATTCAGGTGGACTTTACGTGCTAAAACAAATACACTGCAGTGGTCATTCAGGATTAAGAGTTAGGGATTAAAGCTAATGGTAACGGGGTGAAATGGGGTAAAATGCCCAGTGTATAATATGCAGTTGCTGTAAATCCACACACACATGTAGCCCACATACAGCAAGAGGCCTGACAGGCATTATGATCCTTTACTCTTTATACGGGTTTGCCTTCTTGGCCTGTCTACTCCAGAAGCCTCAGTCAGGCAGAGGGGGTGGGTCAGCAATCATGTGTGTGACAGGAAACAGGCAGACGTATTGGCTGTCAATCAAATTGCTCTTTATTTCCTCTAACCGTTATGTCTCTCTATGTGTGTTTTTCCACTTTTCACTGTCTCTTTCTTCTCACCCTGTCTCTCCCTCAAGTCTGACAAGCAAAAGATTTTCACTTACTTCAGAGGAGGAAAATAAGTGAGAGGGAGGTGTAAGAGTCTCCCTGTCTCCTTTTACCATTCCCTCGCTCCCTCTCCCTCTCTCTCGCTCTCTCTCTCACACACACACACACACACACACAAACACACACACACACACACACTCCTTGTCTCACATGTCTGAAAGACAGCTAGCAGTGGTTTGTCATTGTAACACTTTAGCGGACTGTGTTTCCAGATCATCCCTTACACTTTTTCTGCAGACAGGCAGACACATAACATTCCTCAGAAGACAGGCTGAGTAGAGGGAGAGAGAGAGAGAGAGAGAGAGAGAGAGAGAGAGAGAGAGAGGAAGTGGACTACTCTCGCTCTCTTTTTCTCTTTCCAAATGCAGCTGAGTGCTCCACACGGATCGATAGTAATCCTCAGTGGGAGCCGTTTATTTTGGAATGTGTGTGAGGCCCAGTGGGTGACAGAAAGTACGTTCACACTCACACATGCGTGCAACATTATAAATCTTGCTGCAGCTGGACTTGGTGCCGCGCTTGCACACATAAGCACAACACTCCACACACTGATGCACAGACACACAAACTTACACACACACACCGACAAGTACACACTCAACGCGCTCTGGGCCTGACAAGCAAAGCCTCCTGTCGGGCTGGGCTCTCCTCTCTCCTCCGCTGAGCAGAACTCACAGGGCTCCAGGCCTGAGGAGCGGACCCAGTGTGTCTCAACATCGTCCCCTGCCAAGGTCTCTGTTTCTGGGGATGGCAGCTCTCAGCAGCTGGCTAGGCTGGAGCTCTCTGTATGCTGACTCCAAGCCGTTGGCTGTCTATCCCTGCCAGGAATTTATAATTCTACAATCACAGAGGAACTTTCCCCACCCCTCACCAAGGAGGGGCTCAGCTTGGCATTTAAAACCGTCCAATTTTGTTTTGGTTTTTAAAAATATAAACAGCAAAATTACAAAAAATGACTACAAATTAAAAATGATTAAATTGCATAATTAACTGTAATCTTATCACTGGATCTTCTCCATTTCAGTTGGCCTTTGTGATTCAAGTTCATCTCGGTGGAAGCCACATCCAATGTCAAGTGAACTTTGACATGGGATGATGCTTTGTTAACCCCTGTCTTGACACGTTTGGCCACTGATGGAACAGAGAGCCAGAAAGTGTAAAACGATATGATGTATTTGTACATCTCTTTGCCTATTAATGACACAAACAAAAACAAACAAAATGCCAAAAACAAAGCAGCTTGTCAGGTACTTACTTCCATTTTGTACGGATCTCTGGTGTGACTGGGTGTGAAAAAACTAATCCAAGCAGTGCCAAATTATTGAGAATATCACTACTTTGTTCTTTGACCATGTTGCTCAGTTGGTGCTTTCATCAATTAACACCCATTTCCTTTATAATTAAAGAAATAACTTCAAATTTTCAGATTGGATGCTGCTAATGATGTATATTCGGGTTCTGATAATCACACCAAAAGCACTGGAGGAAGGTTTGTTTAGCAACATGCTGTGCGGGCTTGTCCGGGCTTGATGTTGGACTTTTTTGGGGATCAGTTTGGATCTCTGGCCAGAAAAGTTTCCCTCAAGAGGCAGCCAGACAGGCCCACACACACATACACACCTGCGCTCCGCCTGAGAGCATTGCATTATCTGAGGCAATCTAGCAGCACCTTGACTCCCGCTGCCATTTCAGCGGGGCGGTGTGAGAGCAGTTAAAAATGACCAAAAGCAGGGAAAGGAGCATAAAGGTCATTTTGAACATAAAATTGCAAGGTATGGGAAGATATGCTGCAGTAAACTCTGATGAAGAAATTGATTTTTGTTAACATAAATCCATTGAGTTCTTTTACAGTGAATGAACATTTGGGTTTATATTGCCTGTTCATTTAGGATATTATTTAAAGGACGATTTGCGCATGCTTGTGTGCTTACAAGTTTGTGTTGGAATGTGTTTTGTGCTGGGAGCTGGGAGATTTCTTCTAAGATAATGGTATCCAGTGCTGCACATTGTTGCAGCTGTAGAGGAGCAGATGAGAGGTATTTCAGAACCCGGGAGCAAACATGAGGATTTTTTTCGTAAAAAAATCCTGATTGACAGCTGTAATTACCAATCGCTGTTAAAATGTCCTCAGACGCAACTTTGCCGCTCTACTCTGCAGCTCAGCGCAGAAGCTTGGAAAAGTGTCTTCTCTTTTCCACAGAGGGTTGAAACGGCATCAGCTTATCTATATTTACATTTAGTCTTTTGATTTGGACAGAGAGAAGGGAGGTGCTGAACTAAGGTGTGTATTTTCAAATTCTGGCATTTTTTCCCCCTGTTTTTATCTCCTGCAGGTTTCACATTATCACAGAAATCAGTATATTGTTATTGTCAAGAATGTAGGCTATGGTGTCAGTTGTTAGCTTAGTAATGGAGTTAGCTAACGTCAAAAATGACCAGCTCGCAGCACAAAACTGACTCAAATTTGGATTGAAAGTCCCTTCTAATACTTTTTTTTAGGCTTACTATTATTAACATAAATCACATCAGAATTAGAAGGCCATTGTGTATTGAGATCAGGAGCCTCGCTAATTTTATCCTGCACTGTAACAAAAAATTGTTTAAAGTTGTTAATATTGTTGATATTTCACAGGCAAGACAACAGTGTCAAGCTTATATCTAATTTTAAATACAAGGTGAATTTAAGGAAGGCTCATATGAGACCTTTCTTTTAAAAGATGACTCTAAAAACTAAGTAACCCCAGTGTCCTTAAATGATCAGGAAGGATAGAATAATGGTGCAGTAGGGGCATATGCTGTACGAAGCTCTATAGGCACATGGGACCTGACCACTCAACTATCTCCGGGCTTTGCAGCAGTCAGCAATACAGACATATCCTCAGCAATATACTCTTATCCTCAGCAATACAGCCAGCTCAATAGTGTACCTCCTTCAATGCAGTATAATCACCTCTTGTGACAACATCCCTGGCTCCTCAGGAGTCTGTCTAGCTCCTCAAATACCCTCACACCATAAGATAAAGACATTAGAGACTATGGGATTTGGAGGGAGTTAAGCATTGGGTCTACAGTCTGTGATGTACAGTGATACAGACCCGGAACGCCTAGGAAGTTTGGGATCTCTCTAACAGATACCATCAAATGAGCACAGCAGAGCCGTGAGGGCAGACTGGAGCAAAGCTCAGCGTGTTGCAGAGCCGAGCTGGTTAGAGGGGTTTCTGTTGTTTCGGAGCAGCACGCTGAGCACCACTATGCAAAGAAGGAAAAGTGTTCTAACAGAAAAAGACAACGGTAAGGGAATCGTCTGCGAGACTCCGAGTGGGACATTTGAGAGTCATCACGCATGTTTGCCAGGAATTAGCAGCTGGGAATAACTTTTACAATCGGATTAGCATTGCATTGAAATAAAAAGGTCAATAAGAAAATACTTTATGACATATGTCTTCTCTGTGAATCTATAAACCAGCTTTTTCCTCTCCACCGTTGTGTCGCCTCTCACTCTCTCCCCATCCTTCGCTCTCTCTCTCGTTCTCCTCCCTCCCTCACTCTGCCTCTCCCTCTCCGGCTGTCCCTGGGTGGGATGAGTCATCGAAGAGAGAGAAGAAAAGAAAGGAGAGGAGGTGTATATGTGTGTACTGTAGATGTGTGTGTGAGTGTTTGTGTGCTGGTATGTGTTGTGTCATTCCTCCTGAGGTGCTGTGCCCTTCACACTCCTTCTCAGCTTCATGTCAACCTTGCTGAGTGCAGACATAAGCTGCAAAGGTACATATGCACACACACACATATACGCAACTTTACTCCTATACCTCTACATGCAATTATATGCTCTTTACATTCAAGTTTCATTCCGCAGATTTACTTTATATGACACAAAATGCTCTTTTTGTTCAAAAGTACATGTACATTTGTAGTTTTAAATCTTACTATATTTAAATGTGATTGGAAGAAACCACCTACATTAAGTCTACCCACATTTATTCCTTGTAGACAATAAAGTCACCCACAAGGATTTCACACTCCGTGTCTTTAAAAAAACACGCACAATATAGCATAAATGACCAGGTATCGATATTTTTTCACATTCCATGTTTTAAATTTAGAGCGACCTTCACTCTACACAAGACAGAATAAAAACAGCCATATTGATCATTTGAGTTTAATACAGTTCTGTCACAAATCTCTAAATATACTAATATTCATGATTAGATTATTCCTGCTTTCCTTAGAGTCCACTTTCAATCTGTGATGTCACAAATGCTGCTGGTAGCTCCGCCCATTGAATTCAGATTTTTCGTGTTGCACAGAGAAACTTTTTTCTTCAGCATAAATGTGAGAAAACCCTCAATTGTCTTTCTGCACAGTAAAAGTTATAGATTACACTGAATAAACACTAAAAAGGCCTGTCACAATTATTACATAACCTCCATATCGCAACTATCTTTCATAATCATGACAACTGCCTCCATTCATCTGTACGAAAACAGCTGTATGAAACTAACAGAAATGTTCTTCTTCATTGTGCTAGACTAGTGGCGTAAAATGACCAGAAATTAAATAATTAATCACAATTATTTGTACGACAATAATCATCAGCTAAAATCTCATTATCGTGACAGCCCCAGTCATTTTTTTTCACCCAGATATGCAGAATTTTTGTAATGTGCAATTCTGTGTTCTTACCACTAGGGGTCACTACATAGTGGCTTTGTCAACACATTTAACATTAAAACCTAGTTTCTTGTCGTGTTGAAAAATATTTCAGTACAAGTTGCCTCTCATATAATATTTTTGTAGGGCACAGCAGGATTCTTATGGAAAATGATTTGGCACCGATAGAGCAGACGAGACGATAAACACCTCAAATATGCGGCAGACTTCTCAGGAGGGCCAATACATCTTTGTCACTTTACTACCTGTATTGTTGTCCGGTTTTGACACACTAGCCGAGATGAAATTTATCTGCCCTGTCACTGTGGCAAGTGATGGATTTGTACAGATATTTTCTAAATGACAAAGGTGCGTGAAGCAGTGATAATACAACTATAAAACACATTTCCTAGAAGACTAGTGGCGAGACAGTGTGTGAACATTCAAACAATGACAATGACAAGTTACGGTCTGAGTTTAAATTCTAGGAAAAAAAGCACACGCATACCATAATGGATAGAGGGCATCACTCAGAGGTGACAAAAAGGACAAAACATTAAAAAAAGTCTCATTTGAAATGTATTTAAAATTTCAAATTGTATTTAATAAAACACTGACACACTGACCTGATAAATACAAAAGAGTCACGAAACAGTCTTTGCAACAAAACGTAATGTAGAAATATGTAAATATGTTAAAAGTGTCAAAACTTAGACTCAATTGACCAAATTATATACAAATAACACTCACTGTCCTTGTAGTTCTGTTTGACCCCCACCACTTCAGCTGCTAAAAAAAGGATTGTATGTTTTTCTTTGTGTTCATACTGCATTTTCACTAAAAACAGCTGCCTGTCAGAGATGCTAACAGATGCTAACACTCAACAGAGTGAATTTCATTACACATTTAATCCATAGTCATTGGTGAACCTTATTAAACTTATTAAAGAAAAGAAAATGGTGTGAAATAGTTTTTAACTTTTACTGTTTAGTCTTTTTACTATATCATGCTCTACTCTTATTTCCGATTTTTAATGTTTGTACTATTTTTAGTGCTCTTTCCACTGACACTTTCCATCAACTGGTTTGGACTGAATAAACTCGGCTGCGTAGTGTCATCAGAAGGTGACAGTACAGGTATGTTATTGGTGGCTGTGATAGAAGTAGAGGTCGCAAACTGAATGACATGGACATTCAGTTGGTTTTTAGCATCTAAAACAGCTGTGATGTTTTCTTCACGAATGATTCTGAGGAATAAATAATCCGTCCACACATACCTGTTTCTACTACCAGCCATGTTTTCACACCTTATGAGAACATCCGGGAAGATGTCAGAAACACTCTTCTTCTTCTTCCTTCTTTTCTAGAAGTGGAAAAAGCCGATCAGTCATGTGAGTTAAATGTTCACTACATCAGAATTTTTGTCTTTTTCGAAAAAGGTAAAAACCACTTCAAGCAAGAGTAAAAAATTGTATTTACTTGTTTCCATAAACTTTTTCTTATACGATTCTTCAAAATGTGCATGAAAATACATTGTTGGAAAGACAGCTATCTCGTGATAAAGTGACTTTTCAAAGAGAAAGAATCAAGTCAGGAAATTATCAGAGTTTAATAAAGTTACAGTTGTTGGCCTATGAAATTGTGATATTCTTAAGATTACTTGATTTACATTTTTAGTAGTTAGTTTAGTTTAGTTTTTTTTTTGTTTTAGTTTGGTTTTAGTACAGTTTTAATTTATTTTAAGGGAATATTTTAATAAACTGTTTTAGTATTCAGTGTTTATCCTATGAAACAATACAAATATAAATGTTCGCTGGATCCAGCCAAACTCTTGTGCCACAGACCAAGATTTTTGAATGCTGTCTGATGACTTATACACCCTTATTTAATTTGAAGCCTGTTCATTTCAGCCAGTGTCAATGTTTCCTGTGCAGCTGTGGCTGTTGGAGGCGAATTGGTCCAAAGACTCAGTGAAGGGGAGTCTGATCTGACTGGACTGCCACAGAACTGTCCAAAAAGACAGAGATAGAGAGATGGGCACGTCAGCTGTCTCTCCTTCTCTCTCTCTCTCTGTCAGATAGCCAAAGTGAATGTGCTGTGAGATATTTGGCTTTCAATTACCAGTAATGACGAACCAAACAATTGCGTACATGTGCACGACTGCAGACGCTGGCTAAAATTCACACAAGTAAGCTTTTGAATCCCTCCTCGGAAAATTGCACACGTGCACACATGGATGCACGTAAAACACACACAAACACACACATTAAGCAACCAAGCAGCGTGCAGCCCTCCAGAGTGCCGTACTGTCATTTCCATAAATACTCTTAAAAGGTGCAGCCAAAACCATGGAAGGGTGCGATTGCCTCTCGGCTAGAAACGCACAAAAAAAGCTCTTTTCTCTTTCAAGAGACTGTAGGAGAGGATGACCCACTTAATCGAACAATTTGGAGCGCCTGCGTATGTGTGTGTGTGTGTGTGTGTGTGTGTGTGTGTGTGTGTGTGTGTGTGTGTGTGTGTGTGTGTAAAAAGGCCTCCCAGTGCCCGGAGACAAACAATAAACAAAACCAACGAGCTTATGGTATTGCAGAGACATGGCGTGATGGCTGTCTTGCAAGAGTTATATGTGTGTTTGTGTGTGTGTGTGTGTGTGTGTGTACTGTGTGTACAACTGTTCCTTCTCTACATTAATATGAGTCATAATTACATTTTCATCTACTGTAAAGGTAAGGACAAATGGTGGGAAGACAGTGCAAGGCACCACTAGAGGATTTATATTTTTTTATTTTTGTCTGTAGACATCTGTGTGTTTTTTCATCTTTGTGTGTTCCTGTCATTCTCAAAGCTGCAGCAGTAATGAAGCCTTCCATCTGCCGTTTGGAGCCGGGTAAAGCGGGGTCGGGCTGGGGTGGGGGTTGTGTGGACTGTGGGCTGAGAGGTCAATCTGGGTTTAGCCTCCAACTGCTCTTGATGATTTTTTAAAGAAAAATGATTTGTTTATGTTACTTTCTTAAATTGCTTAGCTGACCAAAGTAATTTCATTAGTGGCTGATAAAAAGCACTCCTTTAAACCATTAAGACCAAAGGCACTCTCTAAAAAAACATTCTCAAACCTAAGCAGAACAGTCTCCTAAACCTGACACTAAAACATTTATTTCTCAGCCAGCCTCTTGTCTTAAAGGAAAAAACATGTAAAGGTGGCACCCAGTCTTAAAGGAAAAAACACAAACATTGCATGTGGTCTTAAAGGTAAAGCAATGCAGATGTTGCACTCGGCCTTGAAGGTAAAAACATGCAAACATCACATACTTGTAATAGTAAAAACATGTAAACGTCGCACACAGTCTTAAAGGAAAAAATATGTGGATATCGCACTTGGTCTTAATGGAAAAAAGAATGCTGTAGCCATTCTTAAATGTGAAATATGCAAACGTGACACCTGGTCTTGAAGGTGAAACACACGAACGTTGCATTCAGTCTCAGTAAAAACACGTTGACATTACATATAATCTTAAATGTAAAAACACGCAAACGCTGTACCCGCTCTTAAATGAAAAAATACGTTGCATCTGTTCTTAAAGGTAAAAACACACATACATTGCGTCCAGTATTAACAGTAAAAACATGTGAACGTCGCATCCGGTCTTAATGGGTTAATGACAAAGCATCATGTTTAGGACATCCACTGGATTGGACCACTACTCCTCGTCTCTTTTATTCTCTCTCATTTTCGTGTTCTTAGTCTCACTCACACTCCCCTCCTCTCTCTTCCAGCCATTGAGATCCACTTTCATCTCCTTTTATAAAGCCATGAAACATCAGGCAGCGGCATAAATCTAACATGTGACTGCTGTAATGACCAGGAGCTGCAGCATCCTGACTGAGAAACGCACCGCAACAAGAGCCCACAACACACATACACACATGCGGGGTCAAGGCTGCCTCCGTGTATCGCAGGCAAGTATCAGTGCACACATAACTGCACACAATGCACAGTAATGCATCTGAGCCCACTTCACGAAAGCTGGCAAGTGTGTGACATGCGACTCATGCACATGCTCACAGAGAACAAGACATGCCATCCAGGGGCAAATCTCACAGCTCAGATAGCTCTGTATACACAAGCAGAGACACAGGCTGAATAGGACACTAATGGGATTCAATTTTCTTGGTCCTCCAGAGTCCTGATACAAGCAGCACAGCCTAACACAAATATCACTCACAGCACACACAACAGAGAGAACCATTCACACCAGCAAGGACAATGAATGCAGGCACTTTAACCAGTTTCTCTTCCTACACTGTGTACAGTTTCAGAGAAATACAGGCCCTGTAAGCGGTGTCCCCAGAGAAACCTTTTATACCAGAAAGTTAAAAGCTTACAAACTTAAATGAATTTTTAAGTGAGTGGCCTTATAAATAAGCAGTGCCTACTGAAATAAACCTTAATTTCTTAGTTAATAATTGATTGCTTGATTCCTCAATGAATAATTATTCTATCAATCTGATATCTAATATCCCTAAACTATTACATTTCATACTGGTGAGGGCTGGTTTCTTTCAAGCCAAGTAATTTTTCCTGAGGATAAGACATGTTTGAGCCAGGGGCGAGTAAAGACCTCTGTGCACACAGAGTCCCTTAGACTGCATGACTGACATTCATAAGCAATAACCCCATAACCATAACCCATCCACTCAAAATAACTGTCATAAACAACTGAATATATTTATCATTATCATCATCATCATCATCATTTATCAAGTTATCATTGCGCCTGAATATTGGTTATAATAATATAAATCAAATCAAAATGACCAACGCAGTCAGAAACACAATCTAAACACTGCAACAGCGTTCATATGAATGTATCTTCATGACACTGTCCATGCATCTCTAGAAGAACATTTGTCCGTCGGTCCCCATCACGTTTAAAATGCTATATCTCGGGAGTGGTTCGATAGACTGTCTTAAAAATTTGCATAATTGTTGAGTTGGACTCAAGGATGTACTGAGATGATTTTGGTGGTCAAAGGTCTAAAGTCAAGCTCACTGTGACCTCATGTCTGTCCACTATTATAAACGCGATATCTCATTTTTGTCAGATTTGACATAGACATTCTCTTGGTCTCAGGGATGAAGTGATGACATTTTATATCCAGAAGGTTAAAGGTCAACTTAACTGTTAAATGTTCTATAAAAACTGTCCATTATTATACTCCAGATATAGATAATATAGATAATATTTTCAAAAGAAAACCAAATTTTACATGGTGAAAAAAATTGCTAGAAGTGATATTACAATAACCACTGACTTCTACAGTTGCTACTTATCATACATATCGTAACTGAGAGAACTGCATGAACAGATTAGGATGGATGGTATTATGATAGCAGATGCATATGACTGAGCTTGTTTCTCAAATATTCATTCAACAACTTCAACACTAATAACTAGGGCTCATGTTGTGATTTTTGTGGACAATATCGTGATTGTGATTTCCATTTGAGTCAAGGAAAATGCACAGATTATTCATTTAGAAATGTCAAGTTAAACATACAAACTTAAGCTAGCATACAAATATACAAGATCATCCTAAAGCTGGACCTTTAAATTGCAGCCTTTTGCAATTATATAATTGCAATGGCTGATATTGAGATAGCGACTGTGATTCCATTAACTGTTCAGTTGCACTAACATAAAATTACACAACTTAAAATCCTTGGTTTAAAGTTAGGTAGTCGGTAGTGCAGTCTGACTCATTGCTCCATGAAACAACAACTGAACACACTGAAAATGGCAAGTTTAGATGAAGATTTGGACTGTGCAATAAGGCAGGCCTGCCTGGAACTATGTGGCCTTTTCTTTTGCAGCCATTTTAATGCCAGGTCTTGCCTTCCGACACGTAAATGTTTCACCAAAACAAGTTGCCCCTGGAGACTCTTTGCAAAGGCACTGTCACTGCATCCTTGGCTTTGCACCCTCAAGATGATTGTAATTGGTTTAAAGAAATACAAACAAGCTAAAGAGTTTATTTCTCTATTTCAGAATGATAATGGGTTCAGCCAGACCTTTCTCCAGCGCTAAAACAAATTGTGGAAGTCAGCAATGTCTTTGTGTGTGTTAGCATTTGAATTATTTGTTTTGTGTGTGTTAATTGGTGACTAGTGTGTTGCTAGGTAGTTAACATTACATGACAGTGTTAGCCACGAATACTGACTTTATCTTTTTAGCTGTGAGTGTGTCGCTAGCTAACTAATTTTACTTGTCATGCGATTTCCATTTGACTCCACTTGTTTGGTTATCGACGAAAATGCACTCATTTAGAAATATCAAGTTAAACATACTAACTTAAACTAGCATACAAAATACGAAAGCTTAAAAAGTACTAAAACTTAAAACAAAAAATGTTGTGACCTTCATTTTACTTTTCGTTTTACACAGTAGCTGTCTCTGCTCAGTGTCACTA
>JAPQRN010000017.1:12487494-12518112 GCA_037367275.1 Coranthus polyacanthus | reverse complement strand
ACCACCCTAAATCCCCCTACATCTGGACCTTAAAATTGCAACCATTTGCAATTATATTGCGATATAATTTCACAGGCTGATGTGGTGATTATGACTGTGATTCAATTGTGAAGCCCTAGTATACATTTCCCTAGCATTTCAAATTCAAAAATAAAGGTTTCTTTCATGTAAAATGAAAATAAAAGAAAAAAACCCTAGAAAATCAGATGATATATCTCAAGGGGCTATCCTTTCAATAAATTCAAATTATAGCAATTCATAATGTATTTTTGTAAGTTTGGGTCCTGGGGACACACCATTTGTCTTTTGTGTCTCAAGTTGAAAAAGTTTGGAAACCCCTGATTTATATTAAGGACGAATCCCCATTTTTAGTTTGAGTGGCATATCCCTTTAAGTTGAGCCAAGACAACATGCATTTCATTCAAAAGAGCCTAATGCTCTTGGCTGTGTGAGCGTTAAGTGCGTCCCCATTGAGACAGGCCTGACCCTGGTGGCAGCGCCGAGGGCTGTACATCACTGTGACCTTTCTGAGCACCGCTGCAGCCCGCTGCCTTTGTTCGCCTAACGGGTCCCCACACAAAGCGACTTTTGACCAAGAACAGAGGAAGAAGGAGGGCAGAGATGGAGAGATAGCGACAGAGGGGAGGCGATGAATGGATAAAGGGACAGGCGTCGGCTGGAGGTCCGCGCTAATGGCCCCTGTGTGTTTTGTAATTAGGAGCGGTGTCAAGAGACGCAGGGGGAAGAAATGGGGGTGGTCAGACAGCGGGCAAAGAGAAAGAGGCAGAGCGAAAAAAGGAAGACAGAGAGAGGACAGAAATCTAGACAGACAGAATAAAGCCAGCATAAGAGAGGGGAAGAAAGAGAATAGAGAAAAGAAGAGATTAGGGGCCAATTAAGAGTGTACTGAAGAGGTTGACTTCTGAAGAAAGCAGAGAGAAGAAGCTTCCATGGTCTGATCAGTAATTGATCTTGTGCCATTGTGCTTTCTGCATCTACATGCGTGTGTAAATGTGTGTGTGTGTGTGTGTGTGTGTGTGTATAGACGGGGGTTGCCCTGAATTTAAGAATGGACCTCTCGTACCATTAAGCCCTTGGACGGCACTTTCTGGAGGGAAACTGAACAACCACACGGACAACGCTGATAAGCAGAGCACATGTTTTTATCTGCTATTCAGGCTTATCAAGCTTACTTTGAAATTTAAGTCAAATTATTTTGCTATGCTGACAGTCTCTAGGAAATTCACTTGTTTCGTGATAACAGGCATATTCAGAACATTTACTTGAAACATGAGGGAGGATTTTGTCAGCGGTTTCTTTCGCCAACTTTTGTTTATTACTGTGATAGACCTTCTTGATGAACAGGAGCTTTTTTAAGTCTATAGGGATGATCTTATAGAGCAGTGTTATAGTTCTGAAATGTACAGATCATGTCATTAAATAACAGCGCTGTCCAAACTTTCTTACTCGGTTGCCATTCATTTCAAATTGCTGAATATCAGTGTAATTACAGTATTTTACAGAGAGCAATGCACTATGAGCTGTTAGCATTAATGTGTTTATTGAAGTCCATGTACAGTGATTCTTTAGTGTCTTTCAGCACTGAAGTGTTCGGTTTTAGTCAGTTTCTAGTCACTAGTTTTTATCGTTTAGTTTTCATTTTCATTTTTTCGGTATTATGAGAAAAGCCTTGATTTATAGATAGGATGAAATAATTGATGACATCGACTTTACAAAACCATTCATTAGAAATGTCCCATATTGTGCAAAGCCATTTTATTCTCGAACACCATGAACCATTAACATTAGGGGAAAACGAAACTGATTTTACTTTCTATTTCTATTAATTTGTGTTGCATCGTTCATTGTAGTTTTTCGAACGCTGTCATTTACTTTATTTGTTTTTGTATTTTTCCACTTAACAGAATATTTATTTCACTGCTTTGCTTTAAGGTTTTTGTTAACTTTAACCACCCTGTTATATTTAAACATGGTGTGACTTGAGTATTAAATCTGGCATTAAACAGGCTTGGTCTTAAAACACTTTAAGATGTGTTGAACCAGAATGAATCCTGGAAAAATCTAGCTCTTCTCTCTGTGTTGGTGAACGTGTATTTTTTGCATGTGTTGCTGCATATACATGCACACTGTATCTGTGCTTGTCCCCTGTGTGGTAGTGTGTGTATTAGTATGTATGTATGTTTGAATGCCTTTGTCAGTGTGTGTTTGCTGCTCATGCGATGAGGGATGGACATCACCAGGGCAGCGCTACGAGTGAACGAGGCAGATCAGTCAAAGACTTAAAGCCCTGCTCCCCAACGGAGGAAACGGACAGGCTTTGATGTTGATGTGAACAAATAAAAGGAAGCCAAAATGAGTGGAATGGACCATTATCTGCTATGGAGAGAGGCCCTCCCATGGAACTGAGCCTGAACGCCTGCTTTGGTTCTACTCCGGAGTAGGGGGGATTGAGGAAGATGGAGAGAAAGAAAGAGGAGTGTGTGAGAGAAAGACACACAAAAAAGACTGGGGGAGAGGGGGTAGGGGGTCCTGAATCCTATTGATTTCATTCTTGTGCTCAATCCAAATACTGCAGTGTTCTATATTTGCTAGTGTGTGCAGCCTCTTACAAAGGCCATTTGTGTATGAAATATCCACTTTAGCACTGCAAGAAGCCAAGTGAAGCTAATCATCACCAGGGCATGCTGAAAATATTGTGGTGTATATATATATCCACTTTGCTATATATGGTATAGGCTATTTAGATCAAGATTTTCTCTGCTAATAAAACAAGCAAAAGGCTGCGCTGAGTAATTTTTAGTGGTGCTAATAATAAGATTGGCAAAGTCATGTTTAGCACTGCTAATGTTAACTCGGAGAGAAAGATGCAAGGCCCTTTGCCAAAAAAGCCACAGACACGTTCCAGGAGTTAAATCTGCTGAAGCTGAAAAGTGCTGAAATAAAAATACCAATACTTACATTAACTAGTCACTAGCAGTAGAAGTAGGCCAACTTACTTCTATATATTTGTCATAGGCCAGTTCAAAACCAGTCTTTGCCAAAAGCAAAAACGATAATTTATTCTAGAAATGAATAGAGGAGTATTTAAAGGCACAAGGAACTTGTTTGCACAAGCAGACACATGTTAACCATCTTTTGTACTGGCTGGAAAAAGTGGGTCAGCTGCACGGCAGCAATGTGTACAGGCCAAACACAGACAGCTAGAGAGACAGAGGGGGAAAGATTCATGCAACACTGACCCAGAGAGGAAAGTTCCTCTTTGTAAAAAATGGCATGTAGAGTGTGGTCACAGCATATTATTAGTGCCACAAGTGATATAGCATGTGTGCATCGAAGAAGAAAAAGTTTGTATAAACGTTTGTTTGGACAAAGGGGCAACAAGAACGTCTTGAGATTGAAGCCAATGTGGAAGTACTTTAAAATGTAATACCACTGAGTCCAATCGACTCCCATTCAAAAAACTCCCAATTCCTCTCAAAAAATACTAAGTCAATCCTTTTTGTCATCAAAAAGTCATTCAAGTCTCATTTGTTTGATTTGGACCCTCTAATAAGTGCTCTGGTGATCCTTTTGTAAATTATTTCTCTGTTAATAAGATTTTAGGGCTAAAGGTCTTTACGCACCAGGGGCATGACAAAATATTCATGGCCTAATATTTCACATTTTGTATCAAAACTCTGCATAGTGATGGTGGTGTGAATTTGTGACAGTTGCAACACTTCAATAAAAGGTCAGAACAGATTTGCACCAGCTCATTCTTCAGAGATAAGAAGACCATCATAGATTTCAGACCCTCACTGTGCTCAGTTTGTGTCTTAATAAATACATTTTTTGTGTCCTTTTTTTATACAAAACAGGGTGGCTGTAAACAAACAGGTCTATTATTGTTGTTGTGACATGATGTCCGTTCTGCACAACGTGAGATCAGTCTCTATCCAGAATAAAACATCTTGCCTTTTCAATGTGTAATAAAATAAAATAAAAATAAAACAATACACTGACATGTGAATTAACTACATGAAAAACAAAAACAGTCCCAGTGTGTAAAAACCTTTATAGAAGGCTTAGATGTCTGCCGTTTGGGCTGTGATTGACAGCTGGCTCACAAGTTGAGCCAGACTTCTGGTGCTTCTGTTCACTGAATAAAAATGATTTTTTTTTCTGACAGGAAAGAAGAAAGAAGACTGTCAAAGGATTTTGGTTCGCAAATGTTTAATTTATACATTTCGTTTGGCAAGGAGCTGAAATTACTTTGTGGTATTTAACATAATATTTCATAGTTAATGTCATTAGTGTTTTTGTAGTTAGCTAACATAACAAGCATCACCCCTCTCACTTCCCCAGCTCTACTCTCAAATATGATCACCAGAACCAATTGCTGAAGAGTCCAGACACCAATGCCATGTCTGTACGTGCACTTGCTTATAGAGTTCATAAGTGTATTCACACTCTCAATTATGACAAAATGCAGAGCACTGAAAGTACCCAGATGTTGTACTCATAACACTCAAAAAGTTGAGTGTGGAACACGGGAAACTTCTCATCCTCAGTGGTTGCCATCTTGAATAATTAGCGGAAGGAGAGGAAAACAGACTCATGAAAATAGCGGCCGAGGAAGGTGCAGCAAAACTGTGCTTTGTTAGCTTAGCTTTAGCCAGCGGACATTCTGCACCTGACAATTGGAGTCCATACTTTGGCAATGACGCTTTGCTCGGTTGCAAATCACCATTAAAAAGAAGAAGAATGTTGCGATGGTCATTTCCAGTAACGAGAACTCTTCCCTGTTGAAATTCACACACTGTGCAAGTAAGTGTTCTCACAGAAGTATGTGAACTGAGACGGTGACAAGATGGTGACAGCCAAAGTCAAGGCTTCAAAACTCACAGAGGCTGCCTCTTCTATTTTACAATCTATGGTTTAGATTTAACAAAAAAAAAAACATCCAAAAACAACAGAATGATGAAGCTGTATTGATTTGGCAATATCTCATTCACTAATCACTTTTGTCTCAACTTTTTAATGTTTGCTGAATTACCAGATTGTCCTTTCTTCAAAATGGGAAATAATTAATCTCATTATATTCATCTTCTTCCAGCTGGTAGGAGATTAAGCACGTGAGCATTCCCCTTGTGAATAAAATGAAAGCAAGGGCACAAAATTACAAAAGTAAACTATTTTTAGGAAGTAACACATGCAGTTTAGTTTCCACTAATTGTTTTTCAACCCAAGTGAGTAAATGAGTATCCATGAGAGGGGTTCAGGAAATTAGATAATGGATTGTTGTGATGGACTATGGCAGGAAAGCTTTAGCAATTACTGATAAATAATTAAAAAGAGGACCTTTTGCCTCCAGATGACATGGCGGTCTAAAATATGGCTGCTTCACTGAAGTGTTTTCTGAACCGGACACTTGTGGAGCTTCAGTGGAGAATCCCAGGTTTTGTCGTTCTTACTAAACTCGTCTAAACAATGCATCTGCCCATGCAGTATAATCCAAGCAGATACCCCGGGCCAGCGGGAACCTCTTTTTTGTATTGTGTCTTTTAAGCACTTTGACAGTGAGTGAGGGTTGAGGGGGTTGGCTGCTAAAAGTTGTAATTAGTCCGTGATGCCACATCTGCTGAAGGGCAGTCATCTTTAATGAACATCAGCAGCCCTAATGGAGCGTAAAATGACACTAGGAAATACAAGATGTCGTGGTCAACAAGGGAACGGCTACATCAGTCAAGCCCTTCATTACATATGCTTCAGTTTAGAAGTACGCCTCGCCTCGATGATGTGCACACTCTTCAGCTCTCTGTCTTGCTCTTTTACATTTACAGTATCTATGAGTCTGCATCTAAATACGAGGAAATAACAATTCAAATTTTTTGCCTGATGCAGCAGAAGAGATTTTGGTATAAACATCCTCTTACAACATTTAAAGATCAAAATATGCTTCATTTAACATTTCTGGACTCTTGAACAACTTGATCTGTCTACTTCAGTGAGAGCCGCTCATCTGAGCTGCCCCATTTACCTCTCCTATTTCGGCCTGTCGTTTCTTTCTTTGTAATAACTTTAAATATTTCCCCCAGGTTGTTCTGTTGTGAACTTGTGCTGTGGAACACTGAGCTTGACCGAAGCTTTGGTTTATTCATGAGGTTCAATGAGGAAGGCCTTTGATGTCCATGAATTATTTAAAGCCAACACTTTTTTGAATAATCCCTCACTTTGGTAAATACTGTACTTTCCCCACACATCTCCACCAAAGTCTGGTGGAGGTGACTGGTAGGAAGGACGACACCTCGACAGACATGGTGACAAAAGTGAAATGGAAAGAACAAGGTCCACAGCTTGAGGCTGCGTTTCTCTATTTTCACTCATATTTCTACTATCTGGCACGTTTTCTCAACCACTGAAAGTTTTGTTCTGTCCTTTTAATGTTTTTATATGTTGCAGTCAATTGTTTAGTTAGAGCAGGTGTCTCTTTTAATTTCCAAATGGTGGGCACAGGATCTTATCTTGGAACAAAGCTCTTTATCACAGTTGGTGGTTACTGCTTTCCAAGTACCTACAATAAGCAGTTTGAAAATACAAATATTTTTTTGTTAGTTTATAAAGTAGCGGGCAGTCAAGTCCTAAGATACTCTCTGTCAGCCAAAAAGGATCTTTTCATTTCTGCATGATGAGATGAAGCTGAGGTTGTGTTTTTGGTGTATGGTCATTTATGAGTCAGAGAGTCATTTTTTAACAGTGGTATCAGTGTTTAGCTTTATATTTCATTCAACTTTATTTTTAGATGCTGGAAATGCAAATTTGTGAATATGGTTCAAACTTTATCTAAGTTACAAAAATATGGTCATGGATAATAAACTGAAAGTACAGATTTACACGAGTCTCTTTTTATTCTCAACTGAGCTAAGGTGACTCAAAATGCAATAAAGTTGTTATTTGTACAAACAATGAATTATGCACCTAAGAAGAAGAGGAAGTTGTGGCAGCTTAATCGGCCTTTGACTGCAATTTGGTTTAGGGCTGGGTGATGAAAAAGGTAATTATCGCATATAAAATTAAATTTTATATTGTAATAATTATCACAATATATATATTTCTTTCGTCTTTTGGGTTTATTTTGTTTACATTGTCAGACAAAACGCAAACTATTACAATGTTGTTACTTAATTTTGTTGAACAAACATTTCATCTACCTCTAGATTTGTGAAATGATCTGCTGCTTGGTCAGTGTTTGTCATGTTCTGATTTCTTCAACTTTCACTCAAGACCAAAAATCAGCTTTTTAACCTTAAGGAAATACTGATTTGACATATAGCCTTAATTTGGTTTGTTAGTGAAGGTGCTTTGAGTGTCCTGTTGCTAAATTATTTTATCTTTCAATATTTATTAATAATGTTAATTGTACTGATATTAAAATGTGTTACATCTGTGGAAGTTTCATAATAAAACATAATAGGCTTGAAAAATCAATACTCTTGTATTTTTTTCCTAATATTCTATTATACTTCTGATTGTTATACAGATATAGGGATAATCATGCATTTTGTCAAAAAATAAGTTTTAAGTTATGCAGTAATGCACACACCATCAGAGATGTAAAAACACATCATTTAAATATTTTGATATAATTCAAATATTGCTGCTTTACATTTAAGGGGTTTGAAGCACTCATTGATTGCAAAAAGACAGTTATGTGTACAATAGCAAAATGTTGAGGGTGAGAAAAATAATGATTGTATTACAAATGTACTTTTGGTTGAATATGATGTGTACATTTAATAGGCCTGGTGATTAGTGAGAGCTAGGAACCCCTGCTGGTCTTCATGCTAAGTCCAGCGAGCATCAACAGAGCTCCCAACTAATCTCAGTTGCTCTGTCATTTGATTTGTTCAGTCAGTAGTAACACCGTCCTCACCATATCTGTAATGTACAGCACAGCTGCAGCATTACACTTTCTGCCCCAGCAGTTCGCTCTGTCTCAGTTTCTCATTCACATATATCAGTGCAACGAGCGCACATGCACAAATTCCCTCTCACTCTCCCTGTCCCTGTCTTTCCTCTGTCTTTGAATGGTGATATTATACGGTACCATCGCATAATGTGGAGTGAGGGCAGCGGAGAGAGCAGTGACTAGGATCCTCACCCAGCCATGCTCTGCTGTTTTACCCCATGCGGTGGCACACAGCGCAGGCAGGAGTGATATAATTAGAATGGAAATTACAGAAAGTTACAGGCGAGCTAAATCCCCCCGCGCATCGCGTGGCTAAAAATGTCCCGGGCAACGCCAGTGGATGTATCACCATAGCAACAGCCTTCTTCTGCACTCTATTTTCAGACTGAAAAGGGAGAACCATAGAACCATCCAGAGAGAGAGAGGAAGAGAGCGAGAGAGAGAAATGCAAACATTGCCTTTTCTGTAGAAATTGATACATTATTCAAGTAAGGAAAACATCTCAGAGTGAGTGCAGGCGGATGTGAGGTAGGCTGCGGCGTATGCTTACTCGTCAGTGCTAAACTGAACTGTCTTGGGGGCATTAGTGTGACGGTCATACAAGGACAATGGGGTGCTGTGGGGTTGACTTACACGTCTCTGCAGAGGTCAATGCTGAAATCCACACCAGCAGCCAGAGATGTTAACATCAATGCAGCTATGTGATGAAGCTTCCTGACTGCCGGTGCACCGGCTTCTATTTTAATCAATCACACATCAAATGGTTAGAGGACGAACCACAGTGGAGCGTGAATCATCCAACGTAGGAAACAGAGTAATTTGGGCATTAAGACTGAGCTTTAATGAACATTACATTCAACATTGTGTCAAGGGTATGGTGTCGTTGAATCAGTATGAATCAAACATTTGATTGTTTGCCATTTGCTTGAAGTGGCTCAGAAAATAAATGCATGATCAAATCAACAGAAAAGCCCCCATACCAATGGACTCAGGCTCTAATGGCTCTCTTTATCAATTCTTTTCAGTTCAGTTCAATTTATTATAATTCACTTCAGCACAATGTGGTTTATTGGCACGGCAGTTAAGAATGAAATGCCAAAGCACTAAGACAAAAGAACCACATTTTCTCTCTCTGCTGGGCTAATCAAGACTTAAATGAAAGCTCGCTCTCTCTCTCTCTCTCTCTTTCTTTCTCTCTCTCTCTCACACACATATACACACTTCTCTCTGTCCATCTTTCCGTCTCCTAATGTTTCTCTCACCCCCCAGGGGGTCTGATTGAGCCGGCTGGGAGGCATGGATCTTTCTCTATTGATCTGCCTGCTGAATCACTTATCCCTTTTCCAATGGCCTTCATCACCACACTCAGGTTTTAGCACTCTCTGCATGCACAGATTTCCTTACTTGTACAGCCAAGATCTGGTAAACAAATGGAAAGAAAATCTTAACAAGTGAAAAGTTAGCAATTTGCTTACTGTCATGACAGTTGAAATGAAACATCTAAATCACACTCATCAGATTATAAAAACCTCAAGGACAAAGGCCAACGTCTCAAGATGAACCCAATTTCCCTTTGCAATCATTAAGATTGCTAAAGGAAATTGGCTTGTTGTTAAAAATAGCAATACAACTGATCAAGGGAGCATTGTGACCTTGTGAATACATGTTACAGATTCTGGTGTCCGACAGATGTTGCAGCAAATTTAGACTTCAAAGATGGAACATAAAGCATGCAGAATTAGCAAATGAATTCAATTACATAAAATCTATGCACAGAAATATTTCCAGAATCTACAGGCTCATGCATAGAAATACGGACAGAAAAATGTCTAAGGTCAGTGCCCATAAAGTAGTGCAACTGATTAATGCAGCAGCAAGAATGAGTAATGACAGTGCCATGATGTGAAACCCCTCTGCAGATTCTGTTTTTATCTGGGTGAAATGCTAAGAAAGATTCTCCATTGCTGGTGTTGAGTGTGACACTGTCCACACTGTGTTTTCCTTCTTTAGCCTGATCTATTTAAAGAGGCTAGGCTTTTATCTCCAAGCTACACAACAATTCTTGGATCTTATTAAGTACTGTAGTATAAACACATGTAAAAATCATCCTCTCCTATTAAGGATCCGCTGAATAAAAGATAGTCAACCATCTACTTAAATGCTGGTTTGCACTAAATCTGTGCTGCAAGAATCATACTATGTTTATCCATATGGTTGTGAAACCATGCAGACAAAGCAAATCTGAGACATATATTTATAAGGCGTGCTATGTAGGTTACTGGAGATCATTTGAATGCCGCAGTGCCCTATACAAACCTGTTATTATCACCATCCATCAACTTGTCATGCATCATTTTTTCTTTTGCTGAACTGGCCAACTGAAGAGAAAATAACTAAACAAGTGACTGGCCTGACTGGTTACAATAATTTCAACATTCATGCCTTTAATATACTGAGGAAAAGAAATTACATCTGATGTCTGACAACTAAGGGTTTCTAGACTCATGCTAGCCATACCAGATGATATCCTGCTTTGGCTGTCTGTATTCAGCCGATGACAGTGCTGGTGTAGATCACTGTAAACATCTTTTAAAGTGGTGTGTTTTTTTGGGAAAGCTGAAATGTTTTCAACTTCCAGCACCTGGCATATTGAACGCTAAACACATGTTCTGTCCCATACTGCTGGGAATGCGCAATAACATGTTCTTGCCATTGAAAACAACAAGGAAAAGAGGCCAACACTCAAAAGACAGGTCCCTGGTGGTCATGCAGCTTTATGCAATGTCAACCAGATGCCTGTGGGCTGATACAGATGCTTTCATTCTCTTTGCAGGATGGAGTCCCTAACACTGCCAGCCTCTGTCCAGGCAAAAAAAAAAACAAAACAAGTCTGTACATGCAGCTGATCTACGTCTGTTTCCAGCTCTCTCTGGTCCCTTTCTTTGTCTGTCACTCACTCTCATTCTCTTTAACTCATGTTCTCCCTCACTTGCTCTCTTTTAATTCTTTCAGTCTTTCTGCCTGTTTTGCCTCAGCCTTTCGTCCTCTCTTTGCCTCCCTCGTGCTTCTGTTTAACTTTATTTTCATCATCAAAGATGACAATTTGTCATTGTTGACACAATACGCTCTGACCTCCAGTGTGGTTCCATCACTTTGAACCTTTGCCGTCCTTCTGTTGGGAAAGACTTGCACAGACAGAGGACAGAGAGAATAGAAGAATAATGATGAGTATTTAACACAGGGCTGAAAGTCCGCTAGAAACAAGGGTGGAAGATCAAATGAGACAAAAGCAAAGACTAAGACACACACTGAATTGGAAAACTAGATGCCCCCCCCAAACCAGTTTCCATTTGTAACACCTCCCAGCAATGTAGAACATACTGATTCACAGAATGATGTAGTATCATGTTAAGTTGTCATGGCAGTTTCCACACGTGAGCACAGCAGGGTCAAGAGTGCTATTCCTGGCTGCCAATGCAAGGATAAATGGAACACGTGACACACACAAACACACATGCAAACATATCTATGTACAATAACTCCTGGGTTCACAGCTGTCAGTCAATTATAGATGTAGGTCAAATAAGCAGACGCTCAGATCTTAATGGTTGACTCAGATCAGCAATACAAGGCTGCAGTATCTGGGACATTTGTGCAGAGTTAAAATGAAGAAAATGAAATTCAAAGAGGGGACACAGAAAGAAAGAGGAAAACTGATGCTGGCTCCAAAAAAGCCTGGCTCCCATAGTCAATACATTTTTTCCAGGAGTCATTCTGGTCTCAATTGCTTTATTTGGACCCTCTAATAATTGTACCAATGGTCTTTTTGTAAAAATTGCTCTGCTAATGAGATGGCCGTGATGTCTGCTGTGTGGGCTTTGATTGACAGTTGTGATTGACAGCTCGCTCACCTGCTGAGTCGGACTTTTTGACTTTTTTTCTGATAGACAGCTCTACTGTAGTTGCGGTTAATGGAGTAGACTAACCAGACCGTTATTGTTTTACCATGTCTTTAAGTTAGAGTTAGCATTAACTCACCCATCACCCATTGCACTAATGCAGCTCTGCCCTTTTTGTCCACATACGGTCTCTTCTGGGTCCCAAAGGTTAAGATGGCGGCAGCCAAAAACAAACTCAAGTCTTCAAAATAGTAGTTCAAAAACCAATTTGTGACATCATGGTCACTAAGCCTACTTTCTTTATATAGTGTAAGGTAATACCCATTTCTCGCTGGATAAAAGACCATCTATTATCTGGCTTTTGTCTTCAGTGTGAAAGGGTACAATTAGGTACAGTCAACATTCATCATTCATTCATTCATTCATTCATTCATTCATCAGCTCCAATCAGGAGTGATGGAAACATGATATGCAGGTGTACCCGCCATTTTTCACCCCTTTTCTGGCCCAAAGTTATGATGCACATCAGCCACAAATTCCATCTGTTTCCATTCAAGCAGTGCTCAAAAACGATTCAGTCAGCGTTGACTTCAACAGAGGAACTGAAGTAAAAGATAACAAAATTGTAACCACCGTAGCAGTGTCACTGGCCTCCATGATGCTTTCTACTGTTCCCCGTTTCTAACGTGTTCGTGATGTCAAACATGACACACTGAAAACAGAAATTCTACAGCAAAAAACAACTGCCTATTTTTGGCAGGTTACCTGTGTTTATAAAACCTGTATATACGTACATACTAATTTGGGGGTAAAAACAGTACAAGAAAGCAGTACAAAAAAAAATCAAGATGAGCACGAAGAGGAAAAGAGCATCAGACAAACTGAGTAGAGAGAGAGTCAGGAGGCAGAATGTGGTTTCTACGAGAAGCACGTTTGTTGCTGACAAACTCTGGAAATGCTGTAGGCCTGCTCAGACACTCAGAGCCCAACAATAGCTGTGTCAAGAAGATTAGATTGTGACCCCCTTGTTGAGTATCATTAAACAGACATCTTGGGTGTGTGGAAAAGAAGCATTTGGTGGCTTGGTAATTCTAAAGTGGTGAAGTTTTTAAAAAAAACTCAGTGTGTTGCCAGAACTGGACTAGAATCAGCAATGAGAGACAAAAAAGAGAAATGGATAAATGCACAACCTGTTTTTGCCAAGTCGCCAGTGGCCTCAAACCAACATTTTTTGTTAAAAGCTGGAGCCAAGAGCTCTCTCAAACAATCAGAGGACTTCTGTATTTTTTAATGTCTAATTGTGTCTTCATGTGTTCTTTAAAAATGTAGTAAAAAGTGTACAATACATATTTAAGTATATAAATAGTAATTAAACTGATGGATGCCATTTTTTGTCATTACTGACAGGCACTGAAATATCTTCTGGTGATTTAGTAGCAGATTGAAGATGAGAGACTGCAATATGTAGATATCAGATACACAGAAATCCATATTAATCCAAAGATCTTTGGCCAGAAATCTTGAGCAAACAGTCAGTGTTTCTGGCATATTTTGAGACAAGTACTTTATGCCGCTATTCATTTTCCTGTTAGTCTAACAAGGCAAGGGAACTCGATTGCTTAAGGTTATAATTTTGGATAATTTTGGCATAAAATTTGTCTCATCTTTTATTGATATTGTATTGGCAACACAATGGACAAAATAGACTGTGGCCATTCTAAAATTCACACGATGAATTGAACAGTTAATCTTCCTGGAAAACTGAGTAGCTGTGTTCTAATTTTGCAACACCACTAATTATAATCAGGTTTTGATTTATGCAATGTAATTTTACAGGAAATAGGACATAAAGTACACTCCAACATATCACTGAGAAAAACAGATTGAGGGAAGCAATTTGATAATTATGTGACAGCTCCAGCACCTTTCAAAGGTCACTAATGACAGTATCAGGAAGTATGCCATTTGTTTAAATAAGCAATTTGTGGTTTAAGAGGGACTTATGTGCTGTAATTATTTCTTTACAAATGACAGTTTACCATCCATGTGGCACTTCTGTGCACAGTCTCAGGCTATGGTGCTGGATGCCTAGCAACCTCATTATGACAACAAGAGTCCAGGAAATCACTGGTGAATAACAATGAAAGCAAAAAAGTATTTATAAAAACAAAATGTTAAATAATTCTCTTAAAATGTAAAATTATAAGGATGTTCATATGAATGGGCCCCAGTTGGAGCCAAAATCAGGGAGGAAAAAGTCAGAATTTGAAAATAATCCTCTTGGTCCAGACTAAAAGACTAAATATAAATACAGACGACCTAACATCACTTGATGCTGTCATGGTCATGAAGACACAGAGTAGAGCAGTAGAGTCACATCCAGGTCGCATCTGACGGAATCTGATCAGCAATCGGTAATTACAGCTGTCAATCATTTATTTAACCCCCTACCTGTCTGAAAATGCCTGTGATTGGCCAAAATCTGTATCACGAGGTAGATTTTCTACAGTCCGAAAACACAAGCAAGGAGTAGATGCAAAAGTCTCCTGTCAGACCACCTGAATTACAATGTGCTGAAAGGTAATTATGGCCACAAAACTATCAAGCACTTGATCTTTAAATAAAAGAAATAGAAATATCTGTCTGTCTTAAATACCAGTTCACCAAAGCTTTGACTGTAATAGAATTTTTTTCCAAAACAAGGTGCCATGGGGCTTCACCTCTCTATGGGGTACCAATAACCTGTGACGCAGAAAGGTGTAACAACAACTCCCCCTTTGCACATGAGATTCATGTTACTATATTTTGAATAAATCTACATAGCAGGTTGATGACTATTGCAGTGGTGACTTACATCATCTATTACCTGGTGTAACTCAGAGGAAGAAGTTTGTTGGAATAAGTGTGCCATTGGCCAACTATTTCAGTTGTTATTCTCCTCCCTTTCCACTATCCATTACTGTTTTCAAAGTTCTCCTCGCTATGTGAAACAACAACCACCTGCGAGGTAGCAGCTGTATGCTGAAAATGTTTGGCCATGATTTGAATTGCGTAATAAGGCAGGTCTGCTTTGTTCTTGGTTGTGTTTTCTTTTGCTAGGATTTACATTTCATTTTAAATCCAGGTTTCACCTCCCCACGTGCCCCAAACAAGTCCCCCTCACTGACACTCTTTCCAAAGGCACTGTCTCTGCATCCTTGGCTCTGTGCAAATGATCATCATTGGTTTAAAGAAATACAAACAAGCAAGTTCTTTCCCCCTTTTTCAGAATGATAATGGGTGATAATGGGGCCAGACCTTTCTTCAGTGCTGCCACAGTGTTAAAACGAAGTGTGGAGATGGAGGTCTGGCTGTTTGAGAACCGTTTCCTAAACTACAAAATGCAGGTAGCCAACAGTAAACTGCATTTGAATTGACAGCACGACTGATGTTCCCACAAGCAGCTGATTGTGAGAGGTATCAGCTGTGCCTGACAACCTCACTGTGTTTTTGCACAGCTCAAACATCATCTTTTAGCACAAACTTACACACGCACAAATACACACAGACAGACTAGCCCTCACCTGCAGATTTTCATCAATCTCTTATTATCGTGTGTGTGCTCAGCATACATGTGTGCATGCACAATGCTGTCCGTAACTGTGCAAACGTCTGTATGCCAGACAGACGTGTAACTGATGTGTAACTTTGTGATTAGCAGGAGCTGAGTGAGAGCCTTAGCTATAAAGACAACAAAAGCAAGGCGGGTGTTGCAATGGAGGAGGGAGAGAGAAAGACAAACAAGCAACACGTCTCTTAGGTTGACTCTGCACTGACAGTAGAGGTCATGTTGAGAGATTTAGTCTACCTGTCGACTTCTGCACGGGGGACAACGTGAGGGGCCTTTAGTGTGTACAGCAGGAAGGACACATGTCAACAGACAGACCAAAGAGCGCTTCTATTAACCAATTTGCTGACGTTAATTAGACATGAGACTGTGGGTCCTCCCTGCACACATGGGCAACCAAACTGACACAAAGGCACCCCCTATACACATCACATACATGTATGTATGAGTGACTACAGGCCCCCCCTGCCAACCTGCTGCTCTATATAACCTCTTGCCAGGGCTCCCCCAAGGTGAATACAAGTAACTGCACACACAAAAAGAGACACACACACACACTTTGGCGGCTGCAGATGACTTCAGATATGTAAGGATTTAATCCATGCCTGGGGTGTCGCAGAGGTATTATGGACAACAAAGGCCTGATAAAGATGCCATTTTAGTCAATTTAGCTGCAGGATATGATTAGTAACGACCCACAGCAGGTGAAACGCCTGAGGCTTCTGTGCCGCTACACCAATAATGAGAGAAGGACAGAGAGAGGAAGAAAGATAGGGACAGACTGAGAGGGAGATGTGTGTAGCAAAAGGACATGCTTCTTTAAATTAGACGAGTATAAGAGGGATAAATGGACATAAGTATAGATGCAGGGAGGGGGGCTCCAACTCTGGCGTTTTAATGTAATTACTGAGTTACCTACTGATGTTAAAGGTGCAGTATGTAATATTTAGTGGCATCTAGCGATAAAGTTGCAGAGTTGTACCAACTGAAAACCCCTGCCTCACCCTCCCCTAAGGTGGCCATTAAAGAGCTCCTTAGAGCCAGTGTTTGCGCTGTCCGTTTTGGGTTTTTTAGTTAAAGGTGTTTTTAGAGAGGTAGGGGGGTTAAATATGTGACCGATAGCTTTAATTACCAGTCGCTGTTAAGATTATATCAGACTCTACTGTTCTACTTTGTGGCTCGACGCAGAAGCAATCACACACACACCTGCACCAAAAAAGAGCAGAACAGAGAGGAGACAGCCATGTAACTGGAGTCGCTACGTTTTTATAGAGTTCCGCCCACAAACCGTGCGTGGTGTTGTTACAGGCTGGAGGTGAACATTACTGCCAAAAGGATCATGACCAGAAACATCCCGGATACAGCAAAACAAGAGGAAAATAAGAAAATGCAGGCAGAGGACAGTGTCACTGCAGACACAGTGGATCATAAGTGATGACTGAGAAGGATTATTATTGTATGAGTCTATACATCACTTTTTTATGGAAATCTTACATATTTTACCTTTAAAACTCAATGCCACCTGCCATTAAACGGATAAAAGGAGAAGAAGAGGAAGTCTGTTCTGAGACATAGTAGAAACATGACAGCGCAACACCTCAGTAGATATAAGTGACTCATTCTAAAGTCATGACAATACAACAATTCCCATGTCCAAGTGATTATACACTTATGAAAACACAATTATGAATGCTATATTCAATTTCTGCAATTACATGCCCCTAAATCCCCTAAAATCGTACACACGGAACCTTTAAAGATAATTAACAACATACAGGAGCCAACAACTCATCATCGCTTATAATGACTCAGGTTGAAAACAGGCCAAAAAATCTAAAACAAAGTTTCAAAGGGAGGCCCACAGGAGAGGAAATGATGAAAATGAGGGGGGAAGGAGTATGCATGGGGCAAAGAGAGGAGATAGTGGCAGCTCTCTGTTGGGCACAGCAGGTTAATTTGCTCTTGTCAGAATAAGGGCTTTCCTTCTAGCTGTCCTTATCTTTGTTGTCCTCCTGGATGTTGGTGTCAAACCGGGGAGGCGGTGTGTGGATCCTGCCTCGGCACTGTCACCTTGCTGGTTGCAGCCCAGGAGTGACACTGTTACAGCTTTACACTGTAATCCGGTAATTATGTCAATTAAGGGGCTGAAGAATGAAGGAGGGAGTCCAAATTCTTCTTGTAAAGAGGGGAAAGAAAAATGACATACACAGGTGCAGGCCATTCAGGTACAAAGGGAGACACGAATACCCCACATAATCAGCCATAAAGACCCCAAGACATGTAGGATGAGCTAAACATTTCTGAATGTATCACTGAGAGTTACCACAGGAAAACCAGACACAGCCGGAATAATGAAGAAAAGAGCAAAATGCAAATTCAGGATGAGTGTCAGGCAAGAGGACTTAGAGAGCCTTAAAGTGTTGTACATTACCTCAAATAGGATTTACAACAGCTATAGCAAGAGATTACACAATAACACACAGTACACAGCCATGTACTAATCATGTTCATGTCAAAGTCCTGCGGAGGACCACTATTTGTTACCTGTTTTACAGGCAGTCAGGCTGGAAAACCATGACTTACAGTACAAAATATGGTGAAATACTCACAGAGACATGCTTTAGCTGTTGGGGCAGGCCGTGGGCCTTGGTCAAAGATCAACAGCAAAATCCAGTTCAGATATAAATGCCCTTGTTACTCTGTCGGTAGAGGGTAACAAAAAGGAGAAAACCATTTTTAGTTAACATGCAAGCTTTCCAAGAAGACAAGCTGACCGTATACCTTAAAAGTAAGACATGAGGCTGACATGGCGTCAGTCTGTGGTGGCATGTAGAAAACATTCAGCACAAATATTCTGAGAAATGCAGACTATTAGCTGAACTATGAATAAACTAACTGGATATGTGCAGCAATACACAATATCACATTAAACAATGAGAAATACCTAGGTACACAAAACCAACATCTTCCGTTGTCTCTGCAGGTGAACCTCACATACCATTAGTGATATTTTTAAAAGCTATAATTAATGTATTTAGTTGCACCTGTGTGTGTTTTTCTTAACAACGCCACTAATGCTAACTCACAAACGTCACCTAGCCAGTTAGCATCACCACAACTGACGCAATTAATTGTACTACTAGCTAGGCCTAGCTACCAGTCTTGCTAACTGTAAACGCACAAATGAACATTATGAGGCCGTCGCATTGCATTGGCCAGCAAACTAACTTCTGTTTTGTTCACTAACACATATCTGTATAACACTTTATAGTAATGTGTCGGGAATTCCAGCTGGAAATTCAGTACATGTGTTCATTTTTAGCTTGTTTGTTTGCTGTCTTACCAACAGTTGGGGTCTGGCACTCGGGGCGCGCCTGGTGCTCTGCCAGAAAGAGGAGGAATGCGCGTCTCCCGGTGACTCCAGAGTGGTTTTATTCACACCCTTCACAGGCTGCGCAGCCGCCGCTAAGCCTACTTTCAGAAATCACCTGGTTGTGTAGCAGCTGGAGAATGTGTGAAACCCCGTGAATTCATCACGGCGAGGATACGGACCCCGGAGAGACGCCCGCGGTCTAAACAGCTACAGTAAGTTAGCTGTCCATAACTGACTGCCTTTTTAATCACGCGCAGTTGTTTCCTTTTTTTTTTGTTTATGCTCTAATTACAGATTCGTTGTTACCCTGTTAAAAATGCATTGTTGCCAAATGTAGGCTAACTATTTTAAGTGCTTCATCAAGTTATGAGATGAGAGGTGAGATTAATTTTAATTCCTCAGGGGACATTCATTTGCTCAAAATTAAATTAAATGTAATTAATGAATGAATTAATTCTCAAACTAGTCAGCAACCTAGTAATAAACAGTCATTTATAATTGAAATGAAACGTAACTTATTACATTTCATTACTTTTTGACTAATTGTGGATTTTTAAAGGCCGATATAGTTTGGGGCAAACGTTTTGACACTGAAAATGCACTATGCATGTCTGAAATGAACTTCTTTTCACTTTACTAGAAGCCAGATAACTGATGGCCTGAACATCAAAGTCAAAGAAATAAGTGCCTAAATAAATAAATCTCAATCTAAATGGTCTTGAACTGGGAAATAAAGTCGTAAAAGACATCATTTTAAACCGGGGAGTGTAAACCTTAAACTGATTGCTGTCTGAAGTTTTTCAATATATCTTGAATTAAGATTGGGATGCTTTGATTTTAAAGCGCAACCACCAAAACAAATCACACTTATGTAAATCACAAACAACAAACTCCGACTGCAATATAGGAAAATTATACTCTACTGAAGCTTTTTACCGGAAAAATAAAATAATGTTTAGTAATTTTAATTGCACATTTGTTTTCTCAGTAACTGCGAGCGATTGCAATTGCATACATTACATTACATTTAACTACCCATCAGTGGTCACATTCAATTACGACACGAGGTAACAGTGGGCCAAAAATACAAGCTATGACGTCAAGTGAGTGAAACAAACACAGATATTTTAGCATGTGTATTTATAGCTGATGCGTTGTTTTTTCTTGTTTCCCGCCGCAGTACTGCAGGCTACGTAGCTCCTCTGTGGTTCTGATCCATGTCAGCCATCAGCAACAATCCCCCAGGAGATGTCCCCCTCGTTGATGACATCATCTCACAGCGTGGGAAGTTGATGGATCCCTTGCCATTTTGGGGCCTGTTGTTTTGATGAAGTGGTGAGCAGGTAGCTGAAGGGGCAGGTGAGAGGAGGATGACTGCCAAAAACACCCATAGCGCTTTGTCAATGTCAGGGAGGTGCACTCAGGGTCCCCATGCAGCCCCGACAGAGATTAAGAGCAGGGAGGAGAGTGGAAGTGGTGTGTGTGCTTGTATGTGTGTGTGTGTGTGTGTGTGTGTGTGTGCGCTTGCTCCATCATCTGATATATCAGGTTATCTTACTACACCGCCATCTATTATATAGTGAAATATCTCCTCATGACTCAGTATACGAGCAGCTGGGATGTGAAGTCACACTCAGACCTGCCCCATCCTGTGATTCCATCCAACCCTTTTTGAACCTTTACCCTGTGAACCAGCCCAAGATAAAGAGTCACCAGGGGAAGTCAAATGAAGAGAGAAAAGGAGGGAGGATAGATGGAGTGTGTTGCGCTCTCTGTAAGTGTGTAAAGTCTCTGTTCTTCAGACGGTTTCATCTCACTTTAGTCTTCAGCTGTAACATGCCAGCAGGGGGCCTCGCAGCCGGGAAGCTCACCACAAGAGCGTGCAGTTAAAATATAATTTAACTGCATGAAAGCATGTGTGTGGGCATATGGATATGTATGTGTGTGTGTGTGTGTATGTGTATGACACTGTATATACTGTATATGAGACAAGGACAAGGGGAGATGCATGGCCCGCAGTCGTATTTCTGTCAAGGGCAAATCAGACCTGTCAGAAAGCATCAAGCCGTGCTGCCATGGCAACGACGTTAGCACCCGCGAAGGTCACAAGATGGAGTGTGTGTTCCCCTCCTGCTGGGCAGCTGTCATGAATGACACACAGCTAAAGCCACACAGACACACGCACACACAAATTCAATCTGTATTAACAATAAACCGTGGCACAGAATAGTGTTTATCACCCAAGTGTTTTTTTTTTTTTTTTTATGGCTTGGAAGGAAGGAAGCTAAGCAGGATTGTTTAGTTACCATGGGAGACAGCTGATACTGCGGTTCAGACAGAGTTGGTTTCATTTTGTATTTGTATTTAGGGAATATAAAGAGCTGTGTTTTCAAACCATAAGAGATACATCACTTGAAAGTGTTCTATTTATTATTGAGTCTCAGAGTTGGACATTTGAAAAACACATCCATGTGAACTGTGTGTGAGAACAGACACACAAAATCTTCCGCACATCCACACTGACTCACTGCAGCGGGTTCACAGGCTCATTAGAGTTTTCTTAGCTGTCTGGAGAGGATCTGTGGGATGTCGCTATCACTTACCTCAACTACGTCTAACATCACCAGCTACACATACACACACGCGTGCATCTGCAGAGCCACAAGCAAATGTGAGCTCAGAGCAATGTGTATTGTCTTTTCCGGAGAGCTGCTGGCTAGATGATGAATGTGCTGCTCTGCTGTGTGTCCTCCCTTTGTTAATAGAGTGATAGAGCCACAGTGGCACCCTGCGCTCGCCAGCCCCTCCTCTCAGATGCACCCAGGAAGTGGTCATAAATAGGCACATAAAGCCATAAAGCCCTTGGCATCTGAATAGGGTCAGAGAAGCTTTGTAATCTTTTACCTCATTACAACGCTAGAACCTTTTCCGGGCTGTGGTGCCCTTGGAATGAAGTCCTCTGCGTTAATGAGAGACTCACTTAAAGAATGAACAACAAAATTAGGAGTTATAGTGCTTTGACCACCTCAGCCGTTTTAGGAAATGATGATTGGTTCTGTACCGACTTCACCTCTGGGCCCTCAGACTAAAAACCTCATAAATGAACACGATAGCACAAGATCTAACGTCATTTATTGCAGAAGTGTTTTTGTTACGCCCTCCTCCTCCTACTTAGTTGCTGAAGTTCACACCCCAACACCTGTCACTCATCTTAATGAGCTGTCTCCTTAAAAGCCAAAAATGAGCATCAGTAAAGTTTAAAACAGATGCAGTAGAAGCAAAGAGTCATAGGTTCTTGCCGACCAAAAATAATGTGTTCATTCATCATTTTCTGTGGCAGCGCTTTCTAACCTCAGCTTGACATCAGTTGTCAAGCTCACTACTACACTTGTGGGTTTGAAGGTCCAGTGTGTAAGATTTAGGGGATTTAGGAGGATCTAACTGCAGAAATGCATAATTATGTATGTGTATAACCACGTCAAAATAAAAAAAACGTGTTTTCGTTTACTTTAGAATGAGCCTTTATATCTACAGAGGGAATAGGTCGCCTCCAAGTACACTACGTTGCACCACCATGTTTCTATGGTTGCTCGGTAGCTTTTCCATTTTATAGTGGATAGCATCCAGTGTTAAAGTGAATTACCATCACTTAATATGTCTGAGCGTGAACCAGAGATAATTTCTTCAAAGCAGACAAACCAAACGCTGCTCTGAAGAAGGGGGTATTCAATTGTTTGAAATCATAGACTGCATGTAATTAGTGGAATTAGAGGAACCGTGACGTCACCCATTAGTTTCTGAACTGCCATTTTGAAGCCAATAGTTTGCGTTTTGACCGCTGCCATGTAGACTTTTTGGAGCCAGATATTTGGCCAAAAGTGGTGGAGCTGTCAGTCAAACCAAACCAGACATCAGAACCTTCTATTCGCCCTGAGATCTTGTTAACAGAGGAAAAAATGTAAAGATGGACTGCCACAACACTTATTAGAAGGTCCAAATAAAATAAATGAGAACAGAATGACTTCTGGAAAAACGATTATTCACTTAGTATTTCCAGAGAGAAGTTCAATGTAAATCTGTTGGAGCAAGGTCTTTTTGGAGGCAGCACCCAGCGGCCGTCAGTGACATTACACTTTAAGATACTTATGCATTGGCTTCGTTTTGGAGCCCACGTCCTGGCCCCTTGTTTGCGTTGTGCAACGTCACCACTAGATGCCATTGGAGATGTTTTTTTTTGCCACTGAACCTTTAATTACAAAACAAACAGGTAAATGTGTACATCAAAACTTACAACATTTCTACTCAATTTTAAATTAAAATGCATGTTAATGTTCAGTCAACTCCTTTTGTCATCCTTCTGGACAAATCACAAGGCACACTCGGAGACAATGCAGATAGTGCTATAGATAGTGCTATTGTTGAAATGTTACAGTTTTACTGGAACCACCACGTTGCTGAATACCCCTCCCCTCATCCTCCCCTACGGTAGCCACAAAACATGCAAAAGGAGAGTTCGACTCAGTGTTTGGTTTGTCTGTTCTGGGCCTTTTAGTTAAGGGGATAATAACTCCGGTTCAAACTCCAACGTAGTAGATGACGGGAATGCACTTTAACATTGGATGCCACCCATTAAAATGGAAAAAAGAAGAAAAACAAGTCCGTACTGGTCTACCGTAGCAATATGGTGCAACATGGTGGACTCGCTTCCTCTGTAGACAGAAAAAACAGTCGCCTTTTTGGCACCAATATTTCATTCAATTTTGCATATAAATAGGGGTAGATCTGGCAACAGTATGAACAAACCATTAAGTTAATGAGTTTAAAGGAACTACCCCCCGATAAAATAAAATATCACAATATCAGCGTCCTTACATCACATTAGCTCATCAAACATTAATAACTAATTAGTAACTTTTAGCCATATTACCAACTGAAAGTAGGCTACAGAACTTTGGGAATATGAAATAGGCTGCTGAATATTAACGATATAACAACACAGAAAAAAGAATGTTTATCATGAAGAGCATGACAGTTTCAGATGGATTTAGAAATGAGGCACTAATCTACTCTGACTGGATAACTTGTAAAAAGAGGTGAATTCTGCATGTGTTCATTAGTCCCATCATCGACCACGTTTCCTCATCTTGAAATGAGATTAGAAGTAGAAGTAGAAGGTAGAAAGATCATTTGATACGTATCTGCATTTTACCCAAAATGTCACTCATGCTCATCTGGTACTCAACCCTTGTGGGGCTCACTTGGTAGAGAGTGTACTACTATATACTACCACTATGCTTCGAGGGCTGAATTGTTACGGTCGTAGCCATCAAATGCAGACTGGGCACTTTGCTGCATGTCATCCCCTCTGCCTGTCTCCACTACTTCTATCAAAATGAAGTAGAAATGCCAAATATATATCTTGAAACAATAAATATGCCATTTATCTTACAATTTAGGTGAACCGACCGTAAACACTCCCCGGTCCTGAGAAGAAAAAAATAAAGTGGTTATGAAGTTTTTGCTGCCTCACTCAGTTGAATTGCCACCTCACAGTGGGTAGTAGTTACAGTTTATTTTGAAACAATGTAAGCAAACGAGCAAACAAAAAACAAAACAAAACATAGAGAACCGAACCAAAATAAAGATTTGTACAATGAGCAGTTTTACATGCTGGAATCTGTTCTGTCTGTTTGTATAAAGTGTTCAAAATACAATACCGCAAGAGTGTTTCTCACTGGAAAACTCTCAACATTTGGACCATGACAAACTTTACAGTGGTCACGCGGGAACGGTCGATCAAAGCGCTTTTAGCCAAGCAGCTGGTTTCCCATATCTCTGGTAGTATGTAGAATGCATCACCGTATACCTGAAAAAAGCATCAAAGGGGAACGTCAACAGTCTTTATCGCAGTTTTCTAATAAGTACATCTCCGCCAATGTTGTCAGCATGCTGCTTTTTTGTCAGAAGCTGAATAGTCAGTTATGATCTTTTATCACTGTGGGTGCCGTGCTGTGTGGGTGACACACTTTCATCATGGTGTAGTTTAACTGTATACCCTGTTGAACAAAACAAACCTCAGCCTCAGGGGTTCCTCGTGTCTAAACATAGACCTCAGAGGATCATTTTGATCAGCTGCAAAGTTCCCAGGGTACTGCTTTGGTTCGAGTCATATTGTAAATGTAGTGTCTCTGAGCCCGGTCATGCATTAAAGCAAGAATTCATGTGATGTGACATTTTAATATGAATAAAAGTTATTCTCACTTTTTTTTTTATTTTTATGGTTGCTGTTGTAATCACTGATAAGTGGGTCACGGCTTCCTGTGAAAAATCCCTGGGTGCACAGGCTGTACTGAATTTCATGTTTCTGGTTGCAGCACCACTGGTTTGTTTAATAAATAGATCCGGGCACATAGCATCAGTGGCAAAGATGGCTAAACACACAAAGAAAACACTCAGTACCAACAGTACCAACAGCAGGAGCAACTAACGGAGAAATCGAGGGAAAATTATTACTGTACAAGTGGAAGATAAGTGAGGTAAAAAAGACACCACCGGATTTCTTGCCAAATATTGAGTGAAAATCAGTGCTGCCTTTTGGGGATAAAAAGGGCTCAAGGATGAGACAGGATTATAAAGTTTTTTTTTTTCTTTTTGACTGTTACTTTAGGCTCATACTGCTTGTAAAGTGCAATCTAATGTTGCTGCTTTGCCATTATGTCTAGAGACTGGCAATCCAGGTCACAGTTCTTATATATCCCAAAGTTAGTAGAAGGTATCTGGACCTACTTGTCCAGTTTCTTTTGTGAAAGTGAAAAGAAAACTGCAGGGTTAGATTTTGGTGGTTTGTTGCATGTGATCTTTGTCTGTTTATTTGGGAGATTGCACTGAACTACATCTTAGTTCATATCAATAGCAATGATGGAAGAGGTTTTCACATCCTTTACTTAAGTAAAAGTACAAATAGCACTACAATAGCACTCCACACACACACGGTGTGCTGTTGTGTAGTTTAATCTATAGCAGTGCATCCTATTCTATTGTATAAGATCATCATCGCTGTCCTGTGAGAACCATATATCTCTCTATCATGAGCTCAGGAGACAAAGTCCTGTTTTCAGCTTTATTACAAAGCATTTTCCGACTAATTCAAGGTGATTTTCAAAGAGTTTATTTAGCTTAAGAAGGAGGAGCATTTTCTCAACACATAAAGCTTCAGTGTCTGATTGTTTTTGGTGTCATTGGGCAAAAAATGCCATTATAACCTTTGAGCATATTGTAATTCAAGCGGTCTGAGAGGTAACACGACTTCTGCGTCGTGTTAAAGGGGGGTTAAAGATGTGACTGGCAGCTTTAATGAGTGATCGTTGTTAAGATTAGGCCAGATGCTAGCTCTACTGCTCTACTCCGTGGCTTGTCACGGCAGCTCCCATAACCGTGATATTTTGGCTGTGCTTTTAAAAACATGAACATTTTCAGCGATGAAACAGTGTCATATCATCCCTCTTTATATTTTGTCTTTTGATTTGAACAACGCTTCAGTTCATCACAGACATTCAAAATCAGCGCATTTGGAGACATGCGAAAAGTGTGGTGATGTCGAGGAGTAAAAAGATCAATATTTGCATTTGAGAGGCAGTGGAGTAGAAGGATGAAGTCGAATAAAATGGAAATACTCAAGCCAAGTACAAGTACCTCAAATTCGTACAAAACTAAATTCCACCACCGATTAACAGCAACAAACAAGAGAGCTATATTTTTAAACAAATTACTATCCTATAGAACACACTGGACAAATTTGTATAACGTAGACATACATGTCTCTACACATAAATCTTCTTTTGTTATTTATGGTGTCTTTACTCATGTCCGTAGTAGAGCACATGCGTGTGGTTGTGACAGCTGCTGTCAGTCCAGTTGTGTCAAAGTAACTGTGACAGTGATTGCTGGGCAGAGCATCACAAAACACCACAGAGGTGACCATTTAGCACCAAGATGTTGCCAAAATAAGAAAAAAAAATGACAGATTATCACAAGGCACTGGAGGCCTGCGACACCCTTCAAGCCTTGTGACGGCTAAGCCCTTCTGGATCAAGGCCTCTTGTATTCGGTCCCTCAGTCTCTTTTGGCATGCTGGCTTTTGTCTCTGAGCTATCTGGGAAGCAGAAGAGGATTTAGCATAAGGCATCTTGGTGGACAAGCACAAAAAACAGGCATAAGTAAAGAAACGCCTCTCAGCATTATGAGCCTTTGTCAGAGATCAAGAGTGCCGGCTCATACAAGATTTTTGCATCGTATGTTCAGCTCCACTTTGTAACCTTTACAGCGTGGCGTCCCCCTCTTTTTTCACTGTTGTCATTTTCAACTGAAGTGCTATTTAGTAAAGCAGAATTGCAAAAAAAAAAAAAAAAAAAAAAAAAAAAAAAAAAAACAGCGAGAGGAACGGGGAGAAAAAAAAAGGCTTTTCAAAGTTGTGATGTTTGACCTAGAAAAAGTGCCTACGAATCCTCTTTGAATTAGTGTTTGGAATTAGAAGTGGCAGCAGCACAAGCTTTCACTTCAAAAACAAATGGATAACAGTCAGGTTCCGATTTTCAGGGTCAGACTTCAGCTTTATTTGTTCGAGCAGCTACATCATCATCTTTGGTGCTTGGTACATTCTAATTAATGGCAGTGGTGGATGTTTGATCAGTTCAGTGATGTTTATCTGCTTTGATGCGCAGAAACTGCCGCCATCATGGGCCCTCAAGAGCTCGCGTGCACATTAACATGCTGTTTACGGCTTTATTCATCCAACACTGAATCTATGCTGGAAGTGATCCCCACGCATGTACATAACACTGTATTGTTTGTTATTAGTGCAATTTGACACACAAGTAACCAAACTGCAGGGATATTGAAGCGTCTACATTATGCTTTGTTACAAAGTGCTCTCTCTGTCACACACACTCACAGTCACACAATGTTGTGACTGATAAAATGATCAAATGGCAGCAGAGCGCTGATTACAAGGAGTGATTCACCGTCAACAGATGTTGTGTGATCATAAACAAGAGGATTTTTGTCAGAGCCATGAATCAAACTGCCTGCCCTAATGCTGCTGTGTGCGGCACAGCGCCTCATCAAGGTGCTATTATTATTCCAGGCAAACTTGCATTTCAACTCTGAGAAGAGAACAAGTGGCTAAACTAAAGCTCAGGTTGAGTCACTGCGCTGCTTTGATCACAAGTAGAACATTCAAAGTTTGCTCGAGATCAAAAACTTCAAGTCCAGAATTCTTCTTCTGTCTCTTCTGTAAACTCCTTCTGTCACAGACTTGATACTGCTATGATCACGATGCCTTTACCAATGTCATTACGACTAAAACTAATAACATATTATAGCATTAGGGGGTTCTTAAAGGTCTATTAAACTGGAACAAAACCAGTTAAAATCAAATTTAATCAAGGCTTCATGCGGCGTTTGTGACTGCGCTCAACATTGCTTTACTTAATCTTTGCTTGATATTTGAGGAAATTCTCTAGGCACATTGCAGCTCACTCCATTACACACTTCTGTGATTTGCTATGCACGCTTACTGAGAATTATTCATGTACTTCAGAGTGCTGTTTATTCTGTTTGTCCACAGCTGTGTGATATGCAAAGAAGTAATGCTGGCTCCAACACTCTCTACATGATACATGAATGGATAACACCTCTTTCTACAGCGGGGGTACTCCCAGTGAATGGCACTTTTCTTTGCCTTCTACAGCATGAAATGACTTACGGATACGAAATAAACAATGTTTTATTTCCTGACAATGGTGTGAGCTACAGTCAAGTTGTCCAGGACTCAAAAACTGATACCTATTCCCTGTACAATTTCCAGTATCTAACAAAATCACCATGGACTACGCCAATTTTGTTCACTGCATCTATAAATACACACGCACTGTTTTTATAGGTTGTAAAAAAGAGAACAACACTCAGATAGCGGAAACACTGATCTAACGTTTTTTAAGGGACCTGAGTGAATTGTCTCTCGAAGCATTGTGGGACAGTAGCTGGGTCTTCACAGATGTGTTATTTTTCTTTGTAAATTTTACATGCTTAATTGCATTAAGTCAAAGGAAAGACACAAGTAGTGTCATGCAGTTGAGATGCTCTTCGTGGTGGCACGCACTTTGTTGAACAAGTGTTGGCGCCAGCTGACCAATTTTCTACTTCAGTGAAAGATTTGTGCTTTTCCCCAGGCTTTTTAAGTGTAATATATTAATATACAGAGATGAGAGGAAAAAGGACTGAAATGGAGTTTCTCATGAGTCTGGGCTCTCATGCAAACACACAAAGGCCTATAGGCTAACTCATGTTGCTAGCTAGCTATGCAAAGCAACGTCTCTACAGATGGTCTGGTTGTTGTTTGGGCCAAATAAACACAGACTGCAGCTAAGCTGTCGTATTTGTGCAAATAAAGTGGATTTAAAAATGCTTCACCTGGTACGTCAGCACACCTTTACGTTGACTTAGCCAATAGCATTAGTTAAGTGATTTACTTCTTAAAAGTTCAGTGTTTAAGATGGAGTGGTGAGTAGTACTGAGATGCATGAATACCCCTTGGCTCACCCTCCCGTAGTGTGGTCACTAAAAATATGAAAGGCCCTCATTAGAGTCAGAGTTTGTTTTTGTCCATTTTGGGCTTTTTTGGTTGAGTGGATATTAACATAGACAGTTCAGAAATGAGACAGCACAGTCAGGGGTCATTTCCTGTGTCTGCGTCACGTGGGTTTTGCCACTGACTTTTTAAGACACTCGTGGCAGGTCTCGAATCCATTTACTCCAATGAGAGGAGTGAATGTGAATGCAGATTATGACAATAATAATCAAGTAAACAATGAGCCCGTTGTTCACAAGCCATGTCTTCTGCACATTCTGACATACAAATCTTCAGACACAGATCATGAGAAAATTGATTTTGGTCAAGGCCTGTTTCTGTCTCAGCAACATACTATCATGAGCTCTGGGAACACATCTTTCAAGACGATAAAAACAAGATGCTTTTGTTTTGTAATTCTCTTCTAGCCAGCTAACTCCAGTTACCAGCAATGTAAATTAAGCTATTGTATTATTATTTTATTTAGCCTGTATTTATGTACTTTCATCAACCCCCATGATTTTGTCAACCCTTCTTACTGCGCTCACTTAGGAGACAGGAAGTGTATACCACCTCAGACCACTGGTATGATTACCGTTATCTTCCACTGCTGCAGGTAGATACCACTAAATCTTACACACTGAACCTTTTCAAACCAGGAACACATATTTATCTCTCAGAGTTACTGACAGAAGTTGTAGTTTAGCGACCTTGACCTTCGGCCGCCCCAAATCTTTTTTGTTCGTCCCTGAGTCCAAGTGCACATTTGTGCTAAATTTTGTGACGCATCTAAAAAAGGTGTCTGAAGTTGGCGCTTGTAATAACTCTTATTGTAATACATTACAAAAATGGACTTGTCTGGGGAGTCATTATCTTAACTGAACGCGGTTTTAGACTCGGAGTCCGTTAGCTGATCCATTAGATGCTTCATATTGTATCCAGGAGGATGAGAGAGCTGTGTGTTCTGCTGTGCATGTAGAGTAAGTCCAACTGTAGCTGGGGACTGCCTCATTAAGGTGTTAATTGGGTTGGTTACCTGCACTGTCCCTCACTGCCCTGGGCCGTATGTGTGTGTGTGTGTGTGTGTGTGTGTGTGTGTGTGTGTGTTATGCTCATGCATGTGGATAGGTGCTTGAAAAAAGA
>JAPQRN010000017.1:12455258-12472296 GCA_037367275.1 Coranthus polyacanthus | reverse complement strand
TGTTCAAAGTGTTTTTATCCAAATCAATATATATATATATATATATATATATATATATACATATACACTTTTCAGCTGTAGAGTGTCTTCTGTTGTCATGTGAGGACATTACTCACTGTAGAGGCCAAGTTAAAGACCACATGGCAAAATGGTGGCGTGATGGTTAGCCGTAAAACATGATAGGATGAAAATGACAGAAGAAAGAAAGGACCTGTGGGGGATGATATCATCATAATGATATTCATCCTAATGCACCATCTGGAGTAATGGCTTTTGGATAGTGCTATGACCAAGCCCCGAGGTACAGTGATTTAATGATTTATTGACAGTGGCGTGCCTTATGGCTATAGGACTAAATAGAAGCTTATAATCACGCCATTCTGAAATCATTATTTGGCATGTAATGTGGGTTGTTTGGCCCGGAAAAAGAGAAAACTACTTGAGCTGCAGACAGAAGTCCAAACTTTAAAGAAGTGGGCTTATGAAGATAAAGTAGAGAGGGTTTGACCGAAACAAAAAAACCAAACACACACACTCTTTTCAACCTCAGCAGCCACCACGCAGGTACCTTTGAACGAGGCATCTGTGCTAAGGAATGCTTCAGTTGAGTCGCTCAATGTCCACAGGGGCTGTCGCTGCTCCCAGGTGAGTTGAGTTCTGCAAGTGACTGAGGATATGCAGGACATTGCTTACCAAAAAAAAGCCCAGGTGTATTTTATCAACCTATCCCACGTGGCAGTTTTGTCCAATTGTTTAGGCACTGTCTTTGAAACTATGATCTGTTAACTCTACATACTTAGCCCTAAACCCTACACCAAACCATCAATCATACGTTATACACTACATTAGGGCTGGGCAGTGGATATCCATAATTATCACAATAAAAACAAAACAAAATTATTTCTTTTTTAAAGTTTAAAGGCTGATTTGTGGTCCTGGGTGAAAATTGAAGAAGCCAGATGGTTATTTTATGCTTTTAATTCGTGAAAAGACATAAAACAAAAATGACGTAAAAAGATGCAAAACCACGGCTGTAGTCTCTGATTTAGTTCATATGTTCTTCATCTTATTTGTCCATTGAAGAAAATGAGTGCAATATGGGTTCTTATTCAACAAGGTTTCAAATTACAAGCTTCAAACTTTCATGGTCTGAACATCACAAGCAGCTGATCTCCAAGGTAAATTATAATATATCACAATAATTATCAGTATGGTTTTATGGTTTTAGCCCCAGGTTACATCTCTTGAACTGTTGCAAAAATCATAAAACTCTTGTAAAACATTTTTTTTTGCCATTTTTGCGTCAATACCACCGCAGCTTGAAATTGAAGCTAACGTGGAAGCATCTCATGCATAATACCTCTGACGGCCACTGAACTTCTTATTTTTCATCTTATTAGTTAAATATTTACTTTGGGTCTAAAATTGGAAATTATTCCTCTGTTAATAAGATTCTAGGGCTAATTGAAGGCTTCGAAGTTTACTTGGATAGTTTGGACTTTTACAGGTGTGACTGACAGCTCGCTCGCCTGTTGAGTCAGACTTTCAAAGCTTCTGTTTATTGAATAAAACATTTTTTCCCAACAGACATCTCTACTGTAGCTGTGGTTAAGAAGTTACACTAACAAAACCGTCAAATGAGTTTGATATGCAAATGTTTCATGATGTCTACCATTTACTGTGTCATTAAGTTTAGCATTAGCTCATCCATCACCCCTCACTCTTCTTCAGCTGCTTCGTCTTGTCCAAATATGGTCACTTTCTGGCCCCAAAAAAGTCAAGATGGCAACAACCAAAATGCAAACTCTGAGCTTCAAAATGGTGCTCCGTGCAAACCATCTTTTAAATAAGCACACAAAGCACCAACTACTCACTGACAATACAAATAAAAAACACTTGTGACTTTTGCTTCTTTTTGTGCAGTTTGCAATAAAGTTTTGTCAAACATGTAATAAACACATATACAGGAATCTGAATGTGTACTGTATATATCCTGAAAATAAAAGGGGAAAAACCTAATTCTTTCCTCAGAATGTTCTAATGCTCATCAAACAACAAAAGCACAGTGTTGACAAAAAAAAAAACATTTGTCTCCGTTACTGAATGTAAAAAGTGGACGAAGCCTCCGTGACGTCAGCTGCCGTTTTGAAGCTTCAAGATGGCTGCCTTATTTGAATAAGATGGTGCCGCTGTGGAAGAGCGACGGCTGAAACTCGCCAAGCTAACGCTAACTTACTGAAAACACCGGCCACACCAGCTGACAGTGTGATGTTAAATGCCACCAAGTAATTTCACCTATATGTCAACGCATTCAGACGTGTTTGATAGCAGTAATGTGAACTTCGTGTTATGTATAAACACACTGATTAGCACTAGGTGACAGACCATATAATCCAATACGAATTAATGCTAACATTAGCTAACGGAGCTAAGTTATGCTAACAGGCCGGGTATTGTAATGAAGTTATCTTCAGATGGTTTTGTTAGTGTAACTAAATTAAACACAACTACTGTCAAGTGTCCATACATTTTTTTTTTTCAATAAACAGAGGCTCTATATGTCCGACTCAGCTAGCTGTCATCAAAGCCCACGGAGCAGACACAGAAAGCACTCACCTGTCACTCAAAGTGGCCCTTAATTATGCATAACTTTAAGCCTTAATATAATTTAAATAGGTGAGTTATGTAAAATTTCACCCCCCCCATACAGTTGTCATAAACGGAGAAATTAGCTGTAGAGACCAAACCCGTTTTCCGTTCTAAGCTGAAAACATGTTTATTTATGCCGTAGGTATCAACAAAAGAAACATGTCTGTATCCATAACTGAAAACTAAAATGAAAAAAAATTAAAAAAATTAAAAATCACATCTGTGAAAAAGGTAAACGTTGCATGTTTTCAATTCATCCCCAATGAAATGTTCCAGTGTGATTGTAATGGTTTCAGAGACAGCCTGCGCACACGTCTCCCGCCTGCCATAAGACACTCAGCCACAAAGACACACGCCACAGCCATGCAAACAGGATTTTTACACTCCCAGGCAAAATGAGATTATTTTTTGCCATTGAGATTATTCCAGGCAAGAGCTCATGTTGTGTCTCAGCCCTCCTCGAGCGCATATTCCACTTCTGTACATCCAAGAAAAAAAAATATGTTAGTATAATAAGAAAGAGAGTCAATTGCCTGGTTTCACCTACAGGGCTGAGAAGGCTCGGCCAGGACTCGCTCATTATTCCTATTCTCCCCCGAATGTGATTTTGTGTGAGGAGAAAGCAATCGTCTGCTGGGCTGTAAATTTAAAATAAACAAAAAAAGAAAAAAAAAAACCCGCTTCCAATCCATTTCTAAGTCGGAGATTGTAAGCCCTGGCAAAGGCCACTTTAGCCTGTGGTTGATGAGTGGTTATTGTGGGGAAGGGGATGATACAGCAATTGAGTGGCTGCAGACAACATCCCATCACCCCAGCTCCATCATAAACACAACACTTCATCTTCTTAATATCTCTCCTGGTGAATATAAACATATTAACTGCCAACTGTGGTTAGGTTAAACTTTGTTCAACATTTTTATTGTCTTTCAAAAGCAGATCACAGACAAGCAGTCTTGAAAGACTCACTTAGTCCGGCACTTTGAGCTAATTTCAAGTGTCACCTGTCTGCTATTGCCATGTTTAAAAAAAAAAACCCTACCTCCTGTTGCTTTTTCTCCAATATATGCCATTTTTAAGCCTTTGATCCACAGTTTCTGTGGGCCACACTAATTAAAAGATCAGCATCTAACAGGTATGTCTAGTATAGACACACAACCTCGCAGACACTGTAGTAGTTAATTTCCCATACTACTCCTGTGTGGCTTCAAATTGCAGCAATTGGATTTTAATCTGTGTACCACTGATTAGTCATTTGGCTCCCCAGCCGCTGTGTAATTTGTTCCACAACAGAGAGCGGAACAGGCACGTGTGCACACAGACACACACATACAGTACACAGAATTAATGCAGACGCACACACATATGCAATCATGCAAAGACACACACACACACAAGGGTGAGTAGAAAGTTGGATGCATGAGGCCGACTGAGAAAGACTAAACAGACAGAAACGGAAAGACATGCTGGGAGAAATAGTGAAGCAAAGAAGAGAAAGAGCAAACAATAGTTTGCTGCAAGGGATAAAAGAGTATCTCAGCACCCTCTGATGGTTGCTGAGTACACGACATGCGCTTTAAAGCTGGATTGATCGTCTCCGCTGAATGAGTGTACAGATGTCCAAAGGGGATGGACAAGGTCGTTAATCCGTTTTGAACTGTCTCTGTAAAGCGCGCTCAACTTCTGCAGCCATAGGTCATGAGCCCGGCAGGGAGCCACGGAGGACAAGAAGTCATTTCATCTGACATGCAAGGTTATGAGTGTCAAGTGTACAGCGTGCACGTGTGATTGAGGGTTCAAGAACACATCTTATGGCCCTTTTGTTCTCACTGAGCTGGCTGTCAGTTTGATAGTTGAGGTGTTGAATAGCTGAAAGCTTAAACTGAACTTAGAGTTACTTGTGCGAGGTGCAACAGTTAGGCAAGTCAAAAAGAGGCCATGCGCACACGACTTTCAACAGGAACGCAACGATGTAAAAGAAGGGCAATAAAACTTTAACTGCTGTTATTGACATCTTCAACAATCGTGCTGATGATAATTATCGCAATATACGTTTTTGTTTTGTCTTTAGGATTTGTTTTGTTTACAGTCCGAGCTGAAATGTGAAATGTTCTGCTGTTTGTTAAGTGTGAGCATAGAGAAGAGTTTAAAACTACAAATGACCGTCCTGTACCTCGCTTTCATCTTGTTGAATAACAACTCATAGTGCACTCATTTTCTTTATTTTGATTAATGTAAAAATGTATTCAAAATCAACGAAATGAACAAAATAAGCACCAAATCACACAATCTGAAAGTACTGGTGTGTTTTTGTCTTGTTGCATCTCATGTCTATTACATCACTTTGGCCTCGTTACGTCCTTTACGTTGTTTCTTGTCGTTGCGTCTTTTATATATCATTTAAAACCACAAATAATCATGTGGTTTTCTTCAACTTTCACTTGCGACCAAAAATCAGCCTTTAAATATTCAACAAATAACGATTGATAACGAGTGATAATTATCGATTTTGATTATCACCAATATTTATCAAAGTACCTGCTTGTTTTTATAATCAATATTAAGACTTTTTAAAGTACTTGTTCTGGGGAAGTATTAAGATGAGTAACACCCAGGGCGGCTGTGGCTCAAACTGCAGGGTTGTTGGTTTGATCCCTGTTAATATGTCAAAGTGCACATGAGCAAGACACCTCAAGTTTCTAGCTCATTGCACTGGCAGCTCTGCTACCATGGATGAATCAAGGTGCTTTAGGGCTCTGTAAATGTTGTACGTTGTTGTGAAACTTCTTACTACCTTGCAGTATATGTTTCCAAAAGCATGGTTTAGAACGAGGATTAATATCCATGTATCTGCAAAATAACATCCGTCTTATGATTGGAGTGAAATAAAAGATAAGATAATGGATGAGTGATATTTTAATGAGGACGTTTAAAATGATTTTTATCATCCTTCATGGTGTACTGTGTGCCTTGGACCACCAGATGGCAACAGTAACCCATTCACCTTCACTCTCGTCTCCACAAGAGCAGAGTTACCTGTTGTCGAGTTGTTGCTGTTGTTGAGTGCTTCCTGACTCACGCTGCTGTGGTCTCAAGATTGAAAACCCAACATTTTTTATCAATCAAGTGTTACAGGAGCTTCAAATCCCTATGAAGGCATACTGACCTCTTTAAAAACTTGTCAAAACACATAATCATTCTAGTTCTTTAATGGTAAAATGTAAAAACACCAGGGTAACACAGCAGCACTTTCCCAAACACAGAATAATTGTATGTACAAAAACGTCAACCTGAATCATCAGTGTTTCTGGGACAAAAAAGATAAAGGAGCATTAGTTGCCTCGGAACAGAACATTGTACCAGATCACTGAAAGTGTTGAGCACCACTCAGCTGCACTACACCATCATCAACTGTCTTTATCGCGCAAACGGAATAATTATCTGTCTAATACTGATTGTATGGCAGTCGTCAAAATTGTTCTTTTAAAAAAAACAAAACAAAACAATTTCTCACCAAGAATAAAACCAAACAAACACTAACCTCTCTGGCTTTCACTCCAGCACGGCATTTATACAGTTAAGCGTGAAACTTCACAATCTCAATGTAAACAGCGCTCCTCGTTAGGCTAATCAGTGAGATTTTATGTCAAACACGGGAATGCAGCACCGACATGCATCATCGTGTCAACTTTCATCAAAATTGGAACAGCGGTATCCAAGGTACCACATTAGACTTTACAATTTTGACCTTTAATTGTAGCGGCATTGCTAGGTATGTGTGGAGCTGGTGATGTGTTGAATCTATTCGACTGTGGTACAGAAACGAGCCTTTCAATGAAAATTTGACCTTTAATTAAGGTGCAATGACATTTTTAAATGTTGGGACGTCACCACCATTTTTTGGGACAGATAGCCCTCAGGGGAATGGGAACCTGATGTCACACAGCTCTGCTCACCTCTGACCCTCTGATTGATGCAAACGTGAGCCCGACTCCCAGACCTTGACCAGTAGCTGCATACTACTGAACACTCGCTAACGGGAATGAACCGTTATATAGCCTGTTGCATATTAAAGTAATTCTGTAATCTCACCCCCTTAGCTGAATGAGTACATCATCGGTGAAAGTGGCCGATGCTCCATCTACTCCTGCTGAGATGATGACTGCGTACTTCCTCCTAGAGTCCAAACTAAACAGGGAGGAGATAAATAGTTTTCATGCACCCCAGAACGGGAAGAAACTTCCAGAAGAAGTAAAACCCTCTCTGATACTGACCTCTCCTGTAATTTATCCCTTTCAATTTTCTTTTAAAAAGCCCCCCCCCCCCCTCCCTTAACGTGTGTTGATTTGGCTGGGTGCCTTGTTAATGTTTCTTTTATTATTACATTATGTAAATCACGTTGTACCTCATCACCTTTGTGCTCTAAAAGCCTTGCCTAACCAATTACTTGTGCAGCTGGGAGGACACAAAAAGAGCAGATTCTGTAGCCGGAGGATTATATTGTTAAGCTTGTGTTCACGCTGCCTCGGCTGAGATGTTACCGCTCAGTTTTGTCATTACTACGAGCCACGGCTAAGAGTTTTGCGGATGATGAAAATGTAGAGTTGTTTCCTCAATCTTGACGACAAAAAGTTGAATCTCTATCAGTTTTGTCATTCTTTTCAAAATCCTTTTTCCAGCTGATTTTGAAGGACTTTTGAGGGAAGCAGAAACAACCGACAATTCACGTCCTTAAAGTAGATACGGTGAACGTGGACACAGACAGCAGCCTATTTATGCAACACAAGCACTCATTTGGAGTCGTGTTTCTGTCCACTTGACCATTTTAAGTGCAAAATCTATACTCCTCTGGTTTGGGATTTACTAACTCTTCAGGGAAATATCTGGCTCTTGGGCTTTAAATGCTTCACAGTTTTCACTTGCTGCTAAGTTTTTCTGCCTGCTGTTTACCGCTGGGAAAGTGGTCACTGTATGTATATACCACAGCTACAGAGGGTGTGCACATGACGTCACAGTCAGCTGAAGTCACCCACACAACTGAAATTACTTTCACATGTTCATTTCAATATGACACTTGGTACAAGCGTTGTTTTGTAAGGCTGAAGTAGCAGCAGCTGCACGAGAGACCAGAGTTCAGTTCAGTTGTACAGGATCTTCGGTTGCATGTTACTTACCACTGCTGCCTCCTTGGTCTGTCCATCATGCACCTTGACATTAGCTGAAGCTATGTCAAATATACATAAGCAATTTTGTACCAACAATCTAACGGTTAACAGTCAAATACATACAGTAATATTCTGAGTCTGACAGCTTTTAGCTAACATTCTGCTCCTGTTTGTTACTTTAAGTATTGATACAGGCGAAGTGCAGCTTGTTACCTTTATAATGATATATAGTTTAACCATGAAGCCTACTTGACAATTATCTTTGAAAGAGTTGGGAAAACTGCTCTATCGATATTTTGAGAGATCTAATGGAGTCCTTGAATAGAATAGTAAAATTCGCAGGGGAAAAGTATTACAGTGACCTCATTAATAAACATAAATCAAACCCCAGGGTCCCATTCAGTGTTGTGAGTTCCACCCCATACTGTTATTGAACCATCAATTGACAACACATATTGTATACACTGGCATCGTATTATATGGGCTGTCAGCTGCCCTGCTGATTAGGCCAAATAGCCTGACAATTAGTATGTTTAGTGGCCATTACTGTCATCAAACACAACAGCAGGGATTTAAAAAGGAGCTGAAATTACTTGGCGGTGGTTAACGTAACGTTTTCTCATTATCAGTGTGGCTAGTTTTTTTTCCAGTGAATTAGTTGTAGTGTTGGGGAGTTTGCCGCACATCCTCTCCTCTCTCTCTCTCTCTCTCTCTCTCTCTCTCTCTCTCTCTCTCAATACAAACGTGAATGAAACAAAAAAAGTTAGTTGTGTTAGTGTTAGCAATCGCTTGGGCAAGTTTCACCAAAGACTCCTGAGAACAAGACGGTTCGCTGGAGAGTGATTTCCTGTTTGACTCTCGGGCTCTGCTGGGGTTTTGTGATCTCAGGGACAGTCATGCTTACGCAGATGTTCAGGGCATCACTCGAGCAGAGTCACCGCCAAGTACTAATGTGTGTCATTACGTATAAATGGTTGACGCAAGTGTCCTGCCTGAATTTATTTCATACGTTCTATGATAGCACCACAATAGTAGTATAGTTCTTTATTCCTTTAAATCTTTTATTTAGCCGTGGTTTATGGCCTAGTTACTGATGCCTTCCACTGGAAAGCCTGAATTAATTTTAACAAGACATTCTGTATTCACTGTTTAGACACAAAAGCTTTTTTTAGTTTTCTATGTCATTTACTCTGACCCTGTGATATTTCATTTTGTTGTCAATCTGACCTTCCTAGGCTGGTTTTTTTTTTGTATCCAGTGCACTGACTGGCATGTAGTTACATAATCAGACCTAGGAAATCCCATATACAATGATCTTTCTGCTGCTGGCCTCTTGACATTTAAGTAGAATTGTGTTTTTCTACATACTTTCCAAATCTATGCTACATTTGCTTTTATTTGGGATATTTCAACTGACCTTTAGGCACATAATCACTAACTGTTATACAATCATGTTAAATCAGGATACAATCAGCCCCCACCACACAATAAGTCAGGAGCTCAAAAGCTCTGTTCAGACACTCGACAGTCCCTAAGCCAATCCCGAGCTTTGTTTCCTCTCATAATGTCACAAGAAGATGTTAATTAGGCAGGCGGTAGAGGTGGCTATCTAAAAATAGCTATGGCACGGTAACACTATTGCCAAATGTGCTGGACCTACATCTGGGCTCCTTCAGGAATACAGGCTTTCGGGATTAAGAAGATCAAAATAGCACTTGTGGCTGAAATGTGAACTGCCTTTAACGGTGCAATCAAACACACGCACATGCACTTCTATCAGCAATAAGAGCATTTTTCAGCCCTTCAGTGGCAGGGCTCATTTCTCCTGCACAAGAGTCATTTATGTCTACCGCAAACTCCTGCTCATCATAATCACTTGTTATCTTGTTCACTCTGGTTTCTGTTCATCCCTCATCTCGTTTTATTTCTTTTCAGCTCCTCGCTATGTGTCCACTCTGTTCTTTTTGCCTCTTTGCAGCCTCCATCTAAACCTAGGTAACAAGCCAACTGATGCTGATTACAAAGGAATTAATTTGTGTTTCCGTCAGGTAGATCAAAAACTGCAGGAGAGCCATTCAAATGCAGGTATCCCCTGTGTTTCTCTTCACTGGACTACTAGTATTTTATGAGTATTGATTAGTGATTACAGTATATTCATTATCCCTCGGTGATCCTGAGACTTTTCTCCTGGTTCTAACATTACAGCATGGTTATTACGACTCCCTAATCAAGCCCAATCAGTGCTTGAACATATCTTCTGAAGCTGGATCCTGATCCTTAACCCCCACCACCAGCCGCCACCCTTCTTCTTCTTGTTTAAGATAGATGCGTCCCTACCTTCCCCTCCCCACCTTTGGCCCCTCATCGTTTGCCACTCCTCCTGGCCTAAGTTGCCAGGGAACGGCGACTCCTTGAAGCAATGTGGGCGGATGGTTGGACAAGTGGAGGGGTGGATCGGGATAGAAGAGCAAGGTAGAGGAGATGAAGAGCTGCTAGCGCTGTATTCTCTATAAAGCTATTCTTTTTAATCTTCATGCGGCCCCTTTTGGCAGTCTGGCACTGTGTGAGCCCAATTAGACTTGGACTTTCTCCCGCTCTGCATGAGCCACTGTCTTTGTACTTTGTTATTATGCGCTGGGTGCAGAGTGTACATTTGTTCTTTGTATGTATTTGTGCATTTAAGGAGCTCAGAATCCAGTTTACGAATGGCTTCATGTTAAATTCATGGGGGAACACTTACATTATTACGGGTCAAATGTAATTCTGTCGCCTGTTGCTCCAGCTATGCATTAAGTTCTCTCTTTCAGTCAGGATGTAACGTTCACACTGAACAATATTTCAAAACTAATTATTTTAACCACCAGAGGAAAATAAAAACAAAGTGCTAACACAATTGAAATGAGAAATTGTAACATTAGAACAAACACATAATGACACCAAGATGACACAGACCAAAATATCTCCCAATGCTACTGGATAGACTTACAACCAATCAGAGTAGCAGTAATCGACAAAAGTCACGGTGGCAGCCTGGCATTACAGCAAACCACATTTGACCCGCCCCAAATCAGATAAATAGTTGTGATCGGCTCTACCCAATCTAGGCTCAGTAGAAATCCATTTGAATGTGAGCAGTGCCAGACTGAGGCCTGGTTTCCAGGCTACGTTGGAACTATTTCAGCTGGTGAAAACCTTCAAATGTTAGTAGTGCGTAAGCTGTCAACTTACACATCAGCTGGTGAAACCCAGTGCTGCAACTTAACTGTGTAGTTCTGTCCAAGTGAAGAAGTGGAGCCATGGACCACAAACAGTTACAAGCTTAGTCCTCACTGACAATACTGTTAAAACTATGGTCATACAATTTGTTGGATAGTGTGGACTGCTGGACGTTTTTTTTTTTTTACATTTTATAGCTGCTTGTGTTTTGTGACACCTCTGACAACACTCACTATATGTGTGAGGTGTGAATAGGAGTGTTTCTCCTATTGTACCACTCAGTTTGTAAATGGCTTACACCTGAACCAGATGGTGTGTCTTGTGTCAGTCCATTTATTAATAGCTCTGTGCCTCATGATCAAAATGAAAAGTGACATAAAATCGCCACCTCTAAAGCTCACTAATGAACAAAATGGATCTCGTTGTGTAATGTGTACACAAACAGAAAATGCAGAAATGACAAGACGGCTGCTATTGCTTCCTAGCCTTTAGGAATTACAGTCGGTTGCCTGGATTCGGTTGGTGTAGGGATTAAACAAACAAGATATAATGTATTAATTGGTGAGCTTTTGAACTTGGGACAGAGTCGGGCTATGCGTTGCTGAGTGCTTCCACTCTTTATGCTAAGCCAAGCTAATTGCTTAATATTTAGCATACAGAGCCGAGAGTGTAAACAACCTACTCCTCTATCTCCAAGCAAAAAAAAGGAAAGGATAGTAAAAAAATAGCCCATTCCTGTGCAGAGTCCCTGATAATGTCAGCTGAAATACTGTATATATATATATCTATATATATATCTATATATATATAGATATATATAGATATATATATTGTAGGAAGGAGTAAGCTGTAGTTGCTCGCTTTTACTGTTTGCACATGCCCAAAAATGTATAGATATAAATAGCTGCGCAGAGTGGACACATGAGCAAACAAGGGAAGATGACCAAAGTGTCCTGAGTACATACAGCTTGTGAGCTCTCTTCCTTTTTGCAATATCAGTTCTGTAGTTTTAGATCCCTGGGTTCTTGAGAAAGATTATTACAGCAATGTGCCGGTGGCTAACTGCTGAGAGGCGAAGTGTTAATTTACAGCTGGTGCAGTGACAGCGCAATCACAGGTTCATTTCAGGTGGTTATACAATAATGAAACATGATTATGAATATTTTATTCAATTTCTGCACAAAGATCCCCCTACATCCTATATACTACCTATTTTAAGGTGGTATGCTATACTTTTATATATCATAATTATTTTTTCTTATCGCTTTATGCCATATTTTTTCACTTGATTATAATCATGATCATGACCCACTTAACATTCATACAACGTTCATATATAATTCCAGTTCCCTCGATACTTGATTGCCCCAGGCCCCATTTCTAACAATAAGCGTATTTGTGTATGACATCAAAGGGGATCTCGTGGGGCTACTCTTCCTCTCACCTCATCCAATCTGTCGGAGGTCGCTGCAAGGCTTGTTGGTGACCTTCGCCACATTGTTGCACAAGACTTACTTGCATATACTCAAACACCACTGTAGGAAAAGCTAACAATGAAAACCTGGTAAACGTTTTGTTGCTGTCGAGTAGAGAACAAAAGATGGCCTGTCCTTCTTAGGAAATCTATCCAAGAACTGTGATTTATATACAGTTTGCAGAAAAAACATTTTTTTTGCACAGCATCTGGTACTGTATATGGATTTCCCCCACATGCATAAATACATGCAATCACTGCAATCAGCTCTAAACCACACAAAACATATCACTACATCTGCAGATATTGTTGGTGGTAAGCCAGGCCCTCTGGCATTTTCTCTGTTTGTTTCTCATTTTCTGTCTATGGTTGCACTGAGGTCTCTTAAGCGATACTGGCAAACCTGATACACTGTAGTATTGTTTTGTGATGCCCACAAAACATGCCGAATACGGTGTGTACTCTGTGTACTGTAAAAATTGCACAGAAGCATAAAAGTGCACATAAATACACGTTTGCTGACGAATACAGACAAACACACATAACAACACAAAATGCGTACAGTCTAATTAAGTGTCCACGTTGTGCTGTGTGTCACACTGCTCGGTGTTAAAGAAGAACCATCTGCTACCACTAAATCATTAAAAACAAACAGTATCAGTCTTTTAACACTTCCCATGAAATGCTGTTTTTATCGGCTCCTCCTGTGTGTGAGTTTTACCCTGAAACCATGGTGATGGATGAACTTAATATTGGGATGTAATATCATATGTTACATTGCAAATTCCATAACTAGTGCTCATAATTTCTAGCTCCAAAAAGGATGCGGTGTACTTTCTTTGACAGCCCATTCCATTATGGTTATCATCTAGTCTTTCCATCTCGCGTCCCTGTGGTATACTCAGACATTCAGTTATACCCACAATCCCATCCACCAAACAATGACCACTTCAGAAACTGTCATTAACACCCTTCATTTATGACCTTTGTCAAACAATAGTATGTAGAATATGGTCACATTTGTCTGTGTTAAGAGAGTATTGCCTTATGTTTTGATATAGATTCCTGGCAGATGCTTTGACCACATGAAACCGTATCAGTGGTCTGATTGGTTGACCAAAGGGAAAGTGTGGTACAACATAGAGTGGAAAGGCTGCTATGACACATCAAAAGGTTGGTCACTGGAAATAGCCATGGCAACCAGTCTGCCTCGCCGTGATATCACCACAGAGAGTAAAACACCGTATGTGGTCTGTTAGGATGTTTTATGATATGTCTGATTCCCTGGGATACAGAAAAGATGAAGAAAACCGAGGAGTTGTCTGCCACAAAACTCTTTTAATACATGATTTTGAGTGTTTGAATATCTTGAAATTGACAAATGCTGTATATTCAAACTCAAAATTCGTGCAAATGCTCTTTTGGTGGTGGTGGGGGTGGTGGGTTGCAGGACTCACTGTGGGCTCAAGCATTTTGAACAGGGTTTCAAAAATAAGTTCGGTCGTCAGGTGACAAGAACTGAATTAAAAAAGCTATTTAAGGAAAACTGTTCATTCAAAAGAGAAACGGTCTTTCAATAGAAACGCCTTGAGCACGACACAGCAGCAGAGATGCAATGTTTTGTCCATACAAGATTGTGTCCTCTCTGACACTGCTTTTCCCTGAGAGGAAACTAGCACAATAGATCGAGGGAGAGAGCTTCAGCAGTGGCAAAAAAAAACATAGATATATAATCAAATCAAATCAAACTTCATTTACTGACTCTAGGTTCAGGTAAAAACATCAACAACAAGACATTCAGGTCACATAGTAAAAAAAAAAAAAAAAAACATCCTACAAAAGACAACTGTACCAGTGTCTCCGTAACTGGGACCGGTATCGTGTAACACTGAACCTTATGTTTGTCAGGCACGTGATCATTTCATTTTTAGAGTCATTAAGCCGGCAGATAAATTCATACATTAGATTTCTCAGAACCGCTTGAAAATTATTGCAGTAACAAACATATCACTCACGCTTCACCACGTAGGTCTATTCAATAATAATCTCATAGCATCATTATATGCTACTTTAAGTTTCTGTAAAATGAGTTTACTATAGTTTGACCACAAGTGTGCAGTGTAGGGTGGTGCCAGGCTTCACTAATGTAAGTGTAACTATCTGCAAACCCTTTGCTTGACAACATAAGATCTGTTATCTTGACAGAACTGAATCATATGCTTAGCAAATAACGAGTTCCTGTCTGAGATATCTGCATTCATGTCCCCAGTGACAAATACATTAGAGGACGTATTGCCCGGAATAAAAGAATTGATGAAGGCAAGTTTATCTAACTACTCATCCTCATTCTGATAGCATTCGTAAGGTGTATAAACATTAAGGATAAAAAACATTCCTTGTCTCAGAGAGTTACCTGTATTGTAATACGCCAATCAACACCAAGTCTAAAAACATTGATGAATGAGTCCAGCTTCTTATTCCAGAGAATAGCCACGCCACCTGATATCCTCCCTCTGACTATTATTGCTTTGCTAAAAAGATCTCTTGTAAACAAACAATGTCACAGTTCTTCAGAAGGCTGTCAACAACGATGCGGCGAGCTTTATCCCCTGCGCGCTGGCCTAAGCGGAGGCCACGGCAGTTGTATGACAAAACCCGAATGGTCATTTAGCCAAACTAGTGGTTGCCCATTGAACCAGCAGGCTCACACGTATCCCTCGTAGCAGGTGCAGGACTTGCCTCGATAACTGCAGCCCTGCGTGGCTCGTAGTAGCGCCGGACAAATGCCCCCTCTGGCCAGAGCTCCGGGGCCGTACATCTCATCAACCTCGTTGCATTCAGCAGATACTTTAAATGATCCATATCTACTGTGTACAGTGTCAAGCTTTTGACAGGTAACCTCATGGCCAAGTTTTTCGTTAAGATACGTAGATAAAGTTTCAACATTCAAGTCTGGTGAAAACTTTGAAGCAAAGACACTCGTCAGCTTCGTCTTGATCATTGTGATGCTAAGCTCCGGTACCAACAATAGACTTACCAGTAACAGTGTGTAGTCTTGGTTTGGTTTATATAAAAGAGATGCAGACTTCCTAAATACTCTGCACACGGGGTTAAATACCAAAAAGTTATGCCGACTGCAAGACACAGAATAGAGAAATAAAAAGCACGTTGTGTGAAATATGATTGCTGTTTGCAGTTAAAAGATTGCTGTTTGGCAGTAATCCCAGTGTGCAATTGCATGACGACCTTGCACATGTAAAATCTCTCTTTGAATCTGTGAAGGCCTTCTAGCACTGCAGCAAGCACTGTCTGAATACATTTCAATATGTTTGTGCGTCTGCCAGCATAAAATAAGTCATGAAATGCAAAGTGTCCGTATGTTGAATGATGAGCTTTTTAATTGCACAGCCACGTTTCAGACGCGTTAGGGAGGGGCTTTCCCTTTTATATTAACATGGATACCTGGCTGTAGTAACATCGACAGTAGTGGCCAAAAGTTGGAACCCTACCCTCTCATGAATCCCGTCCCATTCCAGCCCAAATCAGAATTAGTCTGGGACCTCTCAGTTAATTTTTGTTCATTTTCAAGGGACATTATCAACAGGCGCAGGATGCAACTGGATAGAAAACCAGTCAGAGCAGTGAAACGTGGTATGTTCAGGCAGCTCGTAAATTAAACTCGCCAAATCCTGTCTTGTTCTTTTTTATAAAAAAAAAAAAACAATGGCCACATCCTACTCAGAATGCTGTCAGTCGAATCAGATTCGGCTTTTCAAAAATGAAGATTCGCTCCTTTTTTTTAATTCGTTTTTTTTCTTACCTGACAATCCTAATCCTAAAATCCACTGGTTCCACTGGTTTCAGTAAAATGGCAAACTTCATGAAACATTTCCGTTACAAAGTCATTTGACAGTCTTGTTAGTGTAACTACTGCTAAATGCGTAACCTAGCCACTTTTAGTAGCACCAGATGATAACAACACGTTACGCTGTATTCTGCAGACACAAACACTGCAGTGACACGTCCATAGATAGAGGTTAGACAGCAGTGTGTGTGTGATATAATGACACACAAATAAGGCAGAAAGGCTGATTAACAGTATGTTACAACCACTTTCACTACTGTTGGTGCACAGTACTGCTGTCTTGAAATTTGTCTCTCAAAACCTTACTTTTAAGCTGAAATGTGTATTATCAATATTCATTGTTCACTAAAATTGTCTCTGATGTTTTGGGTTCATTTTACCGCTGCAGTCATGTATATATTTTGTAAAATTCACATGATTCCTGATCTAACTGTTTGGACTGCGGTCACATTGTAAAAAATCTGATCTGTACCTGATTCAGGACCACCAGTGGCCCAGATCAGCATTGAAAAGACACATACGAGTGAAAAGATCAGATTTGAGCCACGTTTGCCTGCAGTGTGAACGTAGCCCACGTCCTGGTCTTAATAAATGTCCTGAACCCAGCCTGTCTGCCTGCAAGTGTCTGCATTTGTGTCCATTCCTTGCTCCCCATACTCACATCTTTTTATA
>JAPQRN010000017.1:12426450-12452218 GCA_037367275.1 Coranthus polyacanthus | reverse complement strand
GGCAACCTCCAGGGCTGAAAAGTGAAGCCAATGTGGAAGTGTCAAAATCTGCAGTAACTTGAATGTCCAAGTGTGAGGACCATAGACCGAGTCAAGACCAGACCAGACAGCAAGGGTGTGACTGCAACCAAGTTTTTCAAATATTACAGATTAATATGGTACAAGGGATGAGGTGATTCATGTTGCCAGCGAGTAGCAGAATGAGAAGTATAAGAAGTCCATTCTGAGTTATAGTAGAAACATGGCAGCGCTCCCTTTGTTGATATAAATGGCTCATTCTATAGTAAAGGAAACACGATTCTTATTTTCAGGTAATTATACCCCAATGAAAACATAATTATTAATATTATATTCCATTTCTGTGATTAGATGCCTCTAAATGGCCCTAAATCTTACACACTGAACCTTTAAAAAATCTACACCTTCCCCAACTTTCTTGCCTACATCCATGACAACAACCTACAGTCATAAGGCTCTCCAATCTTTTTTCCTCTGAGAGCTCATTTGAAAACAAAATGAAAGTGTCCACGAGCTACACGTTTTATATTATTAAAAATATTTATCCTCACAGCTGATCTCAAACCAGCTGAACGAGCTCCCTGAACATTTACAGAATGTTGATATTCATCAGGTACAATTTGCATCACAAGATCTAAACTGCTCCCTGCCGTCCTGTGAAAAGTGAAGTTTGAAGTGACACTCGACGCTGCGTTTTACTGACTGACACACTCAGTCACATACACATACATGACTCAAAATTTCAAATTTTTGTTTTGATCCATCACATGCTTTAGACCTCTGGTATATGTGTTTGTGCACATGTGTGTATGCATGTGTTTGCACGTCATTAGGGCACTAGCCTAATGATGCTGCTTCTTCTAAATGCAGCAGAAATGAGGTGAAGTGGCCACTTATGGATGTAGAGGCTGATGACAAATGGCTGTGACCTTGGTGGATTACATGGTAATCGTGAAGTCTCGGTCGCCCGGAGTGAAACTGCAACACTGTCATCAAATCAGCTAAGAAATAACCTGCTGTATATACATTACATTAGCTGCAATAAAAGGAGACTGAACAGACTGCTAAAGGTTCCAGTAGGTTAGAAGGTTACTGTGGTTACAATTTGTCTCAACATTCAGCTCCTGAATATCCCTTATTTGAATATTTCAAGCGTATTTCCATGGAAACAGATCTCATACAGAGCAGAAAGACTCAGTAGCAAATTTCATAAACAATATTACATGCTTCAGCGTTCTCTTTAAATTAATACGTTGTATCTCACCGAGCATTTATCAGACTTGTAGAGCACATTAATAACTAATGATGTCTGTGGAAAGTCGTGAAACGCTTGAATAAATGTCTATTTCTTAGGTCGAAAGTTATTTTTCATGTAAATTAACCACAGTGCCACAGGGCCACTCATAATATGACAGAAAGTGTGAGTAAAACTAGGACAAGAGGGCACTGTGGTCCGTCGTTGAGCTTCACAGTAGCTGGATTTAAAATATTTAACATTGTAGTGTTACTGTATGTCTATCCACCACTTTGCGGGGTATTGCAGTTTGGTTGTCTTATCTTTAGAGCGTTATAGAAATATGTAGTTGTATAAACAACAACTTGTCATTTGAAAGACGCTTGTCTGCACAGCAGGAATTCACGTCCTCACGGCAGAATACGCTGCTTCATAGTAGACACTAAACATGATCACGAAATGCAGATGAAATATAAGAAGACTGTGGCCATTAAAGAGCGTATAAGAACTGCAGAGAGAGAGAAAGTTACTTTAGTTACAAAGCAAACGGCATCTATGTAGGTGCACCTACATACAGTACATCAAAGTTGTATTGTTAGTTATCAAACTGCATGAAATTGTCATTTCATACTAATCTAACCAACTGCAGTCACTTTTAACAGCAAATATGTATAGAAAGAAGTGATGGAATAAAAGATGCTGGAACTGACATGAACTGGCCCTTACTCTCAGGGAACACAGAATTAAAGGGGAAATTTACAAATGTAATGTGAACTTAATCTATACCAATATGTGCTATGATTTATGTTATTAATATAACCACCACACCCCCAGGAGGGCACCGTGCGTCCTCACATAATAACAGAGTAGTAATCTAATATTTTATTGCAGCGTAAAGCTAATAATCCTATGCAGCAAATTCTAGTTTCGGGGAGTAAAAACAAAGGTTTGAAACTATTAAAAGGTCTTTTGTAAAATAGAATAAAAGACTCAAGTGTGAAGCAGTCAGTTTGATGTCTGTATGTGAGGCGCTGCAACCTCCACAAAATCAGAAAATGCTTGAGGGACACATGTAGAGAAGTACATCTTTCAACAGTAGTCGTTAGAGGCAATGCAGACTGTTTTCAATATCCTAGCCTACAGGGTGTAAAATAATTAAACAATCATCTGCACTGGCTTTAGCTCGGTTGTAAAGAAACAACTTCAGGGGAGCTCACTGTGGGGAACCGGACACAACTCAAACTCCAATTTTCAGTACGCATCGGGCCTTTTTTTTTTTTTAAATCTTTTTGAAAACTCAGCAATTATTGAAGAAATAGCAGAAGACCCGCTTTGCATATAAAACATGTCCGCTTTTCATTATTCAAAAAAAAGCTGTGATGTTTCTCAGAGTCTGTCATTATTGAAAAAGGAGCAGGGAACAGATAAATCTACCTACTTTGAAATATGATGACTTATGGACCAGCCCAACAGTAATCAAGGTACGTATAGTATAATATAATTTTTAATATCTTTACTATTGTATACTGTAGAATAGAAGAACTTTATTGTCCAGCTTAGGCAGGAAAATTGTCTTTGGTCTCACCATTAGAAATACATTACAGCAGTATAGTGTAGTATAGTATTGTGTAATATAATATAGTATAGCATAGCTTGACATACATACAGCAAGAAATCATATTATACATAATACAGTGTATACATTATTGTATAATACAGGCTAGTATGTTATATGGTATAATATGACCTATTATAAGATACTATAGCATGATAGCGTATGCATGATATTCAGAGTTGGATGGCTACCTGGGAAATTGTGGCCCTTAAGGTGTATGAAGTGCAAAAATTAACAATGGAGACACTATGTCATAATGTCAGCAGTTGCCTCAGAATATGGCTGAGGCTACCGTGGAGCCTCAATGGCACTGCACTCTCTGGACCTAGCAACAGGCTTTGACTGTTCATCAGATGCTTGTAAGATGAAGTTAAATGTGGCCACGAGCCAGGGTAGCGATAGTGTACTGTGAGTAAAGTAAAGATCAGAAGGTGGCCAACGCTAGAATTGAAATGAGTGGAAGCAGAGGAAGCTGTTATGTCACGGCTCTGTCATAAAAGGCTGATGGGACACGGTGCAGAGCTAGTCTGGGATCTTTTCCAACCCTCCACACTAACATCACCGAAGTCCAGGAGGTGGTGAAAGCAGCAGCAGCAGCGGAGGAGGGGAGAACCTGCAGAATGGTGTCAATGAGCTGAAAAGGAACAGATGGGGCGATGCCATGCAGTGGAAAGTGACTGAGCTGTGGAAGGCTGAGCCCAACCAGATCGAGCTCCTTGTCCAGACGGCTTATGAGGTGCGTCCGCGTTCAAACCTCTGTGCATGGGGTAAGGTGGCGATACCAGCCTGTCCACTCTGCTCTGAGTGTGGAAGCCTTAAGCACATCTTAAGCTGCTGCACCAAAACACTAGAAGTAAGACCAAACATGTGAACAATGAACATACCTGCACCTGCCTGTTGCCTTACTGCTGTAGTGTATTTTTATGTAGTTATTTATATATTATCGGTGCCTGTTACACTGTATCTTCATTGATTTCTTTTCTTTTTTCTAATTAATTGATTGTATTACTTATAATATTTGTTTTGTTTTTGTTGTTTTTATGGACTGCCTTTTAACATCCAGCCAAGGACAACAGATGAAAATTAGCCCTGTCGGCTAACTGGCTCATTTACAGTTTTTCATGTTCTGTTGATTTAATGAGCACTGCCCCTGTCAAATAAATCAATAAATGAAACAATAAATGAAATGACCAGGTCTTGAAGACTATCACAGAATCCATCAGCACTGGGGTCAATTTGGGCCAAGAAGACGAGAACAAGTCAGAGTCGGGGAGATGCAAGGACCTGCTGTGAGAACGACAGCAGGAACACTGGCCTCTGCAAGTGAATGGCAGCTGATGGAGAACCTCGAGAGGCACCTGAAGTTCCCGCAGCACATTGCGAAGACCACCTTAAGACTTGACAGGGTTCTGGTGTTACACAAAGCAGGTCAATGCTCCTGGAGTTGACAATACTGTGGAGAGGCATTCTAGGGGAAGCTCACCAAGTCTGACAGTCTGGTCAGAGAATGTCAGCAAAACAGCTGGAGAACAAGATAGAGGTTGGGTGCAGGGGTTTTGCATCCTGGTTTCAAGTGAGAGCTCAAAGCACAGTGGGCACCGAGGGCCAGAGGAGGAGAAGAGCCATCTGCAGTACCACAAACGCAGCAAGAAGAGGCTGAGGAGAGGAGAGCCACGGGGGCAGAGTAACTAGTTTGCCATCTGGACAAAAGCTAGGGTCTGATGATGGAGGGTGTATGACGGTGAAAGACCCAAAACACCCACAGATTCCAGGAACGTCACTGAAGATGTGCCCAGAAGTATTAATACCATAAACAGACGGTTGAGTTATTAAAGAATAAACCTGAATAAAAGAGTGGACAAAAATAACAAACACAGGTTTTGTACCACACAGGTGCACTGTGTGATACAGTTGATCAACTGAACATCCGATCATTCTCTGTGGTGTTTGTAAAAATACTGAGCAGAGCCAGCTGATTGTGATTTTTTTTTTTTTTTGGATCAGAATCAGCTGTTAATACATTAATATTGAGCAGAGGGATCACAAACTGTAAAGTCTGTCTGAGAAATGGTGTAGTTTGGAGTCTGGTGGTGTAATGTACTGAACAGGTGTTACGGTGAAATGTGAGTCTGCTGAAGCTGCCAAGACAAAAGGACAAGCAGCTCTAACTGGCTTTGAATGAAGGTTCATCGTTGGGACACGGATAGCCGAAGCTTCAGTCACAAAGAGTGCTCAACTGGCCAGTGATTCACTGCATCAGCATCCAGATCTATGGGGAAAATATCAGTAAATAGGGCTGGAAGCTGTGATCGAAAGCGTGTTTAATGTGTGTGATGCTTGAGTGGTAGTGCAATACATTATGAAAAACAGAAAAGCAACTGTTCCGCAGGTGACTGAGAAAGTCAGTGCAGGACGTGATCAGACTGTCAGCGAGGACAGTCCCTTGTCAGTTCCATGGAGAGAGATATTATAGTAGCACCACAGCGCATTAACCCTCATTACAGAGATGGATGCACATTTGAGAGTCCAGTGGTGCATAAACCATCGTCGCTGTTGTACAGGAAAAAAGTGATATGGTCAGGTGAGTCATCATTCACCATATTCTCCACAAGTGAGCCTGAATGACTGACCCTTAGCAGGGGTTTCCTGAGTGGGAAAATGCTGTGAATCATATACTATGGCCTTCACAGTCACCAGATCTCAACATAACTAATCACCTATGGGAGATTGTGGGCCGACAGCGCTCTCCACCGCCATCATCAAAACAGCTGATGAGACTTGTAGAATCAATGCCAAGGTGAACAGAGGCTGTTCTGTGGCCCAACACCTTACCTTAACACGCCTTATGTTGGTTTTTCCTTTATATTACATCAAACATTTCCAATTCTGTTCAAGTCTGAAGAAATCTGTAATTTGTTATAATTAGAGTTACCCTGCTGGGACGTTCACTCAGTTTATTAGCCTCTTTACTAGCCAATTTTTGAAAAGTATAAGTCCTTAGTATGAATTTTATAAATGCGGGTCAGGATTTAATGACTGGGGGAAAAGGTGGGTCCCGAGGTGAGGCCAGTTGAGAACCACTAGTAACACATAGAGCATAGGATAATAGAAAAATAGGGGATTTTTTCCCCCCACAATTACTAGAATTATGGATTTACTTGTGATTACAAAACAACTCTATATGGTATAAAAATCGAGCCCAATGTCACAAATCAAAGATTCGCCTCAAATGGCTTTACAGTTCGTACAATAAACAACACCCTCTGTCCTTAGACCCTCCGGTTCCAGTGAGCCCAAAAAAAACCCATCCGGGAAAAGCGCAGCGCAATAAGTGTTGCTTGTACAGATAATGGTAATCGGTCAAAAAAAAAAAAAAAAAAGAACACGTAGATGGTACTGCAAACAGAATCAGATAAACACTCATAACACAACGCGGCATTCACACGGACGGGACAGACACGCAGATAACACAGAGAAACAGGGCATTGCCGTGCGCGCTGGACATTGATTTATCGCTTGTTGATTGCTTGTAACAGCTACTTCAGACTCATATCAGCTGCTCTGAGTGGAAAAACAACACTCCAATCAACACCAATCTCCAAGTAATTGCCAGTGAAATATTGATACTTGGCACTGTGCTATAGATTTGGCCCAGTCTATAATACCAGACATGGCCGTAATCAGCGTGAGTCATGTACCCTGCAAACATTCAAGTGGACTGTTTAGACTCGGTAATGTGTTATTTTTTATCAAGTATTTCCTGTATTTATCAATTTGTCCCTCCCATTTAAAGACTACAATAACTCATTCTAACACTCAGTGTTTGCGCTGACCTATAAATGTCTTTCTAATAGACGCCATGTACCAAGTGATCTCACTTACTAACTCCATACCTTTAAAGAGGGAATAAGTCATAACTTCCTCTTTGTTGACATCGTGTTTCCTACTGTAGAAAAGGATGCGTCTCTGTTCGTGGTCCTGAAATGGCCTTGGACACGTCATGATTTTGTTAAATTCCCAGTTTAACACGAGACAGCTCTTTTGGTTGTCCCTGTGATCCTGAATAATTTATTTCGCACCTTCGTTCCGTTGTGACATTTGCTCAACTCGTCCCCGGGTAAGCACGGGTCGGAGCATGAATCCCTCATCAGAGCGCGGAAAGGTCAAGTGATATCGATCTCACTATGCAAACCAAGTCTATATTGTCAGATTCAAACTTCCCCGGTTGAGGTCAGGTGGAATGTCTTCAGGGCAGTTCGCACTCAAAATCGAACTCGAGTTTATAATGGGTTTTACGGAGCGATATAGGGAAAGTATCGCGGATGTTTATGCGCGTATTCGGAGAGGTGGAGTTCGCACACGGTCATAATGGACAGAGGCTTTAAGTTCGTCCGTATGTTGGTGGTCAATCAGTGGTGCGTAAAACGCGCGCTCCGGGGTGGGGACTTCTTTGGAGAGGCTGGATCGCAGAGCACAACGGCACGACTCACTGCATCCACAGGTTGCTCCGCGGATCTCATCCTGCTCTCCGAGCGTCTTTGCAACCCACACCTGAAAGTAGAGCCGCTACAAACGAACTGAGAAGTCATTAAAGAACGCTCAAAGCTCTGGCCTCGGATTGTACACGGAGGCCGAGACGCGAAAATGCCAAATCCTTGGACAACGCGATCGCAATAAACTGCCTGACCATTTCACTGTATTGCGAAGGACTTTTTTTTTTTTCTTCTTTCTCTCCTCCCGTAACTAATACCAGTTTCTCCCGAGGACTGTGACTTATTTTGAAAGCACCATGCCACAGGTCCCTCACTGCAGCTGCACCGCGGTGACAACAGCGACATAATGGCATGTAGGAGCGGCTGCTGCTGCGGCTCCGGTCCAATAAACGAGGATAACGCGAGGTTCCTGCTGCTGGCATTGTTCATCATCATCTATCTCCTGTGCGGCGCCGCTGTCTTTTCAGCTCTGGAGCAGCCGAAGGAGCGAGAGGCGAAGGAGCGCTGGGCGCAGAGGTTCGAGCAATTCAGCCAAAAGTACAACCTGAGCAAGAAAGACCTCAACAACTTCCTGAGGAACTATGAGGAGGCGAACGTAGCGGGGATTCGCGTGGACACTATCCGACCTCGATGGGACTTCACCGGCGCTTTCTACTTCGTGGGAACTGTGGTATCAACCATTGGTGAGATTAAAAAAAAAAAAAAAAATCCACCCCGGTATTTAACAACGACGCTAAAGCGGCACTATTTGCCTTATCTTCGTAAGTGCAATATAACACAACAATAATTAACTCGCGTGTACGGCGTTTCTTATCAGAGACTCATATTCCCACCACAATATCCAAATCACTCTCTCAGAAATCGCGTGGGAGTGGATTGTTTTGCGATTCTTTTCTTACAAACTCGTATCAAAGCCATACCTGACACACTTTTTTTTTCTTTTTTTTTTTTTAAACTTATGAAAGGATATTAAAAAAGGGATAATAAAACGCCGCCTCGTCTTAGGTGCACCAAAACTTCCACGAAATGCACACCGAGCCCTGTGATCCGAACCAACCACAGTGTGTGCAGACGTGTAACGCATGAGATAACGTGACTTGTCATAGTAGGAAAAAGCTCAGGTGTAAAAATGACTATGTCTCTTTGAGTTGTGATGGTAAACTATGGCAGCGTGCACCGCAGCATACAGAATGAAGTCATTACTTGTCACCTGTGTTTGATGCAAATGTCTTTTCAAGAAAGGCCTTTCTTTTTGTTTTAGCTTTGATCTTATGTTCAAAACTAGAGTGAAGGGAGGGGAACAAAGAAATGTTATGCCAATGCAAGATTTGCATCTGACAATATGCTCCCTGTGTTCAGATTGATTGAGAAAAATAGAAGTGGGCTATCAGTGTCACCATGGCAGGGCGAACTAAAAAAAAGCAAAGAATTCTCTCCGCAGACAGCACCATAGGTGCAGCGATAATAAACCTATTGACCTACTGTTGCCAGTACTTGTGATTTGTGCGTTGTTGTTGATCCTTAGAAGTGGTTCAACATCTCATTCTTCAAATTGCAGTGGCTCACAACGGTTGACAAACTGTCAGTCATCGCGACAAGGCCCCTGCAGCCATGATTGTTTAAGTAAGATGAAGGGTGATGAAAAAACGGGAGTAAAAAGGAACCCGTTTCATACTGAGATTCTCACGGTGATTTTCTTCCCAAATGGAAAATCCCATCACTTCTGAAGGAATTGACAGTTGTTGAGATTAACATGTGCTGAAAGACGCTGCACTCCTGACCCCTGTGACCGTCCACATCCACTCTGCACTGCGTTGTCGTCTGGGCTATCTAACGGACTAGTGGGAAATGAAGAATGCATATCGCAATCGCAGGCTGCACTGTTACTCCAAAGATCAGCTCTGATCTTGTAACTCCACAGCCATCCATCCTTTGATGCCCTTATTACTCTGAATTCAGCATTGTCAAGTTAAGAAGCCATCAAGATTATTATTCTTAAGACTCGAAATATATCATTTAATATAATTATGTATTTCTAGTCTCTCCAATAGAAGCGTATGTTCTTTATTTTTATATAGTGTCCGCTCCTTTTTATCTGACACTCTCATCTGTCAGGTTTATAACCTGTGGCCAGTTCATGTACGTGGTTTTGGGAAAAGCCCCACAGACACATCGTTACGACGTCTTGGCATCCACAAGGGAAGCTCCTGCGATCAACACATTGAGCAGGAGTGCATTACGTGGTTTGAATATGTTATGTGTGGTAAGATGAATTACACACACACAAGCCCCCACGTTTAGTGTCTATTTCACTGATGTTTTTTTTACCCCCGAGCGGCCCATGGGCACTATGAAAATGCACATACATTAGTCAGACGAATATACTGTCACGCAGTTAAGTCTTGTAACGCAGGAGTAGGTGTTAGAAAGGAGAAAAAGTCAACGTTCTGCCACAGTGACATAGCTGTTATACTGACACAGTGCCACAGTTTTTTCTCACCCTTTTTCCCCCATTTTTTAAATAAACAGGTCAAGTGACTCAACATCACACTTAACTGAGATTAACAAAGAAGGAGAGAAAAACACGGCTATAGAAATCCAGCCCGGTCTGGCGTTTACCGTCGTGACTGGAACAGAGCTCAATTTCCAGCTCAATTAGCACTTTGACAACTTATCTGAATGTGGAGGCAATCAAATCCCCCACAAGACGTCTGCCTCTGGCACAGTGGTAGTTAGTCACGCTGTGAAATATGTTTTGCTTTGTTTTTTATCACACACGATGCATCTGATTTTTTTTTGTCTATAACTTTAACATTTGCTGTACCTGGAAATAATCTGCTGGCACAAACATAGTGCATTTAAAAGCGTAATCACCAGCATTCTTTGCAATGTTATTGTAAAGTGAGACAATAATGAGTAGTTAATGAGCACTCCCTCATAGCTTCATTGTTATGCAGCATAATTGAAATGTAATACTGAGTATTTAGGAAGTAGCTCCTTGTCTATCTGTCTGTCAGTCAGTCTGTGCCTGTAGCTCAAAATCAGCATGTTTTAGTCTTGAACATTTTACACAAGGTATGTCTTTACTGTATCTCCGTCCTCCTCAAAGATGGTCTGGATCTGGATCCCGATTCTTCAACATATTTTAAAGGGTACCTCACCATTGGGAGATGGGGCACTTTTTGCCATTTTCTCAGAAATGACAGCAGCTATTGCTCTGAAAAAAATCACACAGGTGCTGGATGACAGTATCTATCACCATGATCCATTTATTTGTGTTGTAGCGTTGTTTTGCTGTGAAGCTAAATAATACTGATTTTTACTTGGTGCCCCCTGAAGTACACAAAACATAAATCCAAATCCTGGGAGTATGTTTTAAGAGTGTGATAGAGAATGATATATATATATATATATATATACATTACATACATTATATGTATCTGTCTACATTATAGACAGATATAATATATATATATATATATATATATACATATATACGTCTATATGGCTTCACTTTTCAGTCTGGGAGATTAGGTCACAACCCAGTCTTCATGTAGTAATTATGAATGAATGAGTCATTACTACTAGATCTGTCACCGTGATAATTCTCTCCATTCACTAGTATAAAAACAGCAGGATGAAACTAACTGAAGTGTGATATTTCCATCACATCCTCAAATCATTTTCCACTGTTGGAGTTTTGACTTTTGCTCTTGTTATGGCATCATCTCGTTGCGTCTCCTTTATCTCCTGCCACTTCATCTCTTTTGGTACCTGTCTTTATCAGTCATTTCTTTATGTCAAGTTTGCCCTGTGCGGTTTCTGTTTACCAACCCTAAAAGACAAACAGAAAAGTAATTTTGATTTATGTGCTCCAGTGCTCAATGCCAATAAACGGCTCGTCTTTTTTGTTAGGTGTACTGTATTTCTATAAACGAACTATTGTGAGGCTTATACTGTACTAGTGGCATAAAATGAACAAAGAAGGACTATTAAATAACTAATGACGATTATTTGTATGTCACTTCATGCAGGTATTCAAAATGTCTACAGTGTTGTCATGTATGTAACAAACTGAAGAGTCAAGGCAAGGATGCAGACATAGAGCTAGTGCTCCATTGAGCATTCAGTGTTAAATGAGGGATGAAAAGGAGATAAGACTGGGATCAGTACAGCTGATAGAAAGACCTCTCAGTGTGGCTCCCATTATGTTAATGTACCAGTTCACAAGAGACAAAAGGGAAGTCACCCACTCCACATCTCAGTTCCTTTCCAGTTAAAGCCAGTTAAATAGGTCCAAATCTTCAATATGAAATAAAATGAAGAATCAGAACGTGAAGTGGCTCCGCTGAGTCTTTTAGTTGCCAGACAACAGTGGAGCAAACAGTCTAACGTCAGGCAAGGCTTGGACAGAAAACACCTCGGCTACTGAAGTAAATGAGAGAGAGAGAGAGAGAGAGAGAGAGAGGGGGAGAGAGCTAGTGTCACCAATGGCAACCCAGCCCGGGGACGCAGTTGTGTAGTCTGAGAGAATTTCTCAATTAGAAGGTGGGATTCATTAATTAACAAATGACAAAAATGCAGTGAACATCATATAAAGGTGAGCTGAATGCATTGGTCACATTCCTCTATCCATTCATATTTAGTCAGGGATGTGAAAATGTGTGTGTAAGACTACATATTTTCAAGTGTAGGCCAAAACATTTGTGTTAAAGAATGCTCTCATTCAACAGGTCTCCTGATTTAACCTTGTCAGAATTAAAGGTGCGAATGAGCCGCTTATATCTACAGAGGGAGCGAGTCCATGTTGTGCCACAGTCTTTGTGCAGTAGCTCTTCTTCTTCTTTTTTTCCATTTTGTAGCAGGTGGCATCCAAAGTGTCAGCGCTGAATATAAGATTCGCCCCTGTGCTTACATGAAGTTTTTTGTGTCGGAGTCTGTCATTTATTGATGTGATATATTTAGCGATATAAGGCATATATCACAATATGTGTCAAAAATAACTTACAGACCTACATTATGTGAAAGATAGTGCTTTCAATGACATTGCAACACACAGGTTAAGACTATAACACAAATTAAACAAAATGTTTAAATGTAAGCAAAAATGGCCTAACTTTTCTAAAATGCGTATGAAAGTTAATGAAAATTGCCAACAATGCTGATATCCAATGTTATGAAATAATAAAAAAAAATGTCTCTGATGTGATCTGCACTGTTTAACTAACAAATTACTACCAAGGTAACTGGAAACAGTACAAGCCATGTTTGTGATAAACAACACGGTGAAGAGAGGAGACGTGCTGAGCTACAAAACACAACACAGCAAGTATCTTTAGGTATCTTTAGCGTCTCTCACTCTGACAGATCGCTTTACTTCGTGTTGTGACTCCGTCTTTCTGAGCTCACCGTCTGCGTTGTTTCTGCCGTGAAGTCGTCGCAGCGCGATCCTGTTGAATCGTCATGACTTCGCAGCGAAACACGTTGCACAAACGCCTGCAGGTTAAAGTTGATTAACAAAACACTTTCCGTGCTGAACAATCTGTATAAACAGACTAAGAAACACAGTATCCCAGCCGGCCTTAATGCTAAATTCACTGGACCAGCCACGATACATCAAATATAGTCGAGACATTGCCGAGCCCTAAGCTAACTCCATCTCCAAGCACACGATTGTCTTGCTAACAACATCCATGCTAACAGCCTTTCTTCTGCTTCTCTACAGCGGCAACACTGTACAACACTAGCTATCATTAGCTTGGACATGGAGTTGGCCAATGGAAACAAATGACAGGCTCCAACACAAACTCCACGTAAGCACACGCGCATGTGCAGATCTTAAATAACGAACCTTTAACGTACATTTCTGTCACCTGTTTGAGCGTGGACCATAACTATTATTACCTTAACCAAAAAGCCCAGAATGGACAAACCAAACACGGGCTCTAAAAAGGGCCTTCAGTATTTTTCGTGCTTTTAAAGGCCACTGTAAGAGGAGGGCGAGGCAAGGGGTATTGAGCTGGATGCAGTCTGTAACCTCAATGCTAATATCACATGCTAAACCTTTAAACTGACACGTATAATGCACGTGCAGACATTTCCACTTATTTTGGAATGTTTTTTTGTGTACGCAGGGTTTGGGATGACCACTCCGGCCACCATAGGAGGAAAAGTCTTCCTGATGTTCTATGGCCTGCTCGGCTGTGCTGCCACCATTCTCTTCTTCAACCTGTTCCTGGAGCGCGTCATCACCGTCATCGCTGTCGTCCTCAAGTTCTGCCACAAACGTCGCCATAACAAGGCTGTGCTCCCGCAAAATGGCCGGCGTGTCTCAGACGGAAGTCGAGCCGGTAGAGTCAGCGGAGGCAAAGCTGAGGATTTATCTGGCTGGAAGCCGTCAGTCTACTGCGTCATGCTCATACTAGGTGCAGCGGCCATCCTGGTGTCCTGCTGTGCCTCACTTATGTACTCAGCAGCAGAGGGCTGGGGCTACCTGGACTCCCTGTACTTCTGCTTTGTGGCCTTCAGCACCATCGGTTTTGGAGATATGGTGAGCAGCCAGCGGGTCGTCTACGAGGGCCACACCACAGGTGCATACAGGGTGGGCAACTTCTTCTTCATCCTCACCGGCGTCTGCTGCATCTACTCCCTCTTCAATGTCATCTCCATCGTCATCAAGCAGGTCCTCAACTGGCTGCTGAGGAGACTTGAGGGCCCCTGTCGTTGCTGCTTCCCCAGGGGTCACCATCCACACCGGCACCCCCGGCGCAACGTGGTGGCCCCGGGCCACCTGCGCACCCGCAGAGACCCCTCCATCGAGACAGATGCCATCAATGAGAGTGAGACTGACCCTGGGCGCAGGATGTCTGGGGAGATGATCTCCATGAGGGACTTCCTAGCAGCCAATAAGGTGAGAGCTTCAGTGGCCACGGCACACTGCGACTGACAGCATGTGTGGCATTCCTCATGTCTAATATAATCAAGAGTGTTATTACATGCAACTCGCAACGCAATAATTTCAGTGGTGATTTGATTAAATGGCTCATATGAGGAACAGAATGTACGTTTAGACAATAATCTTGTTTCCATGTAGTTGCTTGCTGCAGTCATTAAGTCACCCTGATCTCAGTCAGCTCCATCCTCATAAGCTGGATCCAATTTTACATTTTCTATTTCAGCTTTCCTGCAAGAAGATCAATAGTGAAATTCATTATGAGTCATACATGCCTGAGAAATGCACACGTGGAACTAAGGAAACTAATGTAACTAGTGAAAACTGTATCCTATCCCCTTTACTGAAATGAACATGCTCATTCACAATATCATACAATGTCTTTTATTATTGTTTTGATTGAGAGATCCCCCCAAAAAAAAGCAGCAGAAATTAAACGCTGTTTGTAAATCACATGGATTAAATCCATTTAAATTGCTTCTAAACTTTGTTCGTTTCAATCAAAGTATTAACATTAATGTTTACTTTGGGCTGTGAATGACGTTACATCACGTGTACATGCGTCACTATACATAATGTGACAAAAAACATTAATTACCATCAGACAGACTGGTGAAAACAACAACTCCCATGATCCCGTGCGACTTTATAGTGTCACCAAACTACATATTTTGTTCATGTTTTCACTGAGAGACCGAGAAACCGTCCATCAAGCCTTACAAATGAGTGAACATTTGTAAGGCTTGATGATTGATCTCTTTTGTTGCTGTGGACATATGACGTACCGTTTACTGTACACACATTTACATAAACACAGCCGTAGTTTTTAAAGCAGACCAGAGCCAAAGTTGGATTTTTTTAATAGATATAAGAGCCTGAAGGTTTGCCTTGTGATTTCTCTGGTGTCCAGAGTCCAACTGCATATTTTATTTTCTATTTTATCCTATTTAATTCCCTAAAAATGCTGACTTTCACATTTACAGTACCTAAACCAACACAGTACTTATCCGTCCTTTTGGGATTAGAGGAACACCATGTCCGCTTTTATTCAGTTTCAGAACTGACTGCTAACACCAGATAAACACCCTTAAAAGGGAATGTGTGTTTAATGACTGCAAATTACACAAGATTAGTGTCCCTTCTGTCTGGGGATTTACTCTACAAGTCTTTTGGTTTCTGAAGTGATGCTTTTGTACATATTGTTCTCATTAGAGAGGGAAGAAAGAGGGTGGGAGAGAGATACGGCCGATTTCAGCAAGAAACGGCATCAGTAATTGCACAAAGTGGATGACTTTTGAGGAAGAGATTCGTGAATGACGAGAGATATGAGTGCTTACAGTCGTGCATGTTATTATGTCATCATTATCCAGATACTAAAGAGAATATAAAACACTCTTTTGAGCTGTGGTGAAAGCATAAAATGAAGGTTTCGATCCCATTTAAATATCCGGTTTATATAGTAAGTCTGACAAACTCAGCGCTGGAAAACGCCTGCCTCAGTCAAGGTACATTAAAAATAGAACTCTCTAACAGATATAGTACGAGACGGGCAATTTATTCAAATATGACAAATTAAGTCATTTCTCTCAAGGGCTCTTACATATCCAGACGAAATTCGTTCTTCGACAAAAACCTTGTCATTCCACATCAATAAGTACTGTCTAAAAAGATGACAGTTGCAACATTTGTTTTTAAGTTGCAACATTTTTTTTTTTAGATGAGTTTAAATTTGTTTGTGTTGTATTATTATATTCACCTTTCCTCGATAACCAGCAAAGAGACTTACAATCGCAGTATTGTCCACAATAAAAGTAACATGACTTTTTCATCAAATCGTGCTGCCCTGGTTTTAATGATCAGATCTGTGGGTGCCAGTGTTTTCCGAATGAGCTATTGTCTCATTTGAAGTGTACACAACACGTCCTCGTTTGATTTAATATTGACTCATTTATCAATTGTATGTATTTGTTACACATTACTTCGTAGAATGAAAAAAAAACACAAAGGGAAAGGTTGGTGTGTGGGAGAGTGAATGTCTGGTTCCCGTCGGTCACATTTGTTCAGTCTTTGTTTGAGACAAAGTGCCAAAAGAAATGAAATACAACATCTTGTAGCTTTACATCACACCTGTTAAATCAGCTGCCTCCAACACATTGTATTAATTGCGGTTTCGCAAGGCCTCGCAGGTTTCTCCTACCATTGCCAAAAACAGACAGCAAACATTTCCCCATCTGTTGATTTCTCTATCTCTGCCTCTTCCCACAGGTAAATCTGGCCATTATGCAGAAGCAGCTATCAGAGATGGCCATCGGGCACCCGCGCCAGTCCAGTTCCAGTTCACGTCAGAATGGTTTCTCAGGGGGGGTGGGCGCCCTTGGCATCATGAACAACCGGCTGGCTGAGACCAGCGTGGACAGATAGACGGAAAACAGATGTCAGAAGATACAAGCGGCGGAGAGGATGACGCTACTAAGAACAAATTGCCTTCCTGAGGGAAAAACTAAAAAAAAAAAAAAACATGTGTAAGACTGAAATGATGAGTGCATAGTATATTGACAAGGAGGCAGACCCGCAGCAACAACATCATACAATCAAACCATCGCAGCCCACTCTCCAGTCAAGAACATGGCTACATGAATGATGCATGACAGCTCGCTGGAGTCTCACATCTGGACCAGGCTCAATGTGCCGGAATGTTCCCCGCCAGGGCTTCAGTTTCCATGGCGATATAAAAAAAAGAAAGCCTGCCTCGAGCTCTTGTATCTATAAGCTTTAAAGCAAAGATGCACTTCAAGCTACTTCACACCTCACCACAACTTGCACTCATTCACACATATATACAGTATCTGTCACTTTGAAAGACATTAATAACAAGAAATAGAGTTCATAAAATTGGTGCCACTCGGTTTCGTGTCTAGCTATTACGTGCACCAAGGAGGTGTGCAGAACAATTAAAGTCATGATTACGTGAAATTTGTGTTGGAGTGCTTTGTGCTGGGAGCCGTGTTATTTGTTGATGTCAGCTAAACATCTTTAGAAATGGAGTACTCCGTTCTTAAGGTAACTCCAATCTAAGTTAACTCCATTTCTAAGCTAACGAGAGTCTTGGCCGCTTCACTCCATGATAACAGCCTGCATACTAAGTCTACATAGAGGACGTGGTTTGTTTGTTTTTTTCTGTGAAAATCCTCATGCTCGGTAGGGCTATCCCTGTACCGCACTACTGACAAGCCAAGATGATGGAAAGCAACCACGACAATAGCTTATTTGTTATAAGCCTATCGTACACAAATAACTCAATAACAGCGCCGTCCAAAGTGTCCTACTCCGCTAATATTAATTTCAGATGTGCCAGTACCGGTGTAAATACAGAGAGCGTTGCATTGTGGGTTGTTAGCATTAACACTGCTAGGCTAGTGGGTGTATTTAAGCATGTTTACAGTGCCTTTCGAGTCTGTCAGCACTAGCAAGTGTCTGGTTAGTTCACTTTAATCTGCAGGAGTATGTGTGTAATGTGTTTGCCACTGAGGAAATAAATTGAGTTCAGATCGTGTCGCCACAGGAAGTCAGAGACCTTCTAGGTTCTGATATCTGACTGTGCAGTAAGTCTGACTTTACACACACACACACACTTCGCTGAAGCAATGGTGCAAAACACAACGTCAGAGATCTTTCGTGTTATTGTGAGAAGTGTAAAGATTTTTTTCAGTTTATTACAAAACTAGCTGCTACAGTATATCCACTGCGCAAAATAATGCGTATTGAGCTATTGATCCGTTCAAAATCACTGCAGGGGAACTTCCCCGCGACTGCCCAAACACTCTGACTCCAGTTCTTCAATGCCTTTCTTCTGCTCCTCTTCACTGACAACGCTGTACAACAATAGGTACCTTCAGTTCAGAAATGGAGTTAGCTAATGTCATCAAACTACCGGCTCCCAGCACAAAAGAGACTTCAACACACTGAACAAAAGCACACAAGCACACTCGAATCGTAGATATTAAACCTTGAAACTGGCAACACTGCACAAGCAAGCCAAGTCGAATTCAAGATTAATCATACTTTGATACTTTAATTATACATAAATTTCATCGATGCACTTTCATTTGCATCATTCAAGACTGTAATGAATGTTTCGCAATCATAATACATTCTGTTCAGTAGCCCCTATCCGCTGCTTTCATTATCGCAGCAAATAGAGGGTCGAAAATAAAGACAAAAACCTCCAAAGAAAACCTCATTACAGACCAAACAGTGCTGTCTTGAGCTGAATGGGTTTTGTTCTGAGTCTGAGATGAAACCTATTATGAGAAACTGCTGCTCTCTTCTGGTATACACATAATCCAAACAGCCCAGTGTGACACAGATGCAAGCAGGACATTTTCACACCCTGTTGTCCAGACCTGTAGGTGGCAGGAACAAGTGGTTTCATTGCTGATCATTTGATTTTAGCTCAGTGGTGATATGGTGTTTTTTTCTTTTCTTTTCTTACCTTTTCTTTTGGCTTTTATCTGGATTCACAAGAATCGGTTTAAACAAAAAAAACGCGAGACTGTCACAGTGTGTGTGTAATATGCCTGTGGAGTAAATGACTTCAAATCTTGTGTCTAGAACCCTTGTGAATTACAAATGAGAGAAAGGCTATAGGTCTATACGGTTCTGTTTGTAAATGCTTCTGAGAAGAGGCAAAAATTACAGTGTGAGGATCCTCGAGGCTCCACCTCTGACGTCACCAGCTGAGCTTTTATATATTTGACTTAAGTGTGTCTGATTGCAAGCAAGCAAAGGAAGAATGCACAGAGATATTTTTGTACAGGGTCAAGATTTGTTAGGATAATTTCTAGTAGTTGTAAGATTACTACGTCTGTTCAAAACATGATTTCTGCTGTTTTAGTTCATCTTCCAATTTTTTCGTGACTGTAGTAATTACATTATGCTTTAAATCTCCAGGTAAAGACCTCGTAGACGGCTGAGGATATGAATAAGTCCACCTGCTTAAGTTTGTGTCTTACCTTGACAAACATCAAGACATCAATTACATATTCAGCAATTCAGTTTGTTAACAGCAGAGACTGGGAAAGTAACACAAAAGAACATTTAAATACTGAATTTCAATATCTCCTACAGAATAATAAAAATGACAAAAATAACTTGTGTCAAGCAGCCTCCACTCTTTGCTATGGAGACAATGGGACTCTCAAACAGAATGATATGATACGCAAACAGCAAAGATGCCAGTGTTCCTGCACAACGCACACACAATGAATCGCACTCACAAAATAGCCTAATAGGAATCAGAGAATATGTTAGAAACCCTGTGCCTACACAGATAATAATAGTTATGAACAAATGCCAGTGTGTTCCAGTCTGTTAGTGTGTGTTCCTTACATGCACAAATAACATATGCATGCACTACTGGGGCATATTCGGACAGATGCAGATGGACAAAGAGTCTTTGTGAAAGCCCTTCTCTGAGTCATTGTGACTCCTAGAGAGTTACTGACACTGCTGTGATATCCAGTGTGTTGGATACAATTTGAAACACACTCTAATGGAATAGTCAGGTGGGATGTGACAATGTGGTTGGTTGAAAAGTGCTGCAAAATGGGCTCAGAGTTACACTACAAATGATGGCTCAGTGGGAATAAACCTAAAAGGTAGCATTTCACTATTATGTTCACAAAGGGTGCGAAAACAGTGTCCCCGATAATAGTCATAATGCATGTATGAATACACTCTGAGCAATTGTGGGAACAAATGAAATTGGATGCAATTTTCTTACTACTACTCTGACATTTTGGGGAAAAGGCAGTGCTTTATAAATTATACACATTACCACATGTTATATTGTAATATACAGCATACATTAGACAGAAGGCTCACTGATCCCGTCAAGCTTAGTGGGTTTCAAGCAAAGCTTTTGCACAAATACAAGTGAATGTCTTGCTAGAGGGATTAGATACACAAACTGTGTGAGCCCTGCACAAGTGACTAATTACCTTAATAACTTCATTAGAATGGGTGGAATACCTTGTCAATGTTGTGTATGTAATCATCCATCTATCACGTGTATGAGTGTTAAACTAATTAAAACCAAGGCAGTGAGATCCAGGTGGCACATGGTGCTAGACAAATATATGCAGGATGAAGAATGCATTCAGTTAGAAACAAAAATAAAGCCTTTTTTTTCTGCTGGTAATTTGTCCATTTTGCAAATGCTTTACTACTGAACACCCAGTTCAACCCCTGGGACAGAAAATGGTCCAAATCAGTCTCCTGCATTAGTCTCCTGTCTATTTAATACGGTCTCTTTGACCACAGTGTTCACATTTTCCAACTGAAACAATTTTTTTTTTTGTTATCTTAATCACATACAATAAATTTTGTCATGTTGAAAAGAGAGAATTCAGCACACAGTTTGAGTCTTTCTTTGATTCTGCTCCCATCACAGACCAAAAACAACTGGCAATTATTCGAAAATTGTCCAACAACCATGACATGTTCATTAGCCTATGAAGAAATTGTAAGAATAAAGAAAAAAGAAATTCTACAGACAGAGAGAAAACCGTGGAGGCTAAATTACATTGCTGCAGCAACATTTTAATGTCTGTCAGTTTTTAATCAAAACCAAACTGGAGAGTGTGGAAAAAATCACCAATGTCATGATGCACTAGAAGAGGTTGTTCTGTTTTGTCTCCCTGTCGTTTAGCTTAGGAACACAATTCATTCACAGTTCAACACACTAACTTTCATAATGAACTCTTTGAATTGCCAATAGTGCAATATAAATACCTAGCAATGCCCTTTTTTCTTTCTTTCTTTTTTTTTTTTTTTTTTTACAGCGGACAGGTGGCAGGTATTCTCAATTTCCTTCACATGTTTGTCCTGCTACGTTTCCGTATCCTCTGACGTCATTTAAGAGCGACAAGCAACAATGGTAAGTGAGCAAGCAAATTTCTGCGGCTCGTATATTTATTGTATTACAACAAATGATTTGCGATTAAAACGCCATAACCAACTCTTGAAACGTTACATGTCACATTGCCATGTAGCTTCAGGCGCTAGTCTGTCTGATAAGTGATTTATGTACAAAAATAAAAGTATTACAGCTCATTAGCCGGAGGCTACCTATGTTGCTAGCTTGTTTGTCGGTTTGAGTCGATTCTTTTTCCCAGGTCTTGGTTCATTAGTCTTTCATTTGTAGAGTCAGCGTTTCCTCTTATCTCATCTTGAAGTTATTCGCAGAATACATTGTTCGTGTCAAATTTCTTAACGTTTTTCATTGAATGAACTCGACTTAACGGTTGAATTCGGCTAACGTAGCAGTTAACGGCGACGTGAACCAACTTTACTGTAAACACCTTAGCCAACTAGCTAGCTATCTGTGGTGCGACATAAATTTCAGTATTCACTGGTCACGACCCTTTTCTCTGTATTAATCCACCATTTAAATTATTACAGGGTCAAAGCCAGAGCGGAGGACACGGACCAGGAGGAGGCAAGAAGGATGACAAGGTGAGAATGACACAGCTTCTGTTAGCAGCTGAAGTCTGCTTGGGTAGCACCATATCAAATATTCATCTCCTCATTGGTCTTTGAACTGCGCTCTTATTATAGGACTGAATTTCAATGTAGCCTTAACAAATAAAAGTTAGTTTGATATTTTGCTTTGGTTCTCATGCTTTCTTCCTACGTACTGAACGAACACATACCTAATTTATATGTTAATGTTGTCAGTGACAGCATAAATATATGTATGCATAACACTAATAGATCATAATTTCAGTCATAAAGCATGCTTATATATAGAAAAACAAGGTTTTTGGTACAGAAAATGTTTGTGTTTTTGCCCATGACTTCTTATGATGTGTGCTTGCCCATTTGTGGTATTTCAAGGATAAGAAAAAGAAGTATGAGCCTCCAATTCCCACCAGAGTTGGGAAGAAAAAGAAGAAGACTAAGGGACCAGATGCTGCCAGCAAACTTCCTCTGGGTAGGAGCGGAAAAGCAAGCTACTCTTTTATCTGTTTACTTCTTAGGTCTCTTGGCCCCGCCTACACATTTGTTGTTTTCTCTGGATCACAGCTCTACTCAATTTTAGCTGAAAGTTTACCTATGACATTTGGCACAGGCTTTGTTTCCTGTCTTCTCAGCAGTGTATTTTCAATCTTCTTTTCGAGATTTAATCAAATTGGTGTTTATTTTAAGTACTTTTTATATACTCTATGTTGTCCCCTATCTTTCAGTCACCCCTCACACCCAGTGCCGCCTGAAGCTTCTCAAGCAGGAAAGGATTAAGGACTACCTATTGATGGAGGAGGAATTCATCAGAAACCAGGAGCAGATGAAGCCTTTGGAGGAGAAACAGGAGGTTGGCACTTGTGGCATAAGTTTGCGGTTTTGAAGAGCATACATAAGAAATGCAGGCTAAATAACTCTGCTGTTGTTGTCTTTACAGGAAGAAAGGTCAAAGGTTGATGACCTGCGAGGTACCCCTATGTCTGTGGGCACTCTGGAGGAAATCATTGATGACAACCATGCCATCGTTTCCACCTCAGTGGGATCAGAGCACTATGTCAGCATCCTGTCCTTTGTAGACAAGGATCTGCTGGAGCCAGGCTGTTCTGTCCTTCTCAACCACAAGGTAATGTTTAGTGATAGTGTTTTTTAGGCTTCCTTTAAAAAATATTCATGTTAATATAGATCACTTTTTAAATTTTGTTTCTCATTTAGTTATGCCACGGCAATCACTAGAATTCCCTGAGACGGTTCTCACTTGTCTACTGTTGTTTGTGTCTGACCTGTAGGTTCATGCTGTCATCGGGGTGCTGATGGATGATACGGATCCCCTGGTGACAGTGATGAAGGTGGAGAAGGCCCCACAGGAAACGTATGCTGACATTGGAGGACTGGACAATCAGATCCAAGAGATCAAGGTATGTCATGCATTCACTTCAACTTACATAAAAGACAAGGGCTTCAATTTCTGAGAACCTCTCTATAGAATATAGTATAGTTAGTCAGTATATGGTATTAATACACCATATAGGACACATTTTTAGTTTAATTTTGATAATGTTAAAGGTTTTTTACTGTACTAAAATAAATTAACACAGTAACATCTTTCTAGTCATTCCTTACTAACTTACAGCTGTTAATGACTGTGTTTGTTGCATTCTTTTGTGGGTCTGGATTTGCTTTATTGTGGCAGTAACATATTCAGAGTTTGAAATTGTGTCCTTACAATAATATACACATTTGTTTATCGAGCTAAGGAACTATGAGGATTTTGTCTAGACACACAGAGCAAGAATACATGGTCTCGTATGCAACAAACCAAGCCATTACAAGCTGTAACTTGCAAACATCCAGACCCCAAAGAAAAACAGGCTCCACAGGTACCAGATAGATAGAAATACCTTTGTATAAAACCACTGAAATAACTGCTACTTTCACTGCTAATATTAAATGATGTAGCAGTAATATAACTCCTTGAAATCTTTTATGTATCTGCAATAATATGAGCAGTTTCCAATAAAAAAGTTTCAAGGAAATTCAAATAATCCTAGCAGGGGAAAAGATGAACCCAAAATGTGGGTTTTTCGACTCTGAAGCTATATTAACAAGATCTATGGCAGACTATGTTTTGATGCAGGACCAAATAACTTCTAGACAGAACTATATTAATATTGTACAAAATCAAAATTTGGTTGCAAGAAAGTGAAAAGTAGTAGGGATATCAATTTTTGAAAATGAAAGCTACTTTGTTCAGGTAAATTATTTACTTTGAATCAGTTTGGCATGTTTTTCAGCTGTGTTAGCTATCCAACCAACTTAAATCATGGATTTCCCCGAGGGATTATCCATCTGAATCGAAACAATGTAACAAATGGTATATTGGTTCAGCGTCATCCTGAGATCTGGAGCTGACTGAGTAGTTTTGTGTTGATTTTAACAGGAGTCAGTGGAGCTGCCCCTCACGCATCCAGAGTATTATGAGGAGATGGGCATTAAACCCCCTAAAGGTGTCATCCTGTATGGACCACCTGGCACAGGTGAGCATCACACTTGAAAATAACAAGTTTTAAGATCCAGCCAACATTTAAACTCAATTTGTGTACACCACAAGAAGTTATGAAGTTAGAAAACACAGAGAGAACGGGACACATAAGGGAGTCCTTCCCAACTGCCCAGAACACATGCACACACACACACCCACCAAAAAGATAAAGTGATTAATTACCAATCTTGTCAAAAATTAACGTCAATTATCCTTTTATTTTCCCCTCTATTTGGTTCATCCCAGTTATCTTTGGTTAGTCACAGAGGTATGGCCTTCTAAGTAGCCTAGAATATCTTTTAAAACAATTTTATATACAGACAGTAAGTGTTTTATTTTGATTTTATCTAACGTGCATATCTAATTTGGATAACTTCACAACCTCAGAGCAGACAAAGCCTTGTGCAGCTCCTGTGATCTTTGGCGCCCCCTTGAGGAATAAGGGATTGTTTCAATATAACAGTTGCAGATAAACCAGTGTAATAATATTGAATAAAATGCATGTATTAATTAGTTTTAGGCCTGTTACTCATTCCTTAATATGGTAAGAAATATTACCGGTGCCATAGTGAGCCATGAAAAGTGACTGATGTGTGTGACATTTCTAACTGCTTTTAAAGGCTAAAACAATCAGTGGGATATTTTACCTGTAGGTTTCCTAATAAATGTGAAATTCAAATAGCAGTTTTTGAGCGCATAGTTCTGAGAATGAACCATTATAAATATAGAGTGAATAAGTAAGTTACAGAAAATGTCACAGGGACTTGCTGAAGAATTAAAAAATCAAAAGGCATTTGGTTTTTCTCTGAAGACATTTGTTTTCAAGCTTTTTGCTAAACTCTGTCACTGACAATACCTCCTAATGGATGCATGATTCATACACTTCTTTTTATAAGTGTTGCTTTTCTCCTCTACCGAAAAATAATAACATTAATTGAGGCGTTGTGTCCAGGGGGAACATTGGGAAACTTGTGAAGCAGCCGCTTGCATGTTTTTCCCTACGGTTCGACGGTAATTTTTTTTCCTGACCTTGCCTCTGCTTGCATTCACCAGGAAAGACACTGCTTGCCAAGGCTGTAGCCAATCAGACGTCAGCCACCTTCCTGCGCGTGGTGGGCTCAGAGCTGATCCAGAAGTACCTAGGAGACGGACCCAAGCTGGTCAGAGAGCTGTTCAGGGTGGCAGAGGAACACGCACCTTCTATCGTCTTCATTGATGAGATTGACGCCATTGGCACTAAGAGGTACGAAAATGTGTTTATTTTAGACTGCCAAGGTGAGAGATTGAACATAGGTGATAATGCACCACCTGTGACAACACAGAGTCAGAAGACAAGGTGTTGGATTCAGAAGTGTGAGAACAGATCTTTAGCTGTGCTTCAGTCTATCATAGTTGA
>JAPQRN010000017.1:12401198-12411867 GCA_037367275.1 Coranthus polyacanthus | reverse complement strand
CTGGGTGGGTGGGAGGGTATGATGAGGAATGTCATGACGAAACACTTTAGGTTTCAGGAATATTTGCCAGCTGAGTAACTTGTTTGTTTGTAACCCTCTGCCTCCTTCTTTGTTTTTCCGACCACAGGCTGACCAACTAACAGAGGAACAGATTGCAGGTAGGAACAGAACAAATTATTCCACTTCACCACACAGCCAAGTCCTTTCTCACATGTTAACTGGCTACTGGTAGATCAATTCCATCTTGGTTATTATGTGATTCAGTAAAGATCCTCAGTTTCAGGAGTTAAGGTTCTGTCGCTCATTAGCTGTTCTAGCTTCTTCCACATCAGTGATGGAGAGCATGGAAGAAAGCAGAATGTGATTGATTTGGCGCCCGCCCTCCCTTGATAGATCATTAGCTTTTCAAAATGAAGAGGAAACAGAGAGAATATTTGCAGCACATCATGAGTCAGGACTGAGTGAAACCCATGAAGCCAGAGTGAATAGACAGTTTTCAGCTTATGAGTAGTTTCAATCAGCCAGACACCTTGATATTCTCGATAAATAAATGATGCATGCTTTGCACTCAAACTGGAGGCGGTACAGTTTCTTCTCAGCCAAACCTCCTTTGTGGGTAATTAGCTTGTGCTAAGGCTCCAAGTCGCTATTGCCTGCACTTCAGGTTCCCTGGATGGGTTTTTATGGCCCGTAGTTTAGAAGCTTGCTCGTACAAAGAGAGAACTGTGCACACATTGAAGTTCTTACAGCACAATCTGTTCGCAACTTCCACTATTCTGCCTTGTTCTCTTTTTTTTTCCCTCTCAGTATGAGATAAGAGTCCTGTGTGGTTTCAGGGCTCAGCACATTTACAATTTCAGTTCATGCTCATGTGGGCCAATTTACAGACAAGCATGAACTTATTTAACAGAGCCCCTGTAGCCACATCGCTAACAAGAATCGATTAACCTTTGTCGACCTGACTGCAGCAGCCTAACATAACCCATTTTACTGCACAGCAGCAGTAACCTAACCTGCACTCTTACCTCCACCCCCGCAGAGTTCAAGGAGGCTTTCTCCTTATTTGACAAGGATGGTGACGGCACCATCACCACCAAAGAACTTGGCACCGTCATGAGGTCGCTGGGCCAGAACCCCACAGAGGCCGAACTGCAGGACATGATCAATGAGGTGGACGCTGACGGTCAGTATACACATGCCTCATTTCAGATGAAGTGAAGGAATTAGAGCATGTTAAGATCTTTTTGCTTGGTCCCAAATTATGAAGTTGGAGCAGGTTTCTAATCAGAAGTTGGAACAATTAATATTAGTGGGTCTCTCCGTGTATAAACATCATCTAACACATGTTGATGTAGGACATTTCTGTGAAATTGTGAACAGATCAGCTGATCCAATCATTATGTGGTGCTTGAATTTTCATCTGTTTGGTAGATATTTTTCTGTCCATGCAACCAAAATGTGTCACTGGCTATTAGAGCTACAACTATTGATTGATTTGAGTACATTTTTAAGGAAAAAAGTCTAAATTCTCTGATTCCAGCTTCTTAAATATGAATATTTTCTGGTTTCTTTACTCTGTGTCAGTAAACCGAATAACACTGGGTAGTGGACCGAGAAATTAATTGACAGATCAATTGACAATGAAAATATTGGTTATTTGCAGCCCTCCTGCCCATAAACTCAGTGCCCCTTCCATGCTGAAATTTAGAAGATGGATAATAATGACCAATTAAATTTTGATTTCCACATATATTCCACATGAACTGTGGTTAAAATAAGGAGGAAGGGTTTTCATATTTAGGTTAATGAGATGATGCCATGATCCTTTCCCGTCCACACCCCATTTTTAATCAACAAAATGACCTGCAACTGTCACTAATAGCTGCAGAACAGTAAAAATGGCACATTTTTCTATTTGCGTTTCACAGATTAGATCAACACAACTCTGCGCAGGATTTGAGAGATTTCTCTTTTAATGTCAGTCATTTTGGGGCAATAAAAGCATCATTTAAGTTAACATTTTGCATTTCAGTTATAAAACCTCTGTTACAAATGCATCAAGGATTAGATAGAGGGCATCCATTACTGTTGCCCACCTCCCTCCCTTTTCTACCAACTGTCAACCAACTGTCCAAGCCAACTGTCCGGCCAGCTTTATTTTCAGATGACGTGTCCCTCTGTGTCAGCAGTTTAGTCACTGTGTGTCGAGCTCCATCATGGTTGACAACGTCAGGGATATGCATGTGCAGGAGGTGCTTTGCTTGGCAAGTAGTAGAGCAGGTTGAGTGTCAACAGAGTGTCAGCGTTGGCGCCCGGTGCTGGGCGACCATCGAATGGCATAATTCAGACATTTTCTGTCCTCGTCTTCATCCTCCATTGCATTGTCTCCCAAAGGTGCACAGATTGGATATACGTGATAGAGGGAAGGAAAGAGAGAGAGGAGCCAAAGAAGTTGGCTAGTATCTCTGGAGCTGGCCGTCCTTGGGCGGTGGAGTCGAGGATGTTAGCTGTCAGTGGGGCCTTTACCCCAGTGGTGCTCTGTCAGCTTATAGGATTTCGTAAATGGGACCGCATTGATCAGGAGAAATCAATTGCACCGCAGCTTGGCTGCCCCTTTATTGAAACGTTCTCCCACTATCCTCAGCGCCCTCCCCCTCTGCCTCAGTTACACCCAAGAGCAAACACACACACACACACACACACACACACACACACACACACACACCATCACTAACATCCCCTTGTTCTGCCTCTGCCTCCCTTGGCTGATGCAATCTAGGTCAGACAGCAGTGAAGCTAGTAATGGAAAATAAAAGTGGTTACATAAGGCCTCTCTGCGCTTTGCACATCCAGTACCCACATCGGCAGCCATGGGATGTCAGCTGGCCCATTGAAAATCAGCTTTATTTACCAAACAAGGAGGCTGTGGCAATGAATTACAATGAATGGAAGCGAGGATTGAGCTGTTAGAAGAAATAGTCTCTTGGCTATTTTGCAAACCACAATTTATGAACACTGTGGATTACAGTATCAAATGAAATTGCTGCTGTTTACAGCCACACAGATGAGAAGGCGAGCTAACCACACCTGCTTAAAATCAATCAGTGCCTTGGACAAGACATACTGAGTTCTGTCATGTATTGTACTTGCACATGTGCAGGAACAACCGATGTACATCTCCTAGTGAAAAAGATCCAACTCCTTTTAATACATATTTCGTACCTAGCCCTTCCAGACAAAAATACTAGCTTAAGCCAAAGTGCAGCACTCCTCATCATTACACAGTCCTACCCTTCATTCTTATCTGAGCAATAGAAGGTGGCTTTATGATGCAGGAAAAAAGTATGACCACACATGTGAGTGTACTGAGATGCCTCAGCCTTCGATAGTTTGCGTCAGCACCTCTTATGTGTAATCGCACCATCTCCCACTCGGTTCACTCCTTATATTCTCTGCTCTTCACATCTCCATCTCCCTCTCTGCCGCCCACTCCCTCCCTCCCTCCCCCTTCCTATGCCTTTCTATCTCTCACTTTCCCTCCCACCATTTTCTCTCTCTTCTCCCCTGTCTTCCTCCCATCCTTCCATCCCTCCCTCCTCCACTTCAGCAGCTGGCCTGAGGTGCAGTTAAGCACAGCAGATAACACCCGAGGGCTCCCTTGCTTCTTGTCCGTCAGATGATGATTTTCCAGTTGCAAGTCCTGCCCTTCCTCAAGACTGGGACACCCCCCCCCAGCCTTCGTTCCACCCCCCCCATGGCAGCATGTGTTCCTTCGGTGCTGCCGGCTGTCTCTGTGTGTTAGATAACAGGTCCTTACATTGTTACCCTGGGCCATGAGATCACCATCTGCCCCATCACATTACTGCATCCCTTTTTTTTCCGGTGCACATTCATTCTCGCTCTCCATTCTCTCTCTCTGAGGCGTGCTCTGTCACTGGTTAATCTGTGCACAATCCCCCCACCCCAAGGCTAATCCTCCTGGGTTCTTTGCCCTCAGTCTCCCTGACCTTCACTACAATCCAGCCTCAAATTTCTGTTGTATTTAGCCTGTTTTTAAATTTAATACACCCCCACACCCATTCAGGTTCCCAGTATGTACAGGTCTACTATTAGACTCTCTGACACCCCTCCCGTCTTTCCTGCTGTGGTTTCAGTCGAGCTCTTCATAGATCCTTCCCCTGTCAAGAGTGTCTGATCCCTTGGTAATCCCGTCTTGACAACAGCAACATGGATATTGATCCAACAGCTGCGTGCATACATGCTCAACCAACACAGCAGCTGCCATTAGCAGCACCAAAAACACCACCGCAGACTGAATTCTCACATATCTGGACAACCTACGAACACGAGTGTCAGAAAGTTGAAGGGGATGAAAAGAGGAGCTTAAATAAAAGGGGACAGGAGGAAAGAAGCGTCTGGATTCTTGACGCCCACTTCTTGTCCTTCCCTCTTGAACTGCAGCCAGGGTTTCTGACACTAGGAGACAAGCCTTTGATTTATATCGGTTCCTCGAAGGCGAACCTGTACAGTATAATGTACATCTACATTATGGATGACTGACCGTGGACTCGCCTGCAGTCCTGCTGTGCTGTGTATAACATCCACAACCTCTTCCCAGGGCTTCCCTGAGGAAGAAAGGGAAACACACATATACACAACCTCCCTCCCAGGCAGCAGTAGCTGTGTTTGTCACAGGAAGGAAGGTGTATACTAAAGTGATTTGAGGGCTGCTCCCCTCTCTGCGATTACTCATGTCTCAAGTTGCACCATCACCAGCAGGAATGCCTCTGGAGACAAATTATGGCCCATACAACAATGTAAACTCCACTGTCATACAGCAGAGAGAGAAAAACAGCAAGGGCCGTAGCACTAAATTAATATTTTCAGTTAGTCGCTTTTCATCAGCTAAATGCTGGGTTATATTATCTCTACTTATCTCAGTTTGCTATTAAGTAATTGCAATTTTTGCTGATTAAATATGCCTCATTGATCACCCATTCCAGGTAATGGCACCATTGACTTCCCGGAGTTCCTGACCATGATGGCCAGAAAAATGAAGGACACAGACAGCGAGGAGGAGATCCGCGAGGCTTTCAGGGTATTTGATAAGGTAAATGAGGTTGAGTTTTTTAGATCATAATTAGGGAATTATAGATAGGCAATTTAAGTTTATGGACTATAAAATTGTGACATTTAATTTGTGGTTAATCTTTAAAGAAGTGTGGAATAAGTCAGTCCAAATTTGTGATTAAATTAACTTTGTGTAAACAAAAAAGCTCTTACTTCTTGTAGTGTAACACCTTTTCTCCGTGTCTCCTCATTAGTCAGTCTAATGGGAATGTAGTTCCTCTGGTTTTTAACCTGTGGGATAATAGGTTAGATTTTTTGTTTTTGTTTTTGTTTTTTTAATCTTTTTCACACATTTGATCCCATGCCAGGACGGAAATGGCTACATCAGCGCTGCAGAGCTCCGTCACGTCATGACGAACCTGGGAGAGAAGCTAACGGACGAGGAGGTGGACGAGATGATCAGAGAAGCAGATATTGACGGAGACGGACAGGTCAACTACGAAGGTAAAATCTGTAACTAACATCGTTGGCACAGGAATAGCTGTAAAGCCATAAGTGTGTGTTTTTATTAAACAGGGGGAAACAGAAGAATTCATTTTCCAAGCTGTGTATTTCTCTAAGGGCGACTGCAAAACAAGCCAGCCACACATAATATCAGTTATTAGATAGGGGCTATAGATGGAGGGCACTGAAACAGAGATGGGAGAAAGCTATCCTTCTGAATTATCGTCAGTGTGCCAGGAGCCTTTTCACTCTCTATTTCTTGCTGCCTATCTCCCACTTTCTCCCTCCCCCTTACTGTTGCTCCCTTGGCACATTACACGAGAGACTGCGCTCATTTTCTAGAAGGCTGTTGATATATTATGAACAGTCCATAAGTCTTGGCTGAAAAGTGTCCTACTTCTGCACTCCCTTTGTACCACAGACAGAATATGTACTCTCTGCACAAATAAAAGCCTCCTTTTTAGTTATTTAATTTGATTTGTGTGCATGTGCATGTGTGAAAAAGCGTATTGCCATCATTTCGCTCCACAACTGTAAGCACCACGCAAGAGCTTTTTAATCAATTGGGTTTAATGAGATGAACATGGAAGCTGTTTGGAAAGGGGACACTAATTAGGATGTGTCTTCTGAACCTGCTCAGGTTGATTAAAAAATTAATAAAGCATTTAACAATTTATCAGGTGACTGCTCTTACTGGCAACAGGCTCTGCTAAAGTGTCTGAACCTGATGTCCTACTGTCTTTTGTTCTCTCTCCTTCTCTCTGCAGAGTTTGTACAGATGATGACCGCAAAGTGAAGCTTGCCCACCCCGTCCTGTCCCCTCTTAGAAGAAAAAAAAAAGAAAAAAAAAATCAAAATGTTTTACTTACCTCTTGGAAAAAAATGTTCATTTATTCATACTGTTTCTGTATAGAAAATAATTGAATGTTGAAATAAAATATCCTTCTGTCCACACAGGAAAAATATAAAAATATACAAAAAATATCTGCATGAAAATGATGGTTAGTGATCCTGTCCCCTCCTCCCGGAGATCAGTTTAGCATCAGTACTTAACAAGTAAAATAATAACAACAACCCTGTAACTACTACCTTCAGACTAAAGCAAAAGCATTTGGCGAACTCCTTCCAGTTCCATTTGCTAGTGGTAAATGTCTGGGCTGGCCATCTCTTCTTTCTCTCTCTGTTTTCTGTTCTTCATGCATGCAGCTTGAGACCGGAGCACTAACCCCCCCGCCCCCATCCCTCCTCCGGGCTACCAGAGCGTGCTGATTCCACTATAAGCTGTCCTCTTGTTGGTTTGGTACAGTTTTTTTGTATTTGGAGAGGAACCCTGTACTGTTAAGATGAGAGAATATACCAGATTCTAACTCAAGCGTAAAAGTGGAATGGGACTTAATTGTATGCTAGATAAAAAGTGAAAAAAAACAATGTACAAAAAATACATTTTCAAATGTTTGGCATGTTCTTTTGTTTTTGTTATGTTATTTGGACGGCCATCTTAGTAGTTGTGCGTCCTGCCCTTTAAAGGAGGGGGGACTTAAAGAGTCTTACGGTGAGCTTTCTTTTTTTTTTTTTTCTTTTTCTTCTTTTTTTTTCGCTGAGATGGAGTGTCTGTCCTCTTTTCTTGCAAGAGAGAATCACTGGCCTTCACTTTTCTTTTACTTCTTCTGTTTCTCGGCTCAGAGAAGAGCATAGTGAGGGGTGTACTGTGTTTGCAGCGCATGCTGTTAGGAGTGTCAGTGCACCAGTCTTCGCATTGTTCATCTGAGTTCAGTTTACATTCATTCCAAGTTGTACATGCTAGTCTTTATTTTTTTTTTTCAAATAAAAGACCATGAACTTTATCATGTCTTATGTCATTTTTCTTAACATTTTAAATGCTTAATTGTGAAGATATTCTATCAAGGCGGCATAACATGTCTGTATGTTGTTTATCAACTAGACAAATGTGTCTAATAAATCATTTTAAGCATCGTTCTCTCCATGTGCGGTGTCATTCGGTGCACTTGATGTTGAGCAAAGGCAGGGCTCGGTGTGTAATACTGTGTTCCATTACACGGCACTGAGGTTGTGGAGAGAGTGAGCCGCTCACAGGGGAGGGAGAGGCAGAGTGTTTGCTCTCGCACTCAGCCGTGAATATACATACACATCTATGACGCCTCTCTTCTCTCTCAAGACCCGGCTGGTTGCTAGGCAACAGGACCATGCTGTAACTGGGATGATGGGGGTTTTTGAAAAGGCAAGTGGGAGTTTGAATAAACCCTCCTGCTTCTGCTGATGACTCCATGTTGGCTTGTCCTAGTAAGGCAAACCAGGCCACGACGCTACTGCTGCGCACACTCTTTTAAAACACTGCACACATACGCAGAGAGCACAGGACAGGTCTCTGACACATTACTACCTAAATGTCTAAAAAGTCAAGTAAGCGCTGCATTGTTTTACTATATTTGGACTGTAATTTGACCATGTTTGGGAAGGAGCAAAGATAGGCTGAGACAGCTCTCCACCCTCCTACACACACCAGGCAAGATCAAGCATGAATCTAACAGAGAACACTTAGATGTTATAGCCCTATATACACCTTTCTCCCATTTTGACAAAGACATTTGGCTTTTTTCAAGGGAAATACAACAGCCTGCATTCCTCACGCACATCAGTCTGTTGAGCTGCTTAAAATTGGCTGTCATTTAGCTTCTGTGGAATGAAAAGTTTGAATCAAATAAATCAAGCTTCTTAGAAGGAAAAGGCCTGTGCTGACAAACTGGATGAGAAACCCTGTCTAAATGCTATCAGCAAATGGGACATCTGCTGATTACAGACATGGGGTTTTATTTTGAAGAAATCCAGGCAAACTAAACGCACTCAGCCTTCCTAGGCCCCTCCCTGCAGCACAATTTGAGCCAATAGGAACTGCTGTGAAGTCGACTGACAGCTGGGTCTGAAATGCTTCTCTTCCAGGTTAGCTCAGCTGGTCAAGAGCCTCAAAGAGAAAAATAACACAAGACAAATATTTTGTGGTTAGAATTTTGTAATCAGGATTTAGAGATTTAAGGAAAGGTTCCCCTAAATATATTTGCCGCACCCTATAATCCACAACAGCATTAATACATTACACACGGTCAGAAAGATGTACAGTACAGACATGCAGGAGCACCACCAAACGGACAAACCCACTGGGATAAGACTGCTGCTGCTGTTCATTATGCCAAGCAGCTAATGAGACAAAGCTAAACGCACTCTGCCAACCAATCGCAAGGCAGAAAAGGTGTGGTTTTAGCGCTAAAGGCTGCAGGTTCCCTGGAAAAGGCCTCCCCTCCGCTCTGGGTATGAAGGGACACCTGAGCACCCTGGGGGTTAAATTAAGAACATCAATATTTCACGTGTAAATGAAGCAGCACACTGCGGAGGCAGTAATGCGAGAAGGATTGACCGGGCAGAGGTATCACGTATCAGTGCCCCTGGAAAGAACAGGCACACTTATGAGACGGGGCCCATGACATACTGCAGGAGTGAGTGCGTGTTTGTGTTGATTAGCTTGTATGGGTCATTGTGTATGTCTATGAGAGGGTGCGTAGCCTGTGCATGTGTGTGTGGGCGGGGGCAGACAGGGCATGTGTGCAGCGACATGGAGCCCTGTTTGTTTGTGTAGTGTCCAGCTGTATTAGCAAGTTAAGGAAGTGGATGAGGTGAGCTGAGCCAGGCACAACATCAATATGGGGAAGCTTCTGGCACTTTGTACCACACACAGTTGTGGGAGTCCATTAGTACTGGCTTAATGTGCTTTGGATGCTGTTCTATGGCTCTAAACACGCATATTTAAGTTCCTGGTGTCTGAAAACTCTACGGAAATGGCCAAATTCTTTTAAAATTAAAAGATGCAGAGTCACAAGCACTTTAATAAAGATGAGCACACAGGACCTTTTATAATGGCTTTATACTTTGGCATGAAGCGGCAACCTCCAGGGCTGAAAAATGAAGCCAACCGCAAAGTGCCAAAACATGCAGTTCCTCAAATGGCCACTTGAGGCTGCCTCCAAAAGCTAGTTAATTAAAAATAATTAGATGAGAGAAACAACAGCCCGGCTCAAAATGATTTTGGTCTCCATAGCTAATTTTAAACAACTCGTCTATAATGTTTTGAAGTTACATATAGTTAACAGTGCGGCCGATTTGAGCTACAGGCAGGTGGGATCACAGGTGGCTAGCTGCTAGCTGTGATTGACGGCTGTTACGCAATTGTTTTATAAAGGCTTAGCTAAGTTAAACCTGATAGCATAACATAGCTATATTTGCTAATGTTTGCATTAATTCAGTATTGCCTTATAAGGTCTATCAGCTAGCCTGTTCATTAGTGTGTTTATACATGACACAAAGTTGACATTACCGGTATGAAACCGTACATTTGCTGGTTAGCAGTGTGGTTTGTATTCTCAATAAGTTAGCAGTGGCGTTAGCAAAGATGCATTAGCTTGGCAAGTTTCACCCCTTCACCTCTCGAGTGTCCCAGCTCCACCCTCTTGTCCGGATATGGCCCCTCTGGCTCCAAGAAAGCAAGATGGCGACTGACAAAATGAAGAACTCGAGGCTTCAAAACAGCAGTGGTTGGTGTCATGGTGGCTACGTCCACTTCTTTCATACAGTCTATGTTTGGCGCTGCATGTCAGCACACTTAAAATTACACTGAAACGCACGCAGACAGACTTGATATGAAATTTCTCTGTATTTTGTTTACTTCATAGACCTCTCGTGGGGCAACACATGAACTATCCTCCTACTTCATTAGTTGTTTTTTTTTTTTTTTATTCTTTTCCTGTAAAGCCCTCATTTCTTTTCTTTATTTCACTGTATTATTCATGCCAAAAAAACAAAGACACCTACAGTAATTAGGTTGTATGGATTTTCCCATAATGTTTTTGCAACCTCACTGCTTATTATGGGCCTTGGGGGTCGTTTTCACCGTGTTGCGCTAATGATGACTATCGAGGTGGTTGAGCAATGCACCGCAGGGGGTTTGGCAGTTCTTGCTCCTCTTACTCTGCATTGCAGCGTGCAACCCCCCCCCCCTCCACCCACCGCCACCACCTCCACCTCCATC
>JAPQRN010000017.1:12371707-12393331 GCA_037367275.1 Coranthus polyacanthus | reverse complement strand
CCCCCCCCCCCCCCCCCCCCCCCCCCCCCCCCCCCCCCCCCCCCCCCCCCCCCCCCCCAGTCTTGCAGAGGCAATGCAGAGGCAATACGATGCAAATGCAACATAATGCAGTGGTGCTAGTGGAGCCATTGCAGATTAGGCAGGGTAAGGACTTCCAAGTAAAGGTTGTTACTCCAAGCCACCATGGGCAGAACTGATGATATTTGAATTGCACCCTTGACCCTGATGGATGTAAAATATAAATTACACATTAATATGGAATGAAAATGTGCAACAGTAGCCGCAAATGAAAGTGAGAATGGCCAGAGCTTGTCCTCTTGTGTCCCAAACGACTGATTTGTTTGACGTGGCTTCAAGTCCAGTGTCTACCCCATCCTCCTGTAAGCATAAGCGCACACACACACTCACTCACACTCACAGACGCGTACACACACACCCGTAATGATGTACACACGTGCCTGACTGTTCAATTATTCATGGTCAATGTACGTACTGTCTGAACAAAACACAAACGGCTCAAATATACCTTGACACAAAAGAAGTCATGACTATGAATAGGCAGGGCTTTAGGTAATGTAGACACGGCAGTCTACACTGATGCAGTTCGGAGTAATACAATTTCCAAAAGTAATCGCGTTTCAGGTCTTGTTAGACTGCGCACAGTCGGAAAGTCACAACACCATTCTCTCTTTGCTCGGCGAACAAGACTGGAGAATGTTCCCTTAAATGTTAACGTCCTCCTTTTCTAATTTAATAATTCAATAAAGCTAAACTTAAAATGGTCTGTGCTCTCTCAGGGCTGCCAGGAACAATTCAATTAGCCAGACAACATGTTGTGACAGCCTGCTTTATGCTTAGATCACTTATTTGTTCATCGTGTTTGTATAACCCCTAAGCCCCAACCAGCTCTCAGTCCTTTTCTCCTTCTTTCTGTCAGTTCTTTCTGCATTGACAGTATGTTTGAGTGCCAAGAAAGATGAGGCAACTAGCCGACTCTGAATTTTTCTGTCCTGCAGTGACGAGCCGCGGGCCACATTTTGTGCTGTGGGGGGGAAAAAAGACCTGCTGTCAAGGGGTAGTTGGAGGAGACCACAGGGAGAAATGTGATGGGAATGGAAAGGCTCTGCATTTGTATAATATTGTATGTGAAAGGTGCTGACAGGCGACAGTGTGGGAAGGGCAGTACATTCGTTCCCAGGATGGGTCGGTCAGCCAACAGTCAGTGCAAGCTAATCCAGAACTGTGTTGATTGACAGAGGGCAAACTGTCTGGAGATTTCCTCACCAATGAGAGGCCATATGCGCAACAGCATTGCCTTGCATGAGCATGTATCACATAAAAATTCATAGGCCTAAGGCAGAAATTGGAAGTGACCCGCACAATATGATCAGGACCTCAAATTAAATTGTACAATAATAAATTACTTTAGTCTTAATCTAAGGCACTAAACATTATCTGTTGTTTAGGCTAATTCATAAAACTAAGGACAAAAAATCAACATGTAACGTAAGAGGAAACATGCTTTAAAGGAATCATTTCTATTTATCATTTGTAAAATGTAATGCAGTTCTAATGCGGTATCTAAAAATGATTTTGAAGCAAATGATCAGAATTCTAAATCAACATGTGTAGAGTCTACAGCCATGCTGGCAGTTCTGTGAAGCACAACACAGATGTCAGCATGCTAACATTTCCTAATTACAAGTGAACACAAAGTACACACCTGAGGCTAGTGGAAATGCCATTACTTTGCAGAATCGGATGCTAAACAATGCATTTTAATTTTGGACAGGCTGCTGTTTCAGCAAAAACAAAAAAGAGGACCTGATATCATTGTCACTACCGGCTCAAAAAACATCAGGCAGTCAAAGTTAGCCGCTAGCTGGGAGACATTCCCATCATCCCTCATGAGTTGTTTTAAACCAAAACAAACTTAAAAGTAGAAATCACCATTTACTAACACTATTGCCTCAACTTAAAGGGTCAATATGTAAAATTAGCACATGTTTGCGTGCTTGGAGTTTGTGCCAGAGTCTGTGTTGTTTGTTGGTAGCTAACTCCATTTCTAATCAACAACTGTCTTGTTTGCCTACATCCACGATAACAGTCTGTACACTGATTTCTATGTAAAGGGCTGGTTTAGTTATTTAGTTTGGTTATATTCACTCCCCAGTTCTTCAGTGCCTCTCTTCTCCTTCTCTACAGTGGTACATGTGTGCAACGCTACTGTTAGCTTTAAAATGGAGTTAGCTAATGGCAACAAATGGCCAGCTCTCAGCACAGTCCAACATATGCTTCCCATAAGCACCACAGACTGTAATTTGAAATGCAATTTTGAAGCCAGGAGTTTGCATTTTGGAGGCAGAAGTGACCATATTTGGACAAAAAGGCAGAGGTGGGGGAGCGTGAGAAGTGATGAGTAAGCTAATGCTAAATGCTGACTTACTGACATAGTAAAATGCTATGCTGTCAGTTAGTGCAACTTATTATCCAATCAAGGTGTCTGTCAACAAAATAATTCATTTTACACAAAAAACAGAATCTCTGAAAGACCAACTCAGCACATGAATGACCTGTTATACACAGCTGTCAATCAAAACCCAAATAAATAAAATAAAAACTTATTAGAGGGTCCAAATTAAACAAATGAGACAAGAGTGGCTCCTGGAAAAAAAATTACTTGGTATTTCTATAGAGAATTTCAATGTAAGTCTATGGGAGCCAGGCCTTTTTGGAGCCAGCATCTAGTGGTCAGCGGTGGTATTACACTTTAACATGCTTTTGTATTGGCTTCACTGTCAAGCCCCGCTCCTCGGCCCCTGGTAAACGCACAGGCATGTGCAAAAAAAAAAGTAAATTAATGTTGCTTTAAAAGACATAAAAAAGAGATTCAAACTAAAGAATTAGCTCAAAGTATCTGTGAAATGTTTAGCACAGTGTGAGTCTCAAATCACAGAACCTATTAGTCTTATTTCACTACACAGTTTGCAGCAAGAAGCATATGGTGAAACATATTCTAAAATCATCCTTTCCAAAAACAGATAGAAATGAGAAATGCACAAGTCTTTGATTGCGTCGTATCTTATCTTAAAATATGGTGTTTCCCATCTAATTTCAGCGTGTCTGCTACAGAGCAATGAACACCTGTGTAATATGTACATGAACTAAGGAAGTTGAGTAAATTCAGTTATTTGCTCTCAGTGGCGTAGCACTGTATTAAGACCTTATTAATATGAAAGTGAATGCAAATCTGTACATGCATCACAGACCAGGCTGGAAAGCATCAGTGTCCTCTCCGCCGTGTCCACCCACACAGAGGCCTAGTCACCAGGTGGGCGGCTGGCAGGCCACTCTCATTGGCCAGCTGAGGCCGCCTGTCCACTGGAAACAGCGTGAGGATGGTTTTCCCAGCCAAAAGATGATTTCCATCTCTTCATCTCCCCACACAAATGTACCCCATGCTGAAGTGATGAGCTGGGGCTGATTCAGAACAGAGTTACCTAGATATAAATAGTTATGCCATCATCCTCCTTTGATGAGCCTTTGCTGAGGATTTAAAGTGATGGGTAGGATTTCTAAGAAATGTGAGACACACTGAGTTTGGAAGGCCAGACCATCTCTAATTCTTATATCATTCAAGAAAATGAAACAGTCGCTGTTAATGTAAATGGGAGTCAGTGGGGTTAAAACATTAAACCATTTTCTTAAGTGCTTCAGAATGTAATTAACAACTGCCTTCGGTTGGACAGAAAGTGATTAATCAGAGTTTTTCCAACCCTGAAACCCTGAAAACTTGAAAAGCATTATTGAAAAACTCAAGATGAGTGAAGCATTCTTGGTTATGTGGTTATATAATCAGACATCCTTTAAAAGAGCCCCCGAATTCTAATTCCCTTCACCCCCGCAAGGGCATTGCAGTCAGGTCCGTCTGTCTGTCCACACCTGTAACTCAAATACTGTACAGCACATTTTGACTTTAACATTTTACAAAAGGAGGGTCTGTCCCATATCTCGGCCCTCCTAGAAGATGGTCCAAATCTGGATCAGGGTCCAGCTTCTAGAATTTGGATTCTTCACCATTGGGAGATAGAACACGTTTGGCATTTTCTCAGAAATAAAGACAGTTATTGCTCTGAACAAAATCACACAAATGCTGCATAACAATACCTATCAACATGATCAAATTCTTGTTGATCCGGAGGATGATCCAGAACAGAGTATATTTTCATTTCATTTTCTAATTCCGCCATATTTGGTGGGCGTTCCTGACCTCAGTTCTGACCGTAGTAACTTCAGATTTGGGCCTCAATGTGTTCTTATTTTTCTCCTAAATGTGTACGTACACAAAGCAGCAGAGGCAGAGAAAAAGAAAATCCTATGTGGGATTCATGAAATTTATGCTAACAGCCAATGTTTATTTTACCCATTTGAATATGTTGATGAATTGTGTTTGATAAATTGGAGGCACGTGCAAGGTCATTTGTAATCGTAAAAGGAAACTCCCGAATATGCCTATATATGGGCAGCAGACTGATGCACTGTGTGCACAACAAGCTGCTGCAATTTGACGGATAATGTTAAACTCAGAATGAATGAATTATTTTTTATTGAGGTAAGGGAACTGGAATGACATAGGCCTAGTCATTTTTAGATATTTTGGGGAACAGGATTTGGAGATGGTGCCGTAGTACTTTATATACTATGGAAAATTCTGATTAATGATGCACTATGACACGTGTAGTAATGAATGGACAGCTGTGTGTGCAGGCGTACTGGTCTAATTCTGTTCACATAGACCAGGCCTAATCAGCTGTAAAAAGTGTAAACATTTCAAATGATTACATTAATAAATAATTGTAAAACATTTTTCTTTTGTGTTTTCATAAAGTAAATAGATTTTTTTTTTTTTATCACAAGTATGAATATTTCACCCCACAAAGCGTGCTTGGCTTTTGTTTCGTAATGGCTTAGGAGTGACGTAGAGCACTCTTAGATTTTGATCTCACCAAAGAACAAACTGGAAGCATGAAAGTAATGCTTAACTCCACAATAGTTCTTGAACACAATGTAATATCAAATCTGTGTACAAATGACTCATGCATGAGGCCTACTGTTCGTTTCCTTTTTCATATAAGACCTGTTCATACTCATTGTAGTCTGATAATAGAAGCGACTCTGAAATCGCATCCACTTCACCACCAGTAACCTCAAAACAACTGATGACAGAAACATGAATCCAAATCCTGGGAGTATCTTTCAAAGGGTCAAATAATTGATTTATGACATGCATGTTTCTTTTACTGTATCCACAACATAGTGGAGTTGTTCAGCGTGGTGGATATGATCTAAGGGGTCTGTTATATGTTGTAGTTTTAAAGAATAGACATGCTTTTACTCTGCAAACTCCGCTATAGAGAAAGACATTTTCAAAATAATTTTCGAGACATGTTTTGCTGTCTGAGCAGCCTACTGAAGTCCTTGGCACTTCTGTCTGTCTCATCATCTAGAGAAAAGAGACACACAGTTCTGTCTTGTGCTTGGTTTCTTTTTTCCTTAATCACACGTCTGTATTTATTTAATTTTATTTAATTAAAAAGCCTTTGACTTCAAGAGAGCGTTTCTTTCTTTTAAAATGCTGTTAGTATGTTTTGTTTTTGTAGTTACTTAAGGTTTGTCTAGTATTTTATCATTTCTGGTCAAGCCTTGAAATAACGTTTATTCATTTCATTTTCAATCATGTGATCAAAAGCATGATTTCCAGTTTAGTTTGGCCCTGTACTGTAGATAAAAACATACATACTCCAACATACTCCCTCTCTCTCTGCTTTCTCTCTAATTACTGCCTAGCAAACTAATGAGGGAGATCCTTTCGTTAAGTACAAACAGCAGCCTGGCCCTTAATTAGCAGCCTCTCTGGCTTGTTTTTTGAAAACACTGAGGCAGACAGCAGAGGATCTAATAAAGGCCCGGTCCTAGCTGACACTGGGACAAATAAAGGTCTTGCCAACAAAAGATCAAAATGGTGGGGAATGTCGTCAGATGTGCATTCACGTAAATATATGAGCATATAGACTCTACTGAAGGGATGAAACGCCGTTCTTCCGTTGTTTTGATGATGGGGATGGAGAGCACTGACTAACATGTTGGTGTAAAGTCTCCCATAGGTCGAGATCTGGTGACTGTAAAAGCCATGCGCGTCAAACCACTCCGCGAGCCCTTCGTGGCCCAGAAAGAGAACCCCACCATCCGTTTTTTTTCTCCTTTCATTTTGTCGCTCGTCTTTATATGTTTGCGTAAGCCAGACCTCTTTGCGCTCAGTACTCTGCAGATCTACAGAGAGATGGAAGGATACACTAAATGCTGTAAAATTTGTTCCATACACCCACAAACATTTAGTTTTGGATGCTTAAAGGTTCAGCGTGTAAGATTTACAGGGATTTAGGGAGATCTAATTGCACAAATGGAATATAATATTCATAATGATGTTTTCATTAGTGTAGAATCACTTGAAAATAAGAATTTTGGTGTTTTCGTTACCTTAGACTGAGCCGTTTATATCTATAGTAGGAGTGAATCCCTCCATGGAGTCTGCCATGTTGCACTTCCATCTTTGTACCGTAGCAGAATGGGCTACTTTCTGTTTTATAGTGGTTGGCATCCAGCTTTCATGGTGCATCACTGTCATCTATTATGTTTGAGTGTGGACCAGGGTTATTATCCCCTTAACTAAAAAGCCCAGAAGGACCAAACCAAACACTGCCCCTAAAGGGGGTCTTTTGTGATTTTCTCATTTTGAGTTAGATTCAATCTGCAACTTCACTTGATGCCACTAAATATTGCACAACAATCCTTAAACGGATAACTCTGGTCCATTTTGGGTTTATGTTAATTGCTTTCTATTGGTTGTTTGCTGCAAATACAAAATCAACACGTTAACCACCAGTTAGCTAATTACACACACAGCAGAACACAGCAACATTAGCATAAATATGGAGTTATGTTTATGTCCAGTGTCCACTCTCCTTTAGTTCTATTTTGGTTCTTAACTTTGCATGTTTTCCCTGCTGGGCGGGTACCATACAGTGGGTTTATCTGAGCATTTTAACTTAAACAGCTGCTTGTTTTTGCTGGAAATGACAATGAGAGTAAACCAAAATAGTAATGCTGTGGGCCCTTAAGCAAAACAATGAGCTGAAATAAGCTAAAGTGCTCTGAAGAGATCAAAGTTGCAAAGTTTCCATTTTGATGATGTGGTAAGTATAAAAGTTTTAATAGTGCAACTTTACACCCTGTACGCCGATGAGACACATCAGACACCATATATGAGTCCAACCAACTTATGAGTATAATGTTTACGGAGGGATGGTGACCAAACTAAACCTTCCTTTTAAAGCAGGGAGAACTCTACTGTGTTTGAATGTGGACCAGAGATATTATCCCCTTAACTAAAAAGCCCAGAGACAAAACAAACACTGGCTCTAACGAGGGACTTTTGCATTTTTTGGCGGCCGCCGTAGGGGTAGGTGTGCGGGTATCTGCAACTTCATCGCTAGATTCTGATGCTAACGAGGATCCTGCTAAAGAAAGAAAGACATCACTAAATATCACTCACTGAACCTTTAAGTCTATTCAATACAACACCATCAGGGGATAATAAAAAAATAAAAAAATAGCAAAGCAGTAGGAACCCGGAGGAATTCATCAAAATGATTTTTTGATTCTTGGTTTGGGTAATTAAGATTGTTAAATTTACTTGGGGACTGATGTTAAAGTTTTTCCCTTTTTTTTTTTTAATCAATGCCAACTATAATATGTTACTCTTAGATTTTTCTTCACACACATGTACACATACACACATGTACACATACACACACACACACAAAACAGGCTGTACAAAAGCTTCAAAGCTTAAATAAATAAAGTGCTCGAGGCAAACTGGATGGTAATGGAACTGCTCCATTTAGTGTTGAGAGTCCAATTTAAGCGGACAATGTTCTGGCCCAATGAAGTCCAGTCCAGTGCTAATGGCAGGTCAGAAGCTAAAGACAAAGAAGCGAGGCTTGTTGAACTAAAAATAATATTCTACATACATTACATAATTCTAAATGCAATGACACTGAGCTGAGTGCCAGCATATTGGAGGGAGGAAAATAAAGTACTCTTCATCCACGGTTACCAGGGAGACCTGCCTAGACTTTAAAGATGAAAACCTGAGACGAAGGCAGTGGCCTGCTGAAACTCGCCACCGCTGGCCATAGCGTCTTCAGTTTCCGTTGGAGCACCTGTAGTGAGCCTCTTTGTCGAGGGCCAATCACGACAGCTTGGCGGCGCAGGCTGGCGAATGACAGACGGCCAAGGATCAATCGGTCTGGTGAGGGCAGCGGATGGCAGTCTGCTGAAGTCACAAAAGCAATATTTGAGGAAGCTGAATGGACCGCTAATGAGACATTGGATCCTAAATGATAACAGAGTGTTTATGAGAGGTCACCTGAGATGGCTGATGAATAATAGAGGGACTGTAGGCCGGTGAGACCAGGTGAACTCACTGGGCTGTGGTTAGAGCTCAGGTCCAGGATGGTGCGGTGACAGGCCAACATTTAAAAGCTCATACTTTAACTCCAGAGAGGGGCAACAAGTGAGAGGGGCAAGTAAAGGCCAGCAGGCACAGATCCTGGGCAGGCAAGAGGCACCGAGCCAGGCCAGGATCACTGACACAGAACAGCGATAATGAGACCCAGCAGTATTCTGAGCAGACAGAGCATGACAGGAGGAGGAATTTGGCTGTTTTGGCTCTGATTCAATTTTTTGATCATGAACTGAAAGCTCCAAAAAGCTGGTAGTGACTGTCATATTCGTATCGCTGTATCGTTTTATTCAATTTTTCTGAAAAATCTATTAATTAATTCATACCAAAATTAATCTATTAATTTTGGTATGAATTAGTTTGTAAACATCACGAGCTTTGCATAGTGATAGAAAACACATCATTTTTAATCTATTTGTTTTATTCTATAAATTAGTTAAAAGTTTGTTGATGTATACTGTTTTGCAACTTCAACTTTGCGTTTTTGGGATATATTATGCACAAATTTGAATGAACAATATTCAATATGCAATCATATAAAACAGTCTGAGGGACAGAAAATGCTTTATTTTTGCTCAGTAAATAATTTAAAAGCAACAATTTTCTACTTGCTTTCTAATTGCTTTTATACCTACTGTCAGTTTAGCTTCCAATCCGCTTAAATGCACGGTATGTTATTTGATGTGGTGAAGTAGCGTGGGATTGTTGGAGTTGTTGTTTTCACCATCATAGCCCATGATAATCTATCTGACATTTACAAAGTTTTCACATTAGTGAAGTATATTCACCTTATGTCATTTCATTATAATACAAGTTGCTGGTGACATTAGCTAACATAATGTTAAATGCTAACCTTACATTAGAGGAGTCCACTTATCCAATGGTAAGTTACAGTAGCTATTAACATTATGCTACTGTACACATTAGCTTGGTGGCTAGCATAAGCTAGATCGAAATTGAAATTTGAGTTTTATTCCCATTACGTTTAGTGACATTTATTCACCTTGTGTCATTTCATTGTAATGAAATAGCTACAAATAACATGAGCTAACGTAATGCTAAAAATGAACATGCTAAGTGAGGTATAAGATTAGCTTGGTGGCTAAGCCACTGGTCGGATACTGTTGTAAGCTCGATTGGTACTGAAATATATTAATGTACACATTATACCCTTTTTTTTTTTTGGAACATCAACTTTGTCTTTTACTTTTAGAGGTGTATAGATGAATTTCAACTCGATATAAAACTGTCCGAGGGGCAGAAAATGTCCAATAAATAATATAAAAGCAGTAATTCTGATGATCATAATCAATACATTTCACTGCGCTATTGCTTTTATACCTCCTGGCAATTTCCAGTTTACTTGAAATGAAACTCAACACATGAGAGAGAATATGCAAAGTGTCTGCCAGCTCCACACGAGGGCTACAGTATGTTCTGACCCCATGAGGCAACCCTTTAATACAGCTGTGGATTTTGATCAGTGCTGATAGAAGATATTTCTTTTGCTCGTTCAGTCTAGCTAGAATTTTCTGCCGATGCCGATCCAATGCAACAATAATGAGAGCAGGTGTACTCTTAATAACCCACTGGAAAATCCGGCACTCAACCTTTTGGGAAGTGCTCACTCACATTATTATTGTGCCAAAATAAGGCATAGTTACATCAGACTGTGTACAGTTATAATCGCCTCAGAAGCAGAGAAAATTTGCCTCTATAAAAAGCCTATTGGAATGATTTGGACTTGAAAATGATTGGATGATGGTGGATTCCATTAGTGCCTCCTCTTTTTTTTTTTTTTTTTTCCTACATCTTGCTGCTCATGTAGTCTCCCTCTCCCTCCCGCTCTCTAACCCATTAAAGGATGCATCCATTTCACAATAAAAGCCTTTTTTTCCCAGCCTTCCCCAGCCCCCTGCATTAGTTCGCTGACAGATAAAGGGAACAGAATGTTTCCTTATAAAGAGGCGCAGACACATCAGCCTATTCATTTCCGCTTTAAACATGTATGTGGTTGGATGGGTCAGGTAGAAGGGACTTGCGCTTGCTCTGAGGGCGCTCTGTCTTTATGTATGTTCCAGTGTGCAGTCTGCGGGGCTTAACATGCACCCTTGGGCATCACTGAAGCTCAATGAAGCCAGCACATAAAGACAGAGCGAGCCTCCTTGCTCTGCTTCTGAGGGTTACATAAGAACGGAAGATGCAGGCATACTGGTGTTGTTGCAGCCGGAGGTGAAAGTATGCCTGTTAAGCCAAAGGGGTGATAGGTATGTGTATGTGAGAGAGAGAGGGGTGGTGGGGTGAGAGAGAGAGAGGGGTGGTGGGGTGGGGGTGGGGGGACCAGCCAGAAGCAGTGGGCAGGGCTGAGGCAAATGGAGCCACTACTGGACAGTAAATTCTATTTACTTATTCATAAATAGAGAGCTCGGGGGCTGGTTTTTCCAACACATTCACATCATGTACTATGCTGATCAGGTTTGTGTGGCTGTGTGTGCGCGCGCGCGTGTTTTCAAATATCAGGCATATGCAGAAAAATTACAAATAGATGAGGAATAAATCAAGCAGATCACACAATTAGCGCGTGCGTCCGTTGTGATGGAAATCTCACGGCCACGTTAACATTCAGAATTCTCTCTCAGGCAACATTCACGCTAATACATTTTTGTTTTTACAATGCATTACTTTTGCTATGTTTACATGTAGCGTCCACACTTCTCCAGTGTGTTAGGATCACTAAAACTGAGACTTCTGGAAATGCTGAGGGCTCTGCTTTAGTTTTGGAAACTCCAACGCTGTATTGCAGCATGGATGATGGAAACCATGACGGGACACAGATAGTTCGCTGCCTCATTGGGTCTTATCAGTCACTACACGTTCTTCCTTGATTTGTTGAATCCCTGTCACGTGACCCTCCCTCTGAAGAAAACAATGATACTACTACTGACTCGAGCAATTTGCGATCGTGTCCAGCAGTTTTAACAACTCATTATGTGATATATGTTTCAGGCGTGTTAGAATGTACAGAGATTATTTCTGAAGCTCAACACTTGTGTGAAAAGAGATTATTTTCATTTGAAATGTTAACGAGATAATGTGGACGTAGCCTCAGATGTCTTAACGCAGAAGCATTTGATGCAAGCTCGATATCGATGATTCTCAGTACTGTTTTTTTAAATAAATGTAATTAATTTAAATGTTCATTATGTAAGAATCGCGTGTTTGCTTACGTTAGGTGTTACATCTGTGTTGTACTGTTTGTTTGTTATTAGCTAACTCCATTTTTAAGCTAACGACTGCCTCAGTTGACTAACGTCCATGATAACAGCCTGTACATTCATTTCTATGTTGTGGACTCAGTTTGCTCACTCCCAAGTTCTTCAGTGTCTCTCTTCTGCTTCTCTACAGTGGCAAAACTGTGTAACACTCCAACGCAAACTTCACGTAAGCACGCGCAAATCTTGCATGTCGAGCCATTATAGAGTGAGGCACCTCTTGTGGGTGACCTGTGCTGTCCCAGCAGGAAGAATTCCTTCACGTCCACGACTTCATAGTGTCTCAAAGTAATTCCAGTAGAAATATATAAGCGCATGGAAAATGTAAAAGCATCGATACAGAACTGATTGACCTGATAATCCCCACCCCATGCTCTCCCAGCCCAAAAGGTGAACCTGCAGTGAAACACAGTCACCTCAGCAGCGTGAACAAAGCCCCCCCCCACTCAGGTCTCCGGCAGCCTCTGTGGAACAACACGAGGCTTTTACCGAAGACAAGAGGACCGCATGAATATTCATGTTGCCAACACTGCTGGAGACGCAACAGAAATCGCTGAGATCAGCCCCGAGAAATCCCCATTGCGTGAAAACACACAAGTACACTTGCTGCTGTACAGTATGCATGTGTGGCGCGCTCTCTCTCTCTCTCTCTTTCCGTCTTCCTCTGACATCCCACACGCCCACGCACATCCAAATGTCGAAACACATGCACAAACTCGAATCCACCTACATGCTTTCATGTTTACACAGTCTGGCTGGAGAATACTGTGGTCTGCATCCTCACTTTGCCTTCACGATGGCGTAGATCTGTCCTACATGCGACCGCAGCATCCAGTTTGTGTCGGGTTGATGCTTGAAAGTGTAAATGTTCAACAGAGTCGTGAGTTTGTTGTGGATGTGAAGGATCATCAGTCCATATCTGGACAGCTGGTTCTCTTTCATATCATTAGGCCATTAACCACACACATGCCAGATGACTGTAATAAGGCGAGTGACCTCTGCACGGGCTAATAAATTGGTTCGGAAAGGCATCGTAGCACTTCGAAAATTTCACACTGTGTTCTCTCTTGTTTTTATGAGTCACTGCTTCTCATCATGTCCTTGAATGGCTCCGGACCACGTGCTCAACAACTGCCTTTCAACTCCACAACGGCGGCATGGCGAGTTGTTACAGTAGCTTTGATAATACCGAGGCACATTCTTGATCATAAACGGAGATGACAGCCAATCTGATGTCAGCTTTAGAGAGTTGTGATGAGGCCAAGCCTATGGGCCCAGACACTGACAAGCACCCTCATATTCCCGCTGTATTCTGTATTCCCTTGGCAGCGCTGCTCAGCTCACAGCTGTGCATCTGATGTGGCATCGAGAGTGAAATGTAGGTGACAGAAGTGGAACTCAGTTTTGGAAAAGCAACGATGCACTGCGGGGTTTCATTTGCGCTAATTTGTTTATCTAAGCGATCATTTGGGGGGAACAGAGAAATCTGAGAAATCCTTTGCCGTAGAAAATGTATAGACCTCATACAACCAGCGGTGCCAGAAAATGTTTTTATTAAATGCTGTGAAAGTAGTGGAGTGTTGGCTTTTTAAGACAAAAGAAGCTATGTCTTAAGCTGTAGGAAAATGCGATGGACAGTTTTTAATTGTCAGATGCAGCTCTAAAAGGCTGTTTGAATGATAAAGAGAAAAAAGCATACACAGAGAACATAATAATCCACAACTAGGGGTGTAAGAAAATACAATAATATAAAATACGATACACTTGAATATTGAGGTGATATTGTATCAGTTCTCAAAACCATCGTATCAATTTTTAATCCACATTTTACCTGCACAGATATGTGGCGGTCAGTTCATTTGTAATGTTTCGACCCCCAACCACTAGATGGCAGTGTTGTAATCTGTCCTCAGTCATTTGACCCTTCAACTCCAACGTAACGTAAACTAAAAAGAGGAAATCGCGTTACATTAAAATTAGGTTTCAAAAAACTGCACCGTATCAACTTGTTTACAGTATTGCAATGTATTAAATCATAAATCTTGTTTAACGACACACGTGGTATCGCATTGTATTCATGTCTATACAAAGCCTCTACAAATAAGAGTCAATTAATCAGTAAGTTCCTGGACAGAAAATTAGCAACAACTATTTATTTTTGATGGTTCCAGGTTCATTAATGGGACAAAACAAGACATCTTATGTCATTACCTAGGTCTTAATATTACTCTGGCAAGTTCTCTTTTTTTAGTTCTTTATCAACTAAACAATTAATCAATTTAATGCAGAATGTAAACGCATTGTGAAGTAGAGTAGAATCATGGGAGTCTCCAGACAAGGTAATGTATTCTTCCCATTAAGTTCAGTGACATATATTCACATTCTGTCATTTCATTCTAATGAAATGGACAGCGGGACCATTAGTAAAGGGGTTTTGATGCCATTGACAAATAACATTAAAAAACAACAACTGTAAGTTCAATCAGATGCATCCACTATCTTTGCATCACAATCTGTTCGTGCACTTCTCTCAGTTACTTGCCGCTACGTCCACGAACATGTTTTGTGACGTGACAGGGACCTTGACCTTTGACCTCTAAAATCTTTTTAGTTTGTCCTCGAGTCCAAGTGAACGTTTGTGCCAAATGTGAACGTATTGTGTCAAACCGCTCCTCAAATATCGCGTTTTAAACATAACGGGGACTGACCAGACCTTCTTGCTTAGATGAACCGTGGACGCGTCTGAAAACGGAAAAAAAATGCGTATTTTTAAAAAATTTTAATAATGTTGGAAAGAATTGATATCTTCTAAATACATTAGTCAAAAAAATATTTAACACAGGCGCAGTTTGTAGATGTTTTAATGTGGAAAGGCTACAATGTTGTGATTAATCAATACATAAAATGACTCTAAAGAAACACCCAAGGTGGCGTTCATAGCCAGTGCTCTCCTTCGCTGCAGATCATCAGACAGATGTACTGAAGTGCATCCCATTGGGGTAAGTGCTAAGGCATGTTTGCCTAACCCCAAACTAGCTGCACACGTCATATGCCATTTGCTCAGCTGGTATTAGTTCTGTTGGTAGAGCTTTATTAAAACTGGAGGATCACTTGAATATTTCAAAATGCTAAACCTATCTATAGTCACATGAGGTGAACTCTCAGCTCTGTGAGCACAGTGAACCTAGGCGATCCTGCATCCTTGGTGTCTCTCAGTTCTGTTCCTTTTTTTAGCGTGTGAATTACGTAATGAAGTGAAAAGGTCGGAAGGTAAGAAGAAGAAAACACTGAATGCAACTCCTGTGAGTTAGGTCTTGAATAACTGTCCTTGGCCAAGCATTAGGTGTGAACTAGGTTTGAAAAAGAGAAATGAAGAATCACTGGCACAGGTAAGAGATTCAGATCTAAAAGAAAGCTTTACCTGTAGAATGTACAGAAACACTCGGATTTAGGAGAGAATGTAAGTAAGAATGTGAGAGAGAAAACCTAAAGACTGCAGAAAGTGACGTAACATTAAAGAGGTGGTCTGAGAGGAGCGACAACAACAGTGCTAAAAAGAAGACAGAGGCTGTACTTTGAAAAATGTGGTCATCCCCCGATGGGTCTTAAGATTCTGCCGCCTTTCCTCCCCGCACTCAGAGCTACATCGGTTTCAACTTTTCAACCCTCGCTTCAGTGAAAGAGAATTAAGGATGCTTCAGCTCCTGTTATTGCAGAGTCCCCTTGAGTCCCAAACAACACTTTGGATAAAAGATTCCTTGAAAGAAGGAAGGAATTAACAATACACTCAGTCGCGTCGTCGCATAGTAGCGTGGGATCATGGGAGGTGTTGTTTTTCACAAGCTGCTGATGAAAATGTTTCCCGATAAGGCTCAGGCAGAAATCACGGTTACCGATGAGGTTGTGTATTAATTAGTTAAGTGTATTCATAGTATGTCATTTTATTTTAAAGAAATCACAGCAACGGCGCACAACACTGGCTGCAGCTAGCTAAGAAATGGAGTCGGCAAATGTCAACGAACAAGCGGCTCCCAGCAGAAAACAGGTCCAACACGCACACACGTGACTCTTACATACTGAACCTGGAATCATAATTATTTCAGCGCTATTTTGTTTATGCACGAGAAAGACCCGGGAGTACAAAATATGTAAGTTCCTCAGGCAGGATGTTTCAACCCAGGAGGCCTGATGGGAAAAGCACAACATCTCCTTTATGCTCGAGTCTAGACTGACCGACACAACCACGATTCTGCGTTATTCTTTGCAAACATCGCTGACTGAATGCAGCACATGTACACTTCTGGAAGACATACAGCGTATAACATTAAGTACACATAAAGTATACGCGATGTGAAAACACACCTGAAGGGGTCTGAGATGCTGTAAATGTATTTATGAATGAGCGGCACAGAGAGAAAGAAGTGCATTAAGTGATATCATTGTGATCCGTCAAAGTAAAGTGTTGGGTAAAAGCAGCCGGAGGCAGCAATCTTTCCTGTCTTTTAGACATGGTGCGTTTCTAATGTTGCTTGCTTCCCCTCCCCCCTTCTTCACTCGCATCACTGCTGTCCATCAAAGGCTACATAAGTGCTTGATATGTACTGTATTCTCCCTCAGAGTCAAGAACGCCTTTATGATGACTGGTACTCTTGATTATCAGTACGTAGTACATACACTATATGACCAAAAGTTTGAGGAGCGAGTGATGCAGCATGTAATGACAACAGCGTGCCCCCAACAGCAAGATCCTGAGAAAGATCTTGTTTCAACGTGGCAGGACGTCTGTGCACGAAGCCCAATCAATAAAGAACTGGTTTATTCCCAGTGTGGTGAAAAGTGTCCTGCACAGCTCCCTGACCTCAGCCCCATCCAACATGAACGCAGACTGACTGAATGGAAGCAAATCCTTGTAGCCAGGTTCCAAAATCTTCTTAAGAACCAGAAATGATGGGCAGCAACAGTATTCCTGAGGTTTGGAATGACATGTTCAGGAATTAGCGGTAATTTTTTTGTTTTTAAGTTGGCAGCATAAGTTGGCAGGGTTTTTTTTTTTTCTTGCTCTCCCCTGTGGCTGTCTCCTTCTGACAGACACATTCACTTTAAATGGGCCCAGTACCAGGGTAAATATGGTATTTTACAGCAATCATTTAGGTTCTATCAGCACTACAAGGGTTACGCTTACATTTTAACCCGCAGGAGTTTGTGTAACGCGTTTTGCAGCAGAAAAACACTCGGTAAGTCGGTGACAGCTTGTATGGTTTTGACTTAAAACTGAAAATTTGACCCACTTTAGAAAAATCACCATTTAGGCAAAATATATAGAGATATGAGATTTTTTTGTTGTTGTTTTTCATATCGCTCATCTGTACTTTACAGTGATTCTGTGCCTCTGTGTAAAATGAATTCCATTATGTTTTAATCAGTGTTAATTTATGTGTGGTATTGTGTAGCTGTGTTTGCACGTGTCCACACACACACACACACACTCAGAGGCCAAGCAGGTCACTGAACAGTAAACGAGCCCAGGGCCGATAAGCAGCAAAAAAAAAAAAAACCCTCTCATTAAGTCTGGCCTATCTCCAGCCTCTCCATTCCCTTTTTTCTGTTTCCAAACACTGGAAAAAAACAACAAGCTTTGTAACTCGTCAAAGGGCGCCACTTAAGTTTTTTTGTTGTTTTTTTTTTTATGCTTGAAAATGAGTAGAGCTGGGGAATTCCTCAGAGGAAATATTTTCGCAAATTCAAAAGATGAAACAGAGAGAAACAGAGTACCTGTCTGTGCGATGTGCTCTGTCAGCATCCTGTCAACAGCACGCAGCCAATTAGGACTGCAGCCAAATGGCTGGGTGAGTTTTCTGTTTCTCACTCCACTGATTCTGCATCCAGCACAAACATACACACCCTGGCGAACACATATACGCACGCGGTCCACAAGGCGCACACATAATCAAGTGAAACACGGATGTATGTGCCTGTGTTTACACATAAATACACACATGTGCTGTAAGACTAAAGTAAACAAACACTTGGTCACGACAGAGAGGGACGCCTGTATATACATTTTAATGCAGGAGAATCACCTTGACTACCACCGTCTCTGTAGTCTCTTATCCTGTCGCCGATGGCAGTTGGCCATTTGACTACATTTCCATACTGAGCCTGCACTGAGCATGTGAGCCCCGGCCTGCAAGAGGCGGATAAGGTTTACGTGTTGATCTATTTGGGGAGATGATGCTAAATGCTGTGTCTAAGTGAAAATCATAACAAACGTGCCGCCACTGGCTGGGGAGCCCATGCGTGCGCACACAAATACACATCATTTACGTACACACACAAAAAGACATTACCCTTGCTACAGTGCTACAGTGGTTCCCGGGTCTACTTTGCATATCAGACCTGACATAATGAGGAGATACTGCATGGTGTCTGAGGACAGTGGGTGTGGAGGTGGAAGGTGATACTGAGAACTCATCTGGTCAGCTAAATAAAGCTGACACATAAAGGCCCACCAGCCAATTGGAGCACTTTAATTTAAAGCTATCAAGTCAAAAACAATTAGACCTCCAGCACGGACTGATAATCAGCAAAAAATCTCTTATCTCTGTTATAGAACAGGAATAAACAGTCAGGGGGAGCTTGGGTTTTTTTGTTTTTTTTTTAAAGTTTTACATAAAGCAGAGTGTCAGGGTTGATTATAGTACAAGGAACCAAACACTTTAAAAAAATATATGCTGTTCTTTTACTCATTTTTCATCCCTACGCATAACTATTCTTTACTCCTCAATCCCACTCCTTATAGCAACATTTTCTGCCGCTGGGACGATGCTTTGCATTCTTCAACATGGCACGTGTTGCAGGCAGGGCATTTGCATGAAGGTGCAACACAAACATGTTGGAACATTGAGGAAAGTCAACGTGGTACAGAGTAAGGCAATACAAACTTGAGGCAGTGTTTTGTTTACTAATTAGATTTTTTTTGTATAGAATGGCTGATGCTGTTCTTCAAAGTGCTCCACGTTCACATGTATGTTAAGCCTGTATTCATGTTCGTTTGCTGCTACGATTCAAACAACTGTACTGTTTTAAGATTTTGGACCATGTTCACATTTTAGGCCTACATTTACCTTTTAAGTGTTTTATTTACCTTTTAATACTTTCTACATTTTATGTATTTGAATATGTAATATTTTGTGACATGCTTAATTGAATATTTGCACAGGTTCTAAATGTATGTGGTCGTTTTATATAAACCAAGTATTCATTGAATTTGTAGAGAAAGCGCTCTATTGCGCTGCATCATTATGAACCTGCTGCAAGAGTCTTGCATCAACTGTTAATTTAGCAGCAACTTATGAAAGTTAAATGCTACTCACTCAAGGTCTGTGTTGCAGAAGGTGGAGGAGACGTAGCGACGTGGTTTTCTACTCCGGGTCAAGAAGAGAGCCAGAGAGGTGGCCAAGAGCAGGTCCCAATGTCAATAACCGGTCAGGTAAAGGACATCAGACTTGGCAAGATGAGAAAACCAAAAGTAAAACTGAATGCACTTGAAAATGTCAAATGGTGTAACTGCAAAAAGGTTGACCACCTTGAAATGAATGATTAAATAGTTGTAATATAAGATTATGCCAAACCAGATAAGGTATTTTTTGAGAATTTTTTGCCTTTTTTAAGCAGGTTTAATTATTGGTACAAAGTTTTTTTTTCAGTCATTTTTTCCATCGTTCTGCAAATATTCTCTCAAAATTGATTAAAACCAGAGAAATGTTAGACTCAGTCCTCAAAGAAGGAATGTATGCAAGTCATTTTGAAGGTTTTTTCTTTCATATTTTAACCCTCTTACATTGAACTAAACCATAAGGACACAAAAAACGTAGCATTACGTCACTGACCCTTAAACAAGTGTCATCTTCTAACAGATCAAGTCTGATACAAACGTAGGGCCTCGACACTGACGTCCTCAACAGATGATTCAAGTTGCTGCTACGGTCTTTGTTGAGTGTACATAAACAGCTAAGGGGTTTCCTCTGCACCAACACATTTCAAGAGATTGCAAGATACCTTTGCACAGCCAGTGGCTAAGCCATGGGGTGGTTATCAGCAACACTGACTGTAACGTCGAAAAAGTGCTGCAAGTTGCAATTATGCCATAGCTCATGTTGGGAAAAGATGATTCAGTCTTTCATCTTTGTGTCTCCTGCAGAGGTCAGTGTAAAACACTATAAATGAGCCATCATGTACCTTAAACAAACTTTTTGTCTGCTGGAAGAACTGGAAGTTTGAAGGTAGAACCTCTCAGGTCTCCTCTACTGAACATATTTTTGGTGGACGCAAAAGGGGACACGAGTCATTTGAACTCTTAGCTGTTGACAGAACGGGCAGTCGTGATAGATAACTGCTTTCGAGCGAACTGCTTGATGGGGATAAACTGGCAATTTCCACAAGAAGGGGCGCAGGATGCAGCCATCTCAGCTAGTTTCAGGAGGAGTGTGTGTGTGTGTGGGGGGGTTAAAAATTAATTCTCCAAACCTGACATGACAAGGAGAGATCACTGACGCATACACCTTAATAGGAGTTTGTGACAGACGGAAAAGACAGAGCAGAAAAGATTGGGTGGATCTCTGGGTCGACCCTCTCGTTCAAAACGCTTCTGAAGCGCCGGCCTGTTTTTTTTTACCTCATAGACAAAGAGCTGGAATCAATAGATGCACCTTGTCCAGTTTAGGACTCCAGGAACTGTCCCAAAATAAACATTGTGCAAGTCATGTAATTTGTATATAAAAATATCCCCAAGGTCTAATTACTTCAGCTTGCATTATGTCAACTGGTTATTACGCTGTTGTTGACTTAAAGATGCTTAAACATTAGAGGGTCGGACAAAATGTAAAGCAGAATTTATGGCCGTCAGTCATAAATAACTGCACTCCCCTGACTGGAAGATCTTGAGTGGGTACAGGGTCTGTTCTGCTTTCAAGTATGAGAGTCAAGGCCGTCACTGCTTTGCCACGCACCATTCTTTGAACTGCCTCAACAGTAGCCACCTCTCGCGCTTTGAAGGTCTGTGGGACGCTCAGAAGTCTTCAAGGACAGAGCTGGCACCCCAGAGGATTTCCACAGTACAGCATATACTACTGTTAGTCTTACTGTAGGGATATTTGCAAACCCAGACCAAATGTAGTTCAACAGCAGCTTGGGACAACCTCGATTCCTCGGATCGTTTATGTCCCCCAGCCCTGCAGGGCATGAGAATCTATTTATTGGCTGAAACCAAGATCTTGCCTGTCGTTTTAGTCAAACCACTGTTGATGAATGACGCTGTTCCTTCGTGTGACTCCTTTCAGAAGGTAAGGACAAAAGTTTGAAGTCAGGAGAGATTCCAGGACGCAATAGCGAAAGCAATGAATGTTTGGAAAAATGGTGAAGTAGCCCATGATTAGGACTCTGACAATCCTCTTGGGAAGCAGTGCAACTAAGAAATGGACTGGTGCGCCACGGACCCGGGCAGAGAACTCCTGAGAACTGCTGCACACGGCCCGTGGCTCTATCATAGAAAAGAAGTTGAAAACCTTTGGCATACGAAATATTTGCTTCGCGCTTAGGTTGATAACAGCTTAACTGTATCGTATACACCTCTTAAGTTACGTAAAATGAGCTTTTATTTCTTCTCATGGCACGTTAAATTCCAAGTCCACTCATTAACTATGTCATATCCTGTGACTTTAGGACTGAATTCATGTATCCATCTTGCATTTGAAACTTCCCATTAAGAGC
>JAPQRN010000017.1:12352428-12366341 GCA_037367275.1 Coranthus polyacanthus | reverse complement strand
CTCTCTCTCTCTCTCTCTCTCTCTTTTCAGCCGAGGCATCGTCTTGTCTCAGAAAGGCACGCGACTGAGCTCCGCGCTTCACAGTACGCTACTGCTTCGGTTTGTTTGTTTTTTTCCTTCTCCCTTCATTTTTAGCAGCACTTTGCATTAATCTCCGTTCCAGAGAAAATGACACTTTGTGACCTTGTCGATATCAACATACGTACATATTTACAGAGAGGATCATCTCCTCGGACGAGCGGCGTCAGTTGATGATTGACCGTATTTAAAGTTTGTTTTTTTTTTGTTGTTATTCATATAAAGACGGATGTGTGTGTGTGTGTGAGTTGTCGTGTGCTCTATGCTCATATGCGTTTGTCAAGCACGTAGAACAATACCACATGGAAAGGAGAAACACAGCAGAGATGACGTCTGAGGTGTGTGTTCGTGTGTGTGTTTTATGAGTGCTTGATAGTGTATTTGCCTTTCTGCAACTGGGAGATGTACAGCTTTGACTTGGTGCCGTCCAGTCGTTTGAACCACACCTCATCGTTGTTGATGGTGGTGATGATGGCACTGCATAACACAAACAGAGAACTACGTTAGTACAAAGTCAAACCACATTGCACACAAAGAACACAAAGGGTGTGTGAGCAATCGAGTGTTTCACTCCTAAAATGGGTAAAAACTGTCGCCTGTCTGTGTCTGACAGTGTGTGTTTGGAAAGTGTCTGGTATGTTGCACAGATGTACACATCATGTTATTGCAGACCGTTCATACCAACCACCTGTTGGGATTGTTTTGCCACTCTGCGGTCGTGAGTGGGGTGGTGTGATGTGAAAAGCTGACAACAATGCATACCCTCTATTCACTGTGCTGTCCTGACAACACACAGCGCGGGTGGCACAAAGAGCAGAATGTGCAATCTTACTCACGGTCACAATACTCGCATTGTTTTTGTTCGAACCCTTCTATGATCTCCGACATCCCAAAAATGTGTTTCTGAGCCACACGGACTCACATCAACGCTTTTCTTTCATACGACATGCATAATTCCACACTTACTGATGCTAAAACCAGCCCTAAGCTGCAATTCTGTATCCTATCATTTTTCTAAAGATCAATCTATTGGAGGAGCACATAGCATTTAAAGAATCTGAAGATCTGTACTGTACCGACAGTTAAACAACACAATAACCTGCAATCCCATACTTATACACAACACTATAACTCACGTGTGCGTCCTGTGTCTGACTATGTCTTTGGAGTTTCCATGAACCACTACAAGTTCTAACACTGTGCATCGTGGAGGTCTTTGATCTTTTCTCGGGAGTCCATAAATTTAATCCAATTTTGGCCTTCAGCGGAGATATGCGATGGGAACTTCTAAAGATCAAGCATAAATGTCAAATGCGTTGGCTTTGGAACAGACCTGTGACGATAAAGACAACTACTAAAAAGATACTTATCTGGGACATTTTGCATAGTCGTCCTTGGGCTAATGAGCTGAAATTCTTATTTTATTTGAACAATTTGTCATTATTTTTCCAGGTTACTTTGTGATATTCAGGAGATGAAGAGCAAAATGGTCCGTTGGTCTGTCTATCACCGAAAATGACGAACTTAGTATCTCATGAATAACTACGGCGTAGCATCCTATGTGACATACAATTCAAACAAAAGACAAAGATCCCTACGTAAACATTACCATTAGTCGCAGAGACTTTGTTTGTTGTGTGAGCTAGGTGAAACTGAAGATGAGGTTCGTAAGGGTCAAAATGTTGACAAAATATTCTCCATTTATGCTCATTTCTTTTGGCTAGATGCAGATAAAAGTTGTGCTTCAGGAAGGGAACTTTTTTGTAGCCTGGAGAGATGGCAGAATCTCTTTTTCATGATCGAGCTGTAAAATGAGTTGTAATCCTGTAATGAAATGTAATGTTTGACCACTGCAACTGTCCGTCCATCCATGCTGCAGCTCATTAAACCCTCCTCCCACACACACACACACCTAGTTGGATATTCGTCCTTCCTGTTGATACAGATGGCTTGTCCTCTGCAGTACCACTGGTTGTCATAGAAAAGACGACCATCCTCGGAGCGTGCCACATGGTGATGTCTGTCAGGCTTGACCGCAGGGACTGGAAGGAGGTAAAGGAGGGAAGGGGAGACGGGGAAAGGAAGCAGATAGGGGTGCGTTAGGAGACACAGCAAATGTAAAGAGACGACAGGGAGAGAGAGAGAAAAGATCCATGCAGGATCAATAGTTAGTCCTGAATTCACATCCCTTCCTGTGTGACTGAGGGTCGATCTATGCCCTCAGACAGACACAGCACTGACTGTAACCGAGGATGAGAAGAAACTCTTACCATCAACCTTCACCCTGTGTGGACCCAGTGACGCCATCGCCTGTGGAAGAAAAAAAAGGAAAGGGAACACACACACACAAGTGAAAAGGTCGGCTTACATACACTTGCCAACAACTGACAACTTTGTCTGTTTGAAGAAAATACCTTTCTTATTGCCGTCCAGTCTTCAAGAATATCCAGATCTTGCAGCATGTAAACAATATAAGGCCGTGATGATCGGCTAAGGAAAAGTGTTGATTTAAATGTCAGGAAACATCCGACTTAATAGCATGTCACGAGCCGTGTTTCCATAAAATGTCAAGCAAATCTGAAACAAACTTTTGAAAACTTGTCACAGAGGAAATGCAAATTACATGCGTTTCCATCAACTGGTTTGGAGTGAATAAACTAGGCCGTGTGGTGTCGTCAGAGGGTGACGCTATAGGCTTCGCTGACACCCTACATCAAAGGTCACACAGATGAAAGGTGGGAGCAATAAGACAAAGAAGGGGCAAAGGATATCAGAAACAACAACAGGCTTCTTCTTCTTGACAGGACAGAACGGGTCTTTTTTCTTATTTTTCCGTGAGTGCAACCCATCATTCCACAACTCTGAAAAGCAAAGACGACAGATTAGAGACAGTGAGAAACACTGTGCGTCTGTGTCAGGTCCTTCTGTTTGATATTTCGTATTTATTGGTCAAGGCCAAGCTGGTACCTGAGGTTATGTCAATACTGTGTCTGTCTTCCTCCAGTCTTCTGATCTTCTCCTCCAGTTCACTCTGCACAGTGTCAAAAAGCAGCAGCTTCTCACTCTGAAAGAAAACAGAGGAGACAAACTGGTCAACACAAATGGAAAACAGGCATCAACAGTCCGAGGTAGATGATTCTGCAGTGGACGTCTGTTTGAACAAAAAGTATTTTTGTCATAAAAATCCCCACATAACCCCTGACTCATTTGTGGGCCTCTCACCTCCCAGTGCTGGCAGGCAGCCTGGATCTCACACTCATACTTGTTCTTCACTGACTCCAAACACAGCTCCCTGTAGATCCCTGCAACAACAATCAGTGATAAACCGTTAAATCTGTGGCAGCCAACAGGAATGATGACCATTTATTTTAATCTAAGCAACTGTGATCTTTAAATATTTGAAATGTTTCAAAATTTCTCCCAGGGAGAAACCAGACTTGTGGAAGTCTATCATTTTTCTAAGATCTTAGCTGATTTCTTTAGACTCTGCCATTCTGACAAGCAACACTGAACCTGAGACTGAAGATGGGATTAAAATACAGTACACAGATGAGTCTCAACTGACTCCCAGTAGAGCTGGATGATGTCTCAAATATATTTGATGTAGCGCGGCTTGTTCTCTGTGAGATGTATTAAATGACTATATTGCCAACATCGAGTACAAACTGTCATGTAATTTGTTTAAGCGACTGGCAGTGTTTCACTCTCCTCAATCTTTCCTATGATGCTGTCCCTCTCACACATTCAGCCTGTGTATTTACAGAAAGCACTTCATCATAAGATGTAGCATTTATACTGCAAGACGAGCGCCTTTCTTCAAGTCCATTTATAGCAATTCTCCGGCACTACAAGTGTTTGGTTAACCATTTTTAACCTGCTGGTATTAGAGCTGTGACGTCATGATGAGGAGGAGTCAGGAGGAGTTCAGATCGTGTCGCGACGACTTCGCTGCAGAAACAACACAGACGATGAGCTCAGAAAGATGGAGTCAAAAGACAGAGTAAACTGAGTGAACTGTCAGAGTGAGAGGACTGGCTGCAGTAACTCAATATTTTACGGATGCCCTTAATGTACTTGCTATAAGTCCTGTTGTGTTTTGTAGCTCAACACATCTACTCTGTTCAGTTCATCACGAACGTGACTCGGTAATGGATCCGGTAGCTGCTTAGTAACTTGTTAATTCAACCAGTGCAGAGCGGTTTTCTTTTATTATTTCATAACATTTAATGTCAGCGTTGTTGGCAACATGTTCATTTAACTTTCGCATACATTTTAAGAACAGTTGGGGCATTTTTGCTAACATTTAAACATTTTGTTTAATTTGCATTATGGTCTTGCTGTAATGTTTTTGAAGGCACTACCGTTCACATACTGTAGGTCTGGAAGTTATTTATGTTTAAGCTACATATATTAATTTGTCATGTACTTCAACTTTAATTTTGATAAATAGACTGAAAATGGTGTTTTGTGACATCTTGTACAGATTTGGTTCCCAACTGAAGTTTGTACTCACTTCAAAAACATTTCACAACGTCGCCAAAATATACAATACAAATATTACATCGACTTGTTTAGCTTCCACGCTGTCTTAAGCCGCGCTTAAGTAAACTAAGACAGGTAATCTATATTGGAATGAAATGTTCAGAATTCTATGAATGCATTTAGTCAAGGTGTATGTCAACTTCTGACCTCCACTGTATATATAAAGAAATAACATTTCATATTTGCAAACACATTTGTGCAACTGCTAAATCCTGCTCTGCTTTGACTGTTATTTTATACAAACGTATAAACTGAGGGTGAAGGGCAGGCTTCTCTGTGGACGATTCAAGGAGTGATTTCAAATCCCTTGTGTTTGTCATATATGGATGACATTCCGTATCAGCATGGCGTATCTAAATTAGATACAAAAATGCAGCAAGCGTGTACAATTACAATGTACAGTACATGGACATACCAGCAACTTTGGTCCTGATCTGCATATTTTCCTGCAGGTTAGCTAAAGGCTCCAGGTACTCCTGTGCACAGCCAGCCATGACCTCCTGTAGTTTGATGTCCACCTGGCTCAGACGTTCCTTGTACAACCTGAAAAGCAAATAAAAACACAGACAAAGTTGGAATTACAATCATTACTCTTAGGAATAATGTAGGCGATGCAAAAATGTATGGACAAAGAGTGGGGGGAAAAAAAAAAAAAAAAGAGGACAGAGTGGAGAAATCAGATTTCCCTCTGCTCATGGACGCTCAAAAATCATATTTATCGCTTGAGAACAGAATGTGTTTGGCATGGCCGCAGCAGGAAGCCATTTATTTTATTTAATTACATTTATTACTAGCCAGTGACATCCACTTGAGAAACACGCACTGCGATAAGAGCACAGCCAAGTAATCTGATCTTATAAACAGAGCATGAATATGATCCGAGGCTTGACAGCCGGGAGGGGTAGGTATAAATGGGGTCTGTGTGAAGGTAAACCAAGTTGCCAGGTGAAATGACAAGCATCTCAGAGTGTCTGTAAAAGTCTACAATGGAGTGCGGCGTTTACTCAGACCAGGGAGCAGAAGCTGAGAGCTGTATTTTCTTGGAAAGATGACAGAAGGGATCTTACTGCTCCTTCAAGTCTGTAAACTGCTTCTCCAGGGTGGTCATCTCATCCAGGCACTCCATCCTCCTCCTTTCACAGTCCTCATCGTCCATCTCTGCTCACAGGAAGACACGAAAAGCTTAGCATCACCTTCATATCAACTACTTTCATCTCTATTGCATACTGTTTTGCCGTTTCCTTAACAAAAATGTGGACTCATTTTAAACAGCAACCACTTCTTATGTTGAGCCCGTGTCTGACACACAAGCGTCTTCCACGAAGTTAACTGTGGGTTGATATTTAAGGCCTATTTTTCCTACCCGAGCTGTCTCCATCTTCAGACACCGACGAGCTAACCGTGTCCTCCTCGTCTGTGCTGCTGCCGTCCTGCTCGGGAAAATCCACCTCCATTTCTTCTTGGTTGCTCTCCTTCTTCTCCCGGGAGTGAACCGGCATGGCGACTAACGGTTAAACCGGTGTTAACGGGGTGACAGAGCTGTACGGTATTTTTTTTCCCGGATAAAGAGGGAAAATATAGCTCCTGACCGGTCAGCTAGCCCGCATCTAGACAGCTGGAGATGCAAACATGGCCACCGTCGACCAATCACAAGACGCGTTACTGAGCCGGTCCAATCAGCTGTTAGTAAGTCTAACCAATTGCGTTTAAAGTGCCATGGGACTTGTAGTTTCTTGTGTGTACTGCGCGTACATGCAAAAAACTGACGTATGTTTTTATGTAAATTTATCTGGGCCTCAAGTCCACCTAATGTAAGACTACTACTTTATAATTTACTTTATAATAATAATAATAATAATAATAATAATAATAATAATAATAATAATAATAATAATAAATACATTAGGTCAGCAATTTAAAGAGAACCTCCTAATAAATAAATAAAAGAAAAGAAAAGAAAGAAAGAAATGAAGCACAATATATTGTAAATAAATGTATATGAAACTTTAAAGGAATTTCCACACACACTGAAAAACCCACACAAAATAAATATATAACAGGTATAACAGATGATAAGGGGCTGAGGTAGAAATGATCAGAAGCAGGTAGAATATGATGAAACAGAGAAACTCTGTGCTGACTTCTGACTGACTCAGGTTGCATAAGTTTTAGTCCTGCAGCTCCAGACACAAAGCTTTCCACTGAAAGCTGTCAGTGCTCTCATCATGTTGTCAGTCAATCAGGCTACTTGAATACCCTTCTCTCAGGAACGGAAAACACAGGAGGTCTTCGCAGCAAAGGCACCCCGTACGCCTGCAGGGGTATGTTGAAGAGGTGCCAGAGAGCCTCTGCTATAGGTGACTGGCAGATGATTCGAGCACCCCGGGGCTAAAGCTGTCATGATTTGCTGCTTGACTCCCTTCTCCCACACCTGGGTGGCAGTGATGGACAGACGGAGGAGTGGGTGAAGGCTGCAGCTGTGAGCCGTGATGGACAGTTGAAAGTGAGGGCTTGTGTGAGAATCGAATGAATTGGTGTATCACAGGGAAAAAAGTGTATCATCACCTCAGTTTGAAAACAAAAGTTTCCTTTATTCCAGTACGACATATGGTCTTGGTTTTCTGATGAAGTAAGAACAGTACAACTGACATTACCATAGACATTCATTCAGGCCGACTGCCTATCCGATAACTGCTTCCTTCACTAGTGACGGTTTGACGTACTGTTCACAGTCTACGTATATCAGCTAAAACTGAACAAACTTTTGAATTGTACTTTTGAAATCGGGGACAGGACCAACGAAAAAACAGAGATTTTTCCATTCCATCTGAGTAATTACACTGTTTTTATCGATTGTTTTATTGAATTTATATACTTTAAGGCAATATTAGAGTGATGTAATTAAGGAGCTTGGATTTGAATGGACTGAATTTGGCCAAAACAGACATTCCTGCCTTGCAACTCACATTTTTAATCAATGTATTGTTCAATCAATTGATATGCATTTTGCCGTTTCAAGGCACTATTCGTTTTATACCACCGATAAGGAGAATGACCTGCATTTCTATGATCTGCAGTTAGTATTTCAACCACAAGAGGGCAATAAAGACATGCAGAGTGTTTTAATGATACCTTCTCAGGTCTTTAGTTCATCCATCATTTAGGGTTGGATCTATGAGGCCACTGAAAATAGAAGAATGTAGTATAGTAATAATAATAATAATAATAATAATAATAATGACAGTAAAAAGCAATAGTAACAAAAGTATATGTGAAACACAACTTAAAGGTTTGGTGTGTAAGGTTTACAGAGATGTAGGGGAATCTAATTACAGAAATTGAATAAAATCACCGGAAAAATAGCATTTGTTGTGTTTTCATTACCTTAGAATTAGCCATTTATATATACAGAGGGAGACATTTAGTGGTCACACTAGGTTCAGTGTGAGGGCAGAGTAATGCAATCTGCAACCTCTCCACTAGATGTCACTAAACATTAAACACTGAACCTTTAATAACAAATGCATACACACTCACTGGCCACTTTATTAGGTACACCTCGCTAGCGCTGGGCTGGACCCTCTTTTGAGTTCAGAACTGCCTTAAATGTTTGTGACATAGATTCAACAAGGTGCTGGAACATTCCTCAGAGGCCATTTGAGTTCGGTGAACTCACTGTCATGTTCAAGAAACCAGTTTGAGATGATGTGAGCCTTTGTGACATGGTGCGTTATCTTGCTGGAAGTATCCATCAGAAGATGTGTACACTGTGGTCAGAAAGGGATGGACATGGTCAGAAACAATACTCAGGTATTCTGTTGTATTTAAACAATGTTCAAATGGTACTAAGGGGTCCAAAGTGTCCCCCGCACCATTACACCACCACCACCGGCCTGAACCGTTGACACAAGACAGGATGGATAAGTGCTTCCATGTTGTTGAAGCCAAATTCCGTGTGAATCGTAGCCTCAGTTTCCAGTTCTTATCCGACAGGAGTGGCACCCAGTGTGGTCTTCTGCTGCTGTAGCCCATCTGCTTCCAGGATTGATGTGTCGTATGTTCAGAGATGCTCTTCTTCACACCTCAGCTGTAACCAGTGGTTATTTGAGTTACTGTTCCCCTTCGATCAGCTCGAACTCTGGGCATTCTCTTCCGACCTCTGGCATCAACATGGCATTTTCACCCAGAGAACTGCCGCTCACTGGATATTTTCTCTTTTTCTGACCATTCTCTGTAAACCCTACAGATGGTTGTGTGTGAAAAGCCCAGTACATCAGCGGTTTGTGAAGTACTCAAACCAGCCCGTCTGGCGCCAACAACCGCGCAACGTTCAAAGTCACTTAAATCGCCTGTGATGCACAATTTGAAGTTCAGCAGATCATCCTGACCATGTCTACATGCCTGAATGCCTGAAGTTACTGGCATGTGATTGTCCTATTGGATATTTGCATTAACCAGTAGTTGAACAGGTGGACCTGATGAAGTGGACGGTGAGTGTATAAAAATACTGGACTGAAAGATGAAGATATTTAACATTTATGAAAAAAGACATACTTGCTCTCCACACAAATATCTGTTATTGCTTTAGTATAGTTATATTTGTGGAAAAATGAACTTATTATATTAAGGAGAACAATCAACAAACAGAAAAGCTTTAAATAGCCTTACAATAAGAAGCATGTGATGCAGTATAAATATATAAGAGCATGCTCAAACCTTAAAAAAAATGCAAATATGTGCATGAGAATACTAAACAGCACAAGATTTTGCTCAGATGGCTGTGGTTTGTCATGTAGCCTCACTATTTCCGCGGTGTGTCGCGCGCTGCCACTCGCATTGATTTTCACACTGCTGTCCCTGTGTCAGGAAACTTTGCTGGTCTCATTTGTATTTAGGGCAGTACAGCGTGCAGAAAGTCTGAGTTGTCTTTGTGGTTTATTTCATAATACTGAGATTTTCTTTTCCCTCCATTAAAGTCCAGAATTGAGACCGATGACACAATGGACGATCAATAAAATCACACAAAGAGGAATGTGGAAAACTCACACATGAGAAAAAAAGCCCGAGAGAGAACCAGAGATTATGATTAATAGGCTTGTTTTGTGGAAGTTTCTTGTTGTATAATTTACTGCTGTGCAACAATTCTGTTCTGGCTTCCTGTAAGAACAACTTGGACCGATATTATTTGCACTGTGTAGATGTGCACTCACATCAAAGTCAGCGCTGCAAAAACAATAGGTAATCTGACAAACCACACTTGCCTACAGAGGGTGGAGATATTACCTTGTTTTCTAATATAATCAAAATATATTAAAATGCGTTCACTTTCATACTGTTGCTCCCTCATTTTAAAGAATCTTTTTTCTACCAGTCCATATCATCTATCTTTCCTCCTGCTTTTCAGTAGGTCTCTTGTGCTTTTCTCATTTGAACTACTGCAGTTCTCTTTTATGATTCCCTCAAAAGTCACTCTAACGTTTCCACAAAGTATTACAGCAAAATCGCTCAGTTTAACCCACCCCATTCAATTCTGCATGTGCACAGTCTGAGATCCTCTGGCTTTCCATCTTAAAACTGTTTTTTTTTTTTTTTTATGTGGTTATTTTTTATCTTGATAAACTGAGCCATGGCGGCTTTTTTTTCACCGTACACGTCACATAACGTATAGCGTTAGGGTAAAAAGTCTTCGCCCTTTAATGCACTTTCACGCGGCTTTTCGTGCAACTTTAAAACCTGGTCGGCACATTTGGACCTGACGGTGAAACTATGACCGTGAGAGATACCTGGTGGCAGTAGGGCAGTAGGACAACAGAACACAGCACACACAATTAATGCCATTGTGTGCGTGTATCTCTAACACCGTGGGAATGACAAGGGAGGGAAATAAAGGTATTACCCCCTCTCCGAAAAACACCCACGCTTCCCCGAAAAAATATGCATTTGCACATTCAGCGTGAAACCGTAGCAACGTGAGGGGAGGATCTCAGAGTTTTTCACCTCACTTTGAAAGTTTCAGTCAATCAGTCTGTTTCAGATGCATTCAGTCACAATTTCAGAAGCCAGAGCAAAAATAAAGATGGCGAAACACATGATTTCACAATGGCCACAATACCGACAACGACCTGTTTGAACAGCTTTTTAGAATTTGTTCTGAGAAACACAAATGATAGCTCTGTTTACGTAGTTCTTAGCTTTTCTTCGCAACTCATTCAATGAGATCATTAAATAATGCCACTGGGACAAAGGTCACGCACCATGAGCTTCATTCATGCCTTGTCTTCGTGACTCCATTACAATCATGACAGGCATGTGAAGTGTGTAATTCTATGTGATAACAGCCGCATATACTGCTTTATTCTCAAGTCCCTCTGACTGAGAACGGTCTGACTCATATTAAACAGAGAGCGTAGCTACCCATTATTTCATACAAACCATGGAAAACAGCCATGTGAGTACTTGCCATACAAAAAAAAACAAAAAAAACAAGCCACACATTGTGAAAACACAAAGTGGGTGTAGTCTGTGTAAACTCCGGGTGTAAAACTTGCTGTGTCACTGAGCCCACATGAGAAATGGACCTATTGATGTTTGGCTGTCCACTGAGCAATTACTGTAATAATGGAGCGATAGCTTCCTTTTCGAACAGGAGGGAAGTTGTCATGAATAACACTAACACATCTGGGAAGCTGGAGTTATTTTTAGAAAGCTGAGATAGGTACAGATTACTGATACAACCTACTGACATACAGACAGTGTATGCTGTGTTCACGCTGTGCTTAGGTTATTCATAGTAGTTTTAAGTCAAACATGGTTGCACTTTACCTTTGAATGGAAAAAAAAAGAGTCTCGAACAAACTTGAAACTTAAAAAAGGTCTCATCCTTATTAAGTGTTGTCATGGCAGATTAATTAGAAAGAGTCAGAGTACATTCAGACAGAGAGTACACTTCTGTGACACACGGCTTACCTTTAATAATGACACTTGGAACAGAAAAGGGCACAAATATGATTTCATGCTGTATGTATTTGACATGAAAATTGCCACTGTTGCTTAACAGTGACCACTTTCTCATAAGACAAGCTAGTCACTGTTTAGGTGTTGACATCAGCAGAAACCTCAGAGAAAAAAACATTGAAGACTAATGTAAGCAATGAAGTAATGATCAGTCACTTAATAAAATGTCATTTATCCATGAGGTAATGCCACCAGTTGCATCATTTTTCTTTGAATGATGCACAGTGGCTCAAACCGAACACGTTGGTGAGTTTATTGGGAAGCTTATTTAGCTTTACGTTTCAACTCAAGACAAAACTTTTTTCCAACTAGTGCAACGGGCTGCTAGAGTAAGGTTACCAGCACAGACATTAAAGTCATCATAATTCTTTATTACTTTGAAGAGGTAGCTGGTTCCACATGTTTCCACCATTGACTGTGTAAAAGAAGTGGATGTAGCCACAATGATGTCACCCATTGTTTTTTTTGCACAGCCCTTTCGAAGCCTTGAGTTTGCGTTTTGGCTGTCGCCATCTTGGTGTTTTTTTGGAGCCAGAAATGAGCATGTTTGGATGAGGGGTGATTGGTGAGCTGTTACTCAAGTGGCATGGTAAAACAATAAACCTAATGAAACATTAGTATAACAAAAACATTTAACAGTCTTTTTTAGTGCTTATTAACCTAACCCAACTAAATATTAAGCAGAGCCATCTGTCGGGATAAAAGTACACTTAATTCAATAAGCAGACGCTCTGTGGGTCCGTCTCGGCAGGCGAGTGAGCTGTCAGGGCAGACATCACAGATTGTATTAGGCCTAAGATCTTATTAATGGGGCCACAATTTACAAAAGGACCACCAGTACACTCACTAGAGGGTCAAAATAAAGTGAATGAGACCGGAACAGCTCATAAAAATATATTTACTTAATATTTCAAGAGAGATGTTTAATGGAAGTACATGATCAATGGTATTTTGAGGTCAGCATCTAGTGGCTGTCAGTGGTATTACACTCTAAGATACTCGTTCTCTTTCCTTCCACTATCTCTGCATTATTGCTTTGAAAGTCCCCCCCGACTATGTGAAAGAGCAACAACCTCTGACCTGCAACTACACACTGAAAATGGCAAGTTTTGACAAAGGCAAAAGTGTTTTTATGTTCCCTTATCTTTTGTAGGGATTTAGTCATTTTAATACCACAACGTGCTTCCTCATGCGCACATGTTCCACCAAAACAACTTCTTTCCCGACACTGTTTTGCAAATGTGCAGTCGCAGCATCGTGAACTTTTACCCTTATTCCATAACGATAGTGGACGGTGCCAGACCAATGTTCCTGTGTGTGGAGATAGGTCTGGATATGCAAGACTAGTACTTGCTGCTTGCATAATACAAGAGATATATAGCATATCTTTTTATGGTAGATATGCTATAGAAATAAATGAATTGTTAGTTTTTTGCTTGGAGATAAAGGGCAGCGGGACAACAGAACAACCTTTGTTTTCAGTGAGCGCTGGGTGAGGCTGGAGTCAGCTCATCAGTCAAGAATATGTAAGAGTTTTGTGACTTTATCAACAAGGTGTGATACTCCCTGAGGAGCTACACTGACTCAGACAAGCGGCACTTTACCAACACTGCAGACAGAGGGCAATGTACAGCACTTGACAATGAACTGGCGTCAGCTCTTTAGCAGTAGTTGGTCTCCGTAGCAACCACCAGTAAACATGCGGCAAGTGGAGGCAAGAGCGCGTGCACTGCTCACAGCAAGATGTGATGTGGAAGTCCCAGTATTTCCCATGTGGTGTGAATATCTGACCATATGTGTAAACAAACATGCAATCTTGGCGACCGGAGAGAGAAAAAAAAACACACGGTCCAGCAAGAACAGTTTGTCCCCACATGCTTCGTTGTGATAGCTGGCAGTGATTAAAGAATGTATGGCATTCAAAAAAGTACAACGAGGAGACGTTACGCGCCTGTACATGTGACGTTTGTGTGATGTGACGCACACTCACAGACACTCATAGAGAGATACAGTAGGCTGAATGAGACCGTGACATCACAGCTGCTGGGTGTGTGTGTGTCTGTGTGTGTCCGTGTGTGTGCGTGTTTGGAATTTATGTAGCGTAATCTCGACTGAGTATCGCCCCATAGAGGTGTGAATGCTTCACTGCTCCTGGATACTGTTGCTATGTTTTCACCAAGCCTACCTTTCGTAATGTAAACACAAGTGAACCTGGGAATTTTATCTTAAATGTCAGGAGAACACAGACAGGTAGGTCTGTCGCACACTTTGCCACTGTG